>OV277869.1:5941821-6532263 GCA_922989275.2 Gari tellinella
CTCCCTCCCTATACAGGAAAAATATGTCTATAATGATTTCACTGCTGCAATACCGTCTGCTTAAAATTGTTGTCTGCTGTTTTTTATACAGTGGATAATCTGTTATTCTTTCCCGTTTAAACGCAAACGTACGCAAACGCAAAGCGCTAAAACGTAGAAAAGAACAACTTTTGGACAATTCTGATATGTCATGTTTATCTTGGTGGCAAACAGTTTGGAGCCTGATCAGACGCCGGGTTACCCGGCGTCTGATCTGGCTCCAAACTGTTTGCACTGCAAATAATAGTTTTAGCGTAAACGCGTTTATTGGGAAAGAATAACAGATTCTCCACTGTAGGTGGACATTTTACTCAAATAGCATTCTTTAAAGATATTGTTTTAGAGAGGGTTTCTTTAAATGTTTTAGCATAAGATCGTTTAGTGTGAAGGAATCAACTATAAAAACCGTTTAGATTCATATCAAATGTAGCATAACACGATATCTGATCAGGATCCAATATTTAAATTTGGTTATTCTGCTCTTTCAGTTCAAAAAGTCGAGATATTGACAACCATTTTTGGACAATGGTTGATCAGAGGATTAAGATAATTATGTACAGTGGAGAAAACGTTATTCTTTCCTAATAAACACGTTTGCGCTTAAACATATTATTTCCATTGCAAATAGTTTGGAACCAGATCAGACGCTTGGGAACCCGGTGTCTGATCAGACTCTAAACTGTTTGCTATTCTGATTAAAGTGATTGGTCAGAATAGTCAAAAGGTTTTCATTGTCTACAGTTCATTGCAATGTGTTTGCGTTTCGTTTGCGTTTAAATGGAAGAAAACAACGTCTTCTCCACTGTACCGATCGTCGATAAACATGAGCTACATTTTTGTAATTATTGCAAACAATACACCAACTACAGTGGAGAATCTGTTATTCTTTCCCGTTTAAACGCAAACGTACGCAAACGCAAAGCACTAAAACGTAGAAAAGAACAACTTTTAGACAATTCTGATAATTCATGTTTAACTTGGTGGCAAACAGTTTGTATTGTAAATAATAGTTTTAGCGTAAACGCGTTTATTGGGAAAAAATAACAGATTCTGCACTGTAGGAAGTTTAAATAATGTTTTGTCCAATAAGGTTTTCACTCCTTCCCTGCCAAGTTTTATCGTCTGCTTTAACCCTCGTACCGCCAAAATATCGTCTGTATTGGTAGTGTCGTCTGCAATATTTTTAAAGTCTTTTTAAGGGCTGTTTGGACTGAAAAAATGTCGATACGAGGTTGAAACAATTTGGATCTTGATTAGGATGTTGGCACCGTTGGCAGTGAAGTATTTCACCTCTTTACTTATAGTAATCACTTACAGCGGAGAATACGTTATTCTTTCCCAATAAACGCGTTTACGCTTAAACTATTAAACCCGGCGTCTGATCAGGCTCCAACCTGTTTACCATTCAGATTAAAACTAGTAGTCAGTATTTTCAAAAAGTTGTCGTTTTCTATATTTTGTTGCAATGCGTTTGCGTTTCGTTTGCGTTTAAACGGGAAAGAATAACGTTTTCTCCACTGTATAAACACTAAGTCTTGTCATCTGCTATTATTTCTCTGATCTCAATTTTAGGTAGTTTGACTGAAGAAACTTTCAAATGAGTCAAACAGCTTCGATAATGATCCTACAGCGCGCTTTAGGCGTCTGACCAGGATCAAAACTGTTGAAAAAAATTACAGTTGTCCCTCCCTAAAACGGCCCTCCCAACAACGTCCTCCTCCTAACAACGACACTTGCCGCTGTTCCCTAAATATGACACTTATGTCACATCTGCAATGTCTTTATCTTAAAATTGTCTTATACAGTGAAACCCCTCTAAACCGGAACCTCTGAATACCGGAATCCTCTCTAAACCGGACAAAAGCTTGGGTCCCGTTTCCAATCCAATTTTATTTTTACCAATTACACCATCAACACGCCTTATTACGTCTTTGTTTTTTTCTTTCACTGAAGAAAATGGTTTGTACATTCTAGCAGATGATAACTTAAAGCGCATTCTGCTTTACGTTCAACCTGCTTTACGTGGTCAGCTATCTTCCATACTAGAAACAAGTTAAAACCCCTCTAAACCGGAAACCCCTTTAAACCGGACATTTTTGATGTCCCCACACATGTCCGGTTTAGAGGGGTTTCACTGTATTGTGTTTCTCAAAGTTACATAATGGACATTTTGACAGAATAGAATAATAACGAGTGACAAACAGCTTGAATCCAGATCAGACGCCGCGTTACGCGGCGTCTGATTTGGATTCAAGCTGTTTACAAATGTAAGCCAGTTTCCCTCCCTATAACGACTCCCCCGAACAACGCACACATATTTTGTCTCCCGATGGATGTCGTTGTAGAGAGGGAGCGCTGTAGTGTATTTGGGGTAAGACAGAAAAGAGGTTGTATTGAATTGATTTGCCAATAAAGGGTAGACACACTTAAGATACTTAAACCGCGTCTAACTAACATTTGTCACGCAACATTTTGACGATAAAGTATTGAAGACGTTATTCTTTTGAACTTAAATGAAAGTCAACACAGTAAATTACAAAAGCTGGCAGCTTTGTGAATAGTCTGTCGAGTTATTTCTATCTCAATGGCATACCGTATAGAGCCTGATCAGCGACCGGGTTATCCGGCGTTTGATCTGGCTCTAAACAGTTTGTAACGGAAATAATTTTTCAAGCAAGAGCACGTTGGTCCGGAGAGAATAATGTATTCTCCACTGGAAGTACTATAGTTTACGTGTGCTGCAGTGCACAGGTGCCAGACGCATGCTTTGCCCCAATATAACACCTCCAAACACAAATAAAGAGAACCATAAAACAGTCTTTTCTATTACCAGACACCATATTCTGACCTAAACCTCATTTCATTTATATCGAAAACCCCTAAATAGTCAAATATATGAAATATACCTATTTGGAAACTTGAAACTTCCATTACAGGTTTCTGGAATTTTTTAGTTAAAGAAAATATTGGTTTTACAGTGACATTAGTTTTCTCTCTGTCGATAATGGGTTTAACACATTCAACCCTAGCGACGAGTATACTCGTCATTTACAAACAGTGTATCTGTATAGATTACACTTGTCCAATGCAAACAGTGTAGACCCAGATCAGAGGACTCCTTAGGGAATATATCGTTAATATCAACCATAATTAGTCAAAAATTGACTAGAATTATTTTGAAATTGGAATTGGCCATTAAAAGTGTCAGGGGTGAATGAGTTAATGGAATTCACGAACAGTTAGTATCATGATAAGCCTACCAGTTGTTAAGTATCTGATTAGGTTCAATCAGTTAAAGAGGCTCGCAACCGGATTTAGCATTAAAAATAGAAATTTGTAAATATATGTCAAATGCTTATATAAATGGGTAAGATTGGGTTTAGGATAATAAATTCTGTTAAAGAATGCATTTAAAAAAAAAAAAACTCTGGTGGGATTCGAACCCGTGACCCTCCATGCGGAGACAAACAGGAAAATGAGGAAACGCCTTTACCCCCTCGGCTACCAGTGCTCTCTATATATATGGAAGCGAATTAACGTACTTCACTGGTACACTGGTAGCGATTGATAGTACTTTATTCGGCTCGGGTTTATGTCTGAGCCCGTGTAGAGAAGCAACAACGACAACTATACCGTCAACTGACGCTTTTGATAAACGATGGAAAATATCTAAAAAACTAAGATTCGGTGACGATTCTTGAGACTTTTTTTTTAACTGATCGTATTTTGTTAATGTCAGAAGCCAAATAATGCCACAAATTTACTTTTATTTGAGTATTTTATTTTATTTTGACAAGTACAGTTGTATTTAAAGGGACTCGCAACCGGATGGTGTTACACCATCCGGTTGCGAGTCCCTTTAAGTACACAATATACTGATATGATTTCTGTCGAAATTCTAACCGACCTGCTGACCACAAATTTTAATAAAAAAATAGTCTACACTTTAGAAAACGATATTACGTTCCAATACATTTGATTATTTTCCGTTGCTAACACTTTGGAGAGAGGGCAGACTCCATTTGCCACTGGGATCGAAATACAGTACTCCCTCCGTACAACGGCCATACGAACAACGATTCCCTCTTTATAACAACGTTAACCGCAGTTCCGTAAGCGAGAAAAGACACACTGCTGCAATCTCGTCTGCTTAAAATTGTCGTTAGCCGATATTTCTCTAAGTTACATTTAGAACATTTTAACTAAGAAACATAGGGTTCTACAGTGAAACCCCTCTAAACCGGACATGTGTGGGGACAAAAATAATGTCCGGTTTAGAGGGGTTTCCGGTTTAGAGGGGTTTTAAACCCAACTCTTATTTCTAGTATGGAAGATAGCTGATGGCGCATTCTGCTTTACTTTCAACCTGCTTTAAGCTATCATCTGCTAGACTATAGAAAATATTTTTGATGGTTCACATTCATGAATGTAAATTGTCTTCAGTGCACATTTATGGTGTAATGGGTTAAAATAAAGAAGGGATGGAAACGGGACCAAAGTTTTTGTCCGGTTTAGAGAGAATTCCGGTATTTAGAGGTTCCGGTTTAGAGAGGTTTCACTGTACATGTAATTGTTCGCAAATGTACTCTTAGGATATTCATTTTCCCTCCCTATACCAAATCTCTCCGAACAACACATCAAATAGGACTGGTGTCTTCCATTGGGTGTTGGTGTAGAGAGGGATCGCTATTAATCGTCAAAGACTTCAAAAGTTGTTTATATTCTACGTGTTATTGCAATGCCTCTGCATTAGGGAAAAGAGTAACTCATAAAACTTAAACTTCTCGAACCTTAGAGACGACTATACTCGTTATTTACAAACAGTGTACATAAGAAAATTACACTTGTCCTAGGCAAACGTAATTGTGAAATGCACTTTTGCATTTGAAGTTTAAAAGGTAAATAAGTTAACGCTTACATAACTGATAATTGGCGCTCGCCTCCAGTTAAGGACACCTCCCACAAAATGGTCCGCACAGCACACTGCAATACTGATTAGGAGCACAGAAAAGGTCACAAGACGAGGGACACCCGCCATGACTTTTAAGACGAAATACGCATGTAAATCTGTCAGAATCGATTGTGAGTTTTTCTTACATATTATACCCAATATTTCATAAGCGGATCCAGATATCTTCCTCGGGGGGGGGGGGGGGGGGGGGGGGGGGGGGGGAGGGGGAGAGGGGGGATCAGGACCGCATTTCTCCGGATTTTTTTTCCGAAATCGTTGGATTTTTCTTAATTTTGCCGGACCTACGGATTTTTCCAGAAATATTCGGATTTTTTATCCTACTTTAAAATTTGGATATTTAACGTTTTTTTACTTTAGGAAACATGGGTGTCGAAAAGTTTAGATTCAAACCAGACGCCTCATTACGCGGCGTCTGATCTTGATCAAAACTGTTTGCATAATTATGTTAATTCGCGCTTGAAAACTTTGAAATCTTACGATTTGTATGAGCAACTTATGGTAGACATGCAAAGTTACTCCTCCGCTTAGGCACTGTGACTGACTTTTCATTGACAGTTGTTGAATACGGGTGGCAACCAACGTAAATCAAGATGAAACTTAAGAAGAAATTTCCTAAAGGAGCTTTCTACATTACTCTCAAATTGCTATAAGCAGTCAATTGTCTTATACAGTGGAGAATACCTTATTCGTTACCGTTTAAACGCAAATTAAACGCAAACGCATTGTGATAAAATATAGAAAATAACAACTTTTTAACAATTCTGACTTCTAGTTTTAATCTGAGTGGCAACTAGTCTGAAGCCTGATCAGACGCCGGGTTATCCGGCGTCTGATCTTGCTCAATACAGTTTGCAATGGGAATAATAGTTTTAGAGTAAACGCGTCAATGAGGGAAGAATAAGATCTACTCCACTGTACACAGCTACATGTAGGTATAAGTGATTTTGTACTTTTCGACAAGGATAAAAGAATATACAGTGCTCCCTCCCTACAACGGCCCTCTGAACAACGATTCCCTCCTTACAACGACGCTTGTCGCAATTCCCATAACATGACAATCATTCCAACGCTTTAACTGCTGTATTATAGTCTGCTCAAAGTTGTCGCCTGCTGTTTTTCTCAAAGTTACATATTTGACATTTTGACACAATAGAAGTTTATGACAAGTGACGAACAGCTTGAATTCAGATCACACGCCGCATTACGTGGCGTCTGGTCTGGATTAAAGCTGTTTGCAAATGTAATGAGTTACCTCCCTATAACGACTCACTCCGAACAACGCACACAATTTGTGTCTCCAATTAGGTGTCGTTGTAGAGAGGGACCGCTGTACTTCTAACGTAGATTCTTACAAATACGGTTATCACATTACAGTAAAACCTCTCTATTACGACCACTAAATTGTGTGAATTATTACGTGTTTACAACAGATGACTGTTTTAAGCAAGGAACGTTCTGACTGCTCAACCTTTCCACTCTCAATGACGCCTTAAAGCGCGTTTGCAAACAGTTTGGGTCCTGATCAGACGCCGCGTATAACGCGGCGACTGATCAGGACCCAAACTGTTTGAGTGTCAATATTATCGATATTTATTAAGTCATACAACCTCAAATATAACTTTAGAACGTATCTTGCAGACGACAATACTGAAGCAGACGACAATAAAGCAGTGAAGGGGTAACCATCTTCCGAATAATTTGATCATTAAAGTGTTTAAAATTTTGGAGCTTTTCTGTTTTACTGTAACCTTGCTTTAAGCTGTCACATGCCTTTTATTTAATCAATTAGCCTTTGTTTTAATGGTTGTAATAGAGAGGTTTTACTGTTGCCAAGATGTCAGTAGGTTCTGCCCCGGTCCCACTCTGGATCCGCACTATCTTCTTCTAAGTTATATCTAATTAGTAATCTAAGGGTTTGATAATAATCAGCCTTTTTGTGACTTCTGATTTGAATAGGTTATATAAAACGACCAATTATATTGAATATAGGTCTAGTTCCTTTTGAGTAAATGAAATACTAGTACACAAGCCCGTAAAGAGATGTGTTAACCATTTCATGATCAAATTTATCGTGAGGATTTTATTCCTTCACCGCCAAATTGTCGTCTGCTTCAATATTGTTGTCTGCAGTATCGTTTCAAAGTTAGATTAAAGGCAGTATAACTTAAGTTATTTCAAAAAAAGTTGCAAACAGCTTTGATCCTGATCAGACGCCGTGTTACGCGGCGTGTGATCATGTTCAATACTGTTTGCAGATAGGCCTTTATATGACGTCATTGAGAGTGAAAGGATTAAGATATTCCGGTCACTCTAAGTCCCTGTCAGGGATTCGGCCGAATAGGAAGATACAGTCGAAACTCGATATTTCGAATAATCTTAAATCGATCGTACCAGTATTTAAACTGTTGAATTGCGATAAGTCGATCTCGCTGAATTCGATCATACTCGTATTTAAAAGTTGAAATATGGCTACACATCGTTTTAACTTTGAAATACAAGGGAATTTGACTTACATTTGCAAACAGCTTGAATCCAGATCAGACGCCGCGTAACGCTGTTTGCCACTCTTAATTATGTTTTTTTCAACCAAAATGTCCAATGTTTAACTTTGAGAAAACCGGCAGACGACAGTTTTAAGCAGATGATAATGGAGCCGTGAATAGGTTGGGCATCATTGTCCTGTTTCGGGAACTGCAATGAGGGTCGTTGTAAGGAAGGAGTCGTTGTTAGGAGGGCCCTTGTAGGGCGGGAGCACTGTATCAAACTTTAAGAAATAATTCGAATATTTATTTTGATCATGGAGGTACAATGTATGAATACAATAAATATTCGAATTATTCCATAAAGTATCCGCGTTAAATTCTTTCAACACCGTGAACCTGTTAAAAATGTATTTTTTACATTTACAAACAGGGTAAACCTAGATTAGACGGCTCCTGTATAGGAGCCCTCTGATCTGGTTCTGCATTGTTTGCTATTGGTGTTTGGATAGCGCAGTGGTAGCGCACCCCGCTTCTCACCAATGCGATCTCGAGTTCGATCCCGGGTCGGGACAGTATTTGAGAGGGTTGGTCGCCCGTCCGAACACGTGGGTTTTCTCTGGGTCCTCCGATTTTCTCCCACAGAAATGACCAAATACGCCACCATTCGAGCCATCGAAAGTGATTTGACTCAGTTGTTAGAACTTGTTTCATATTCGATGTAAAATGAATAAAGTTTAAACTTAAACTGTTTGATAATTAAGACCAATACGTTTTAACTACCCAGAAGTCCAAGTAGACTGGTTCATGTCTTAGTATCTAAAAAGAACTACAGGGGAACATAATATCCAACAAGAGTTATTTGTTATTCAGTGTTGAAATATTTTAATACCCAACAGTTTCTATCGAGATCAGACGCCATGTTCTTGTAACGAGGCGCCTTATCTATATCCAAACAGCTTGGTAATACAGTCGAACTTCAATATCTCGAACTCGTTAAACGCGAACTAGATCTATCCGATATTTCCAATTGTGAATTTGCCTAATTTCAAGCTCGGTTTAGGTGAACATACCGTGTTTCAAAATTTAAACGCGGATTAGCCGCGTTTAAACTTTGAAATACGGGTATGTTCGACTTAACCGAGTTCGAGATACCGAAGTTCGACTGTATTATGATCATTTCCTCAGTCAACCTTTCGGAAAAGGAAATTGATGAGTTCTGCAAAAGAAAAATGTCAGACGACAACAATTTAGCGGACGATATTTGACCATGAAAGAATTAAACAAACTAAACAAACTATAACATACAACAAATGAGATCTTTATTCCTACAGTATTGTTTACAATACAAACACAATAAAATACAATATGTACAACATGTGTTTGGGTAAATACTAGACAACTACACGTATTTATCTAATTCATGTATTGACATAATGGTAAACTTATAGATGCAAACAGACATTTGAGCCGTGTTATGACAAAACCTGCCTTATTGCATTGCAACGAAGTACCGATCAAGCACTGTTGTCACCCAAGACGCTATGTCAGAGTTTAGTCAACACTGCCAAAAACTGTATATAATACAGCTATATAAAATGCTTTTGATGCATGTTGATGTCAAACAGTGTAGATCAATGCTTGCTGACGCCTCTGAGACGCGGCCGCTTGCCTTGATCTACATTGTTTGAAGTGCAAAAAGACAGGTTTTCCCAAAGAACGGCTTATTTGTGTTGTAACGGTATGGTCTAGATACAGTGGAGAAGACGTTATTCTTTCCCAATAAACGCGTTTACGCTAAAAACATTATTTCTATTGCAAACAGTTTGGAGCTAGATCAGACGCCGGGTAACCCGGCGTCTGATCAAGCTCCAAACTGGTTGCCAGTGAGATTAAATTGACATTATTAGAAATTTCAAAAAATTATAATTTTCAAAAGTTTAGTGAATTGAAGTTGCAGTTAAAGTGGAAAGAATAACATGTACTCTACTGTAGATTATGCACAATCCGTATCCCTAGCTGACTGTCGCTTAAGGTTATTGAAATTATTGAGCACAGTGATCATGTAATGTTTCAGTTTCAGACTGTTCCTATCTTTTCGACATATCTGCATGACTATTCATATTTATCTGAGGGTCAAACAGTTTGGAACCAGATCAGACGCCGGGTTACCCGGCGTCTGATCTGGCTCCAAAATGTTTGTAGTGAACATCATGGTTTTAGCATAATTGCGTTTATTGGGAAAGAATAACGTCATCTCCACTGCTTTTTCTTTTCGATTTCACCGAAACGAAATGTGAACGCAATGCAATAAAATATAAAATATCAGTCTATTTGGGTAAGGTTTTGAAATAAAAAGTCCTTAAATTTTTCGAAATTTATTTAAATCTTTATGGCAAATAGTGTTAAGCCAGATCAGACGCCAGGTTACCTAGCATCTAACCAGGCTCCAAACTGTTAGCAATGCACATTATTTGTGATACGTATTCCACACATAGCTGTAATAAATGATATAAAAATATAAAAAAAATGGCATCATTGTTGTCTCAAGTCCGCTAATCGAATAAAAGCTTTATTTCTTCTCCGCTGTGTATATACAATGCTCCCTCCCTACAACGACCTTCTGAACAACACGTCTCAATGATTACTTACTTCTTCATATTGAAAGAACAGTTCCATAAATATGTCACAAGACAGTATTTGATGTGGAAATCAGAAATTAAATGCGTTTTTAAGTTTTGACTTACGACCGTTTTTGTCGTACGACGTTTCCTAAAACGGGTCCCAGGCTCCAAACTGTTTAACTCTTTCAGTGCCAACTTTTCTATTTGCTTTCACACTACCGTCTGCATTGGTAGTGTCGTCTGCAATATGTCGTCAGCTTTAGGACTGTTTTGACTGAAGAAATGTCGAATACGAGTTTCAAACAATTTGGATCCTGATCAGACGCCGCGTCACGCGGCGTCTGGTCGGGATCCAAACTGTTTGCAAAAGTCGCCTGTAGCGCCGTTGGCAGTAAGAAAGTTTAGCACTCAGAATAAAAACAAATCGCATAGTCAAATAACTCTCATGTTGTGCATGTTATCGCGTTGCTATGGTGTTTTGTTCTGTTTTTCATCACCGCTTTCCTGGCCCATGAGTTCCGAAAACATTGTCCTCCGTATCAGTATACTTAGCTAGCATACTCGCTGTACCAACCCGTGATAAATAACCGGCATCCCCAATTTGTTCTCGACTCCTTTTTATCAAAGTATCAAATAAACGATTGCCTTTCAGTGGTTCCTTTCCTTGCCCTTTTCCTTCTCCTTCGTCATCAGCTACAAAGCTTTTATCTGCAAAAGGTCCACCCGCTGCCGACTTTTCTTCATAGCCGAAGCCCGTATTATATCGTTGAGGTAACTCTTCGGGTACCTCGTGGTCATCTTGTCGTTTAACAGTATAGGCATGCTCGTCCACAGTTTTATCTACTGGACTGTAAATATTGTCATATTTCGTGGTTTTATTCGCCACATTTGTCCCTACGCTGAATCGTGAGCCATAGCCGTGTTTAAAGTGTCCGCTTGCGATCGCCGCCCTGATTATTTGAGATAATAAGTTGTTGTATCCAGAAGTATCCTTCATTAACCAATTACCAGGTAGCTTGTTGTCAGCAGTGCATGAGCACACGACCAAGAGAGCTCCAACTATCGCAATCATGTTTGCTTCAGAATGTCTGAACTCAGGTCAAATACTGACTCTCTTAAGTAGTAGTAAAGTGTCACGTTTTCACATAGATTTCCACGTGTTCTCACTGTTCAAAACAAAACAGAACTTAATTAACCCCTTTCTCGAAACATTCTGACGTCATTATCCGTGTAGCATAGTATGGCAACACTAAGTTAAAAAAAAAACGGGTCAATTTTTCTGGAACAACTGAGTGACACTAGCATGCAGCGACCGGGTGAATAGCCGAATAACAAGGAAAACGTGGCAAATTAGGTTAGACCTCGTCATCATTAGTAATTATACAAAGAAAATGTGACAAGCATTGCCTGTCATCAACACATGTACATTGGAATTATCGCCATGTTACATTTCTTTCGCTGTAATATCATACTCTTCGACAGGGTCTTTTGCAAAGTATAATTAACGATGATGCCAGTGTTATTTGAAACGAGAGTCAGTGTCGATAGGTAAGATATTAAAACAACCCTGTTGTTGGATATATACACAATATCGGTTGCCGGTGTGATATAGGGCGATGTCCCATAGTATGTGTTATTATCCGAATTTGCTGACTTGTCCGAGTTATTTTTTAGATCAGAATAGTTAAAAATGATAAATAGGTAAGCAAGGTAACATCGAATATATAATCGTACACTTTCCTACTTGCGAGCAGTATGATCCTCGTGCAGCACGAGACCGCTGCGCTAACTTTATCAGTATTTTATTCTTTCCCAATAAACGCATTAAGATCAGACCTGTTTGCTACTCAGATTACATCATGGCTTACATTTGCAAACAGCTTGAATCCTGATCGGATGCCGCGTGATTCAAGCTGTTTGCAAATCGTCATTATATTTTTTCTGTCAAAATGTCTTATATGTAAATTTTAGAAAATAGCAGACCTTAATGTTAATGAAGTCGGCCTGTCTTAGTGCGCATGCGCGAATTTGCCGAAAACAAACGTCGTTCTTATTTTTGAAAAGTAATAATTTGATCCAAACCTCGCCCCAAACCTTGATATTTAAATTGAAATATATCGATTACGTGATTAAATGATAAATTATTTCGTTAATTTGTTACTTTTTAGCCGAAAAATAGTTTACGACAGCGGACAGGCATGCGTCCGTGTTTTATTCCTAATCGCTGAGCTACACATGTGTGTTGTGCTTACATAGTGAAACTGATTACGGGTTTTGTTTTTGAAATTTAACAAAGTTTTAAACTTGATTGACTCTTGTCAACGCATTCCCAGAAAAATGACTGGGAACACATGAAATAAACATCAAGTGTTTTATGCCATTTTAGATAGAGCTCTGTGTCATCTTTATTCAATTTGAAAAAAGCATGGACACATCGGCAAATGCTTGGTGCATATTTTTTGTAAAGAAGAAAAGCCTGTAGCAACATAAACAAGTCATTTCCATATATCGAGAGTTTAACAGCCACCTTGTGTAGATGAAATATCTACTTCAAAAGGGTAATTATTTATTATTTGATTGACTTTGATTGTACGAAAACAATGCCTTACCCATGTAATAAAGTTCAAAACTCTGTGGTGTGAAAATACCGGACGAAGTGCACTGTGAAGTCAAAGGGTTCCACGTGGAAATTTTTTGTGGATACATATTAAGTGGGATTGGGATCCAATACCATCTTCCCCTTATACTTGATAGCAAAACAATATTGGTTTGAAACAACAATGTAGCGTTTTGGCAGTTATTGATAACAGTTGAAAATGCCACGCAAAAGCTCAGCAATTCATTTAAACAAGTGTTTTTAATGCCGCACAAAGTAATGCAGAGGGCCCCCACTAGTACGTTCTCCAATATTTGTTTATAATTATTATTTCTATTAAGGATCATTTTGTCTACAATTGTCTTGTCATTCAATCATGTAGCCGCAGAACACATGGTTGGCTGTACATGTATATTGGCAGCTTTACCTCGCTAAATCGGACTTCAACTTGAATGGGGTAAGGGTTTATTTTAAAGACAATTGGTTGTTTAATGCACGAAGAGGGGAGTAAAGAAAGCTTCATGGATTTTCTGCTTCCAGTTATCCGTATAAATCGACTGTGTACTACAAATACATGTAACAAAAGAAGTGTCATAAATATGTTTTGAGAACCTTGGCTACGAATAATTAGGTGTATTTTCATAAGTTTTAGAAAATGTTTACGTTTTATTAAACTGATGAATGGATATACAGTGACGTCTGGTCAGATGAACTGAATCCATACTGATATAATTGATCAAATCCTTCAATGTAAGTAATTATCGTCTGGCAAGAAAACTTCTGTTATTTGCCACTTTAAATGTTTTAACATTTTGTTTGACGAAATATCAATATGAGTGGAAGTCAGTTTGGATCCTGATCAGAGGCCGACATGATCGGATCCTGGTCTGAGTCTAACATGTTTGATACATTCTATGTCCCCTAGTGAGGGCGTAGTTCAGTTAGTTGTAAAATACTTTGGTATGAGCTAGATTAACGACAAGCCGTTCTAATGGCTGAATTATTATACTTAGTTGAAATTACCCTTTTGAAAAACTATCCTTTTAACGTTTAAACTTTAGATCTACATAGAAGTTATGCATATTGAATAATTACTGCAGGAAATGTTTATTTTGTCAGTGTTGGTACATTGTATATGTATATTTAAATGAATGCACACTTTCATTTAATTGCGTTGTTTTGTTGTGAAGATAGTATCGCGGGTTCTCTTTAACTGCAAATCTTCTATACTTTGGTGTATTGCTTTGTCCGATAGACAAGACGAATTTTGACCCTTTATTACCATAACACCATATGCTTCAAACAAGTGTCGTCTAATTCTATTGCTCAAATACTTACTTTTTAGGGTTTGTTTGGACGAAAAGTATTGTAATATGTTGCAAACTGTTTTATGCTGATTAGACGCCGCGTGTCGCGGTGTCTGATCAGGATCCAAACTGTTTGCAAAATAATAATTGTGCCCAGGTTAATTGAATGCCAGATAGCCTAAACAGGAAGTAAATTAAATATTATAACAGTGTTACAGTTGTCCTAATTATTGAGAGAACATTTCTTTCCCAATAAATGCATTTCTGCTATTAAAGACAGAAATGTCCGTTGCAAACAGTTTAAAACCCGATGTCTCATCAGATTCCAAAGTCTTTGCCAATCAGATAAAAAGCAAATCTATTTAAGAAATAATAAATTCATACAAGCGTTTTATCGTGCAATCGAACACTGGTAGGAGTTGAGATGCGTAGTAATTTAATCACGAGACCGATTGGTTTAATTACAAGCATCTCAACGACTACCCGTGTTCGATTGATAGATAAAACACTCATCTGGTACATGTATTACTTTTTTATTTCGATCCTAACACATAATTTAACCTTAAATTGCACCGAAGCAATGGCGCTACATTTCTTGGCGTACGCATTTTCGAAGCCATATTACGTCACGTTAGAACGTTACAGCGCGTGAGGGTTTTATTGAGAATTCAAACACTGATACGTTCGTTCTTTGTTTATATAGGGGCGTGAGAAAAGTGTGTTAGAGTTATTATTCAATAATCCTACTGCGTCACATGACATCTAATCAGGGTCTATGCTGTTGATCGATATCCTCTGTAGTAGACACCAACCTTTAATAGGTAAAGAGAGACACTTGCGCTATCTTACAATGAAGAGGACGTTATAATATGTATTTAAAAAAACGCGTAAAGGATAAAAATATTTGCTTCGCAAACACTTAGGAGCCAGATCAGATGACGGGTAGAGCGGCGTCGGATCAGTCTTCACTCAGATCAATATGAATCCTTGACATTTCAAGTAGTTTTCGTTTCTTTGTTCCATTGCGTTACGTTATCGTTTTGTATGTTTTCCACGGAAAGAATAACGTTTTCCCACATTACAGTGGAGAAAACGTTATTCTTTTCCGTTTAAACGAAAACGAAACGGAAACGCATTGCAATAAAATGAAGAAAATGACAACTGTTAGACAATCCTGATTATTAATTTTAATCTGAGTGGCAAACAGTTTGGAGCCTGATCAGACGCCGGGATACCCGGCGTCTGATCTGGCTCCAAACTGTTTGTATTGGAAATATTAGTTTTAACGTAAACGCGTTTATTGGGAAAGAATAACGTTTGCTCCACTGTATGCTAGCAGTAGCACTGACTAGTGCGAATACACCACGCCCATCTTGTTCTGTTCTAAAGCAAATATCGTGTGTGTTGTAACACTGTTTTTTCGGAAGGAGTTGGTATAAGGAGGGTTATTGACTTAAATTTGCAAACAGCTTGAGTTCAGATCAGACATCTGATCTGGATTCAAGCTGTTTGTCACTCGTCATTATATTTTGTCTGTCAAAATGTCAATAATGTGACTTTCAGAAAAACAGCAGACGACAATTGTAAGGAGACGATATTTTTAGCCCTTGAAAGCCCTGGACATAATCGTATTGCTATGGAAACAGTGGCAGGCGTTGTTGAAAGGAGGGAATCATTGGTCAGAGGACCGTTATGTGGAGAGAGCGATATGTATGTATATATACTCACGGAATTTAAAAACTGTGCATGGTTAAAACTTATTTCAAATGTACACGTTTTCAATAATCTCATGTAAAAACGGTTTATACAGCTGATTAAAGTGTGTAGAAGGTATTGGTTACCCTTTTCGTGAAAATTACGTTAATTTTGCGTGTCAAACAACGTTTGTCTATTTTTGCATGAATTAGTCAGAATACTCATTTGTACAGTAGATGCAAAAGTTTTCA
Source organism: Gari tellinella (assembly GCA_922989275.2). Lineage (NCBI taxonomy): Eukaryota > Metazoa > Mollusca > Bivalvia > Cardiida > Psammobiidae > Gari > Gari tellinella. The sequence continues at coordinate 5,957,786 of OV277869.1, forward strand.
ATGTAAACTGGTTGTTTTGGCGGTAAATCATCGGAAAAACAAGTAAGATTTGTTTTATCAACCCTGACGGCTTTGCCACGGCCGTCTAAAAATGCGCGGTTACGTTCAGTCAGCATATTAGAGGTTGGAATGAAGAAACATGATGTCGCAGGCGGATTTGGTCTTCATCGTAACATCATGTTGTCATTATGGAGACGTATCGACAAATTGGCAATGCTCGGGAGAACCTGCGACCAAGGATATCGCTTTTAACGTAACGTCGACAAGATACGTAATATTCCGTTACACATATGCGTGTTCGTTTTCAGTCTTCAAACTGTACGGCTAGAAACATTTGAGATGTTCGTCTAATCAGCCGGAGGACAGTACTGAAAAGATAACGCTAATTTTGAATCCATCCGTGACGTCCTACTATACGTCCTGTTCTGACGTCAAACCCGCCATATTGTCTTAAAGCATGGCAGCGCTCAACCACACGTTGCTCACGTGCGTTGTCACGGCCTTCATACATAACAAAAACAAAGATGTCATTGACTGGCCCGCAGTCTCATTCAACCTCACGCTAACCGAGCACGTTTGGGGTGAGATTGGGCGTCGTTTGCGACGTCTACCGAACCAGCCATTGGCGTTGGAACAGCTGGCTGATTGTTTAGTCATGGTAAGAAATAACATTACTTAGCGTTGGAGAGGTCCATTCGACAACGATGCCATGCTTGCTTTGATGCAAACGGAGGACACTAGCGTTATTAATTTTTTGACATAGGTTTTGACCCTTAAGGACAAAAACGCACGGCAGTACAATCATGATTGACATCACACATTAATGACTCTTATCAAACGTAAGATCGATGTTTAAAATAACACTATAACACAGTCAGTTTATCTGGTTTGTTATTTCTATTATTTGTAATACTGTTCCCAATGCACAGTTTTTAAATTCCGTGAGTGTACTAAAACGTGACTAGTTGTTGTTGTTGTTGGTGTACCTGTGCTTAACACTCACACGACAGCTACAAGCTGAAGGATTACGTGCATAGCTGTTTTCAATTACCTCGCCATATAGGCACCCATGCTCCGTCTTCAGAGGAAACGTGACTAGTAATATGCATAATCTTATTTATCATTGCAAAATAATTGTCTGTTTTAAAACCACAAAGAAAACTAATAAGTATACCTGGCTTCAAATACTTTTTTTTATTTTTTCATTAAAATGTAAACTCTTGGAGCTTTGTCAGTCATATAACAATATTGCTATTATATGTGTCTGTGAGGCGTGTCAGTGGACAGCTCCACGCACCTATGACGGGGACAATAAATGAGGTCCTTACTGACAAGGCCTGGGAAAAAAACGTGACTCACTGCAACCGTAGATGTTTTAGATTTAAGCTATATCGTGTTTTGAGATTGGACAGTCACTGTAGAAATTCGAGAGTTTGTTCGACTTAATTCGAACTTGAATTGAACTGTCACTTGTTTTCCCTCATTACAACAACACCAAGTGACAGACAAAGAGAGTATGTGTTTTTCGGAGGGAGTTGTTATAGGGATGGAAAATTAATACCCTAAGTAGGAGTCCTGAACATGACTTAGTTCACATTTTCAAACAGTTTGGACCCAGACCAGACGCCGCGTAACGCGGGGTCTGATCTGGGCTCAAATAGTGTTTCGCTCCTTATTATGTTTCTGCTGTCAAAATATCCAAAATAATACTTGAAAAAAGAGCTGTCATCAATTTTAAGCAGGCGCTAAAACTGTAAAAGGGTTATACACTATTGTCTTGTTCAGGGAACAGTGGCAAACATAACTGTAAGGAGAGAATCATTGTTCAGAGGGTCGTTGTAGGGAAGGAGCATTGTTAGAGAGGACATTGGCAACAGCATGGAACCTGATACAGTGGAGAATCTGTTATTCTTTCCCGTTTAAACGCAAACGTACGCAAACGCAAAGCACTAAAACGTAGAAAAGAACAACTTTTGGACAATTCTGATAATTCTTGTTTATCTTGGTGGCAAACAGTTTGGAGCCTGATCAGACGCCGGGTTACCCGGCGTCTGATCTGGCTTCAAACTGTTTGCACTGCAAATAATAGTTTTAGCGTAAACGCGTTTATTGGGAAAGAATAACAGATTCTCCACTGTACGACAGATGGCTGCTTAAAGCAAGGTGACAGTAAAAACAACAACAGTAAAATAAAAACAGTAAAAAAAAAGTTCTTAAGGAGCTTTCTGTTTTACTGTCACCTTGCTTTAAGATGTCGCCTTGTCCTTTAGAAAAACAATTTGCCTTCGTTTTAGGGGTCGTTACAGAGAGTATTTACTGTCTACTGCAGAAAGTTCATATGGGATCCTTCTGCGGTATCGTTCTCTGCATAAACCCTTTCATGATTAAGATTATCGAGAGATATTTACAGTACATGTACTGAACCTTATTAAATTAACAATTTTTGCGATTCGCTTGCAATTCGATGGCAATTCGCTTGCGATTCAAAATACTTACTTTACCCTCGGGTAAGTTTTCATGAATGGTGTATCTCACAAATGTTCGCAAGTATGTCTTCGTTAATTTTTTCGATTCCATTTCTGTCACAAACGCTTCGGAAAATTCTCGTAAAAAAATTTAAACGTAGGATTTGCTTTTTGAAGCGCCCGATTTGATGGCAATTCGATGGCAATTCGCATGCGATTATCAATCTAATTTAATAAGGTTCAGTACTGTACCCCTTCACCGCCATAATTATTGTCGTCTGCTGCGGCGTCTGATCTAGATCAAAACTGTTTTCTAATGCGCTTTATGACGTCATTTAGAATGAAAGGGTTAAGCAACAAGTATCGAACACTGTACATTGGTATTTTTGTGTATTGCCTATGCGTGATTTTACCAATAAAACTATATTTCTCAACAGCGTATCCTGCAATACAATTGTCCGGTTAAATTTGGCATTTTCAGCGAGAACCACCGCTCTGTGAAATGTCATCTTCCCACGTAATTATGTACTAAAATCTAATTAACCCTTACACCGCAACGACGCTTTTAAATCACATGACCTTTATGTCAAATATACTTAAATATAGTTTCCAGTTAAGGTGGTTCGCGGGTCAGCTTGTTCTGTGTCAGAATTCTTTGAAACCTTGATTAAATTGGAATATACCATATGGAGAGTGAAAATTCGTTAAAATAAAAAAAAGTTACAGTGCCGTTTTTTCTGACAGGACCTTTTGTCGAGAAAAGCTCCTTTTTTAATAAACAGGAATATTTTCCTTACATGTATAGAATGATATAGCTCAATAATTTCTGTACATTCAAGTAAACTGTACATAGACTATAAGATATTGGGCAAACAAAAGTATTTCATGACATATTTATTGGAAATATCAATATTTTAAACAAGCCAAATTCTGAAAATCTCAAATTACAAAAAATCTAGCTGTTTAACATACACTAATTTTACTCTTACTAGATAGATATAACTTAATTCTACTAGTCACAAAAATTTAATGAAAATCTACAGTAGAATTTACATTTTATACATGATTTTCTGAAATTCTGACAAGATGTTAACACAAAACGAGTAACCTCCCTTGAGTTCAACTTTAAAATGCCGTCAGCTCTAAATAATACCATAAGTCAACCCTGTAATAAGGGCCCATTGAATACGGTAGCCTGTAGATCTTTAAAGGCAAGTGACTGCTTAATGCATAACAAAAGTAATGCATAAAAGCTCCTTTAGGATCTATCTTTTAGCATTAATTTTGTCCTGTATTAAGCTGCCGTCTGTTATATATGCTATAAATCCTCACAAATTTAGCTGTCACTTGACTATACTTGCATCTGATATTATTCATTATTACTAGACTAAACATAGCCTGTCCTTTGATCACTGCGTTATGAATTGACTAGTCACTAAAATCGGACAATTTGTTAAAAAAAAGGTTTTGAAGCGAGTGGGAATCGAACCTAGAACCTTTGGATTGCAAGTCAATCACCATACCAACTGCGCTAACAGAGAAGACACTGAAGCAGATCAAACTTTTCTTTATCTAAATGTTCTACTATAAGCACGTGCCGCAAAGATCAGGTGAAAGTCATCAGCATTTCCGGAACTCGAGATGCGGGCCGCCCGCTGTCGAACCACCTTAAAGACTCAAATTTTCTAGATATCTAACATATTTATTTGCAATAACCTAAGTTTTGCATTGTGGTGAGGCAAATCAGATGTTAGTGGCGATACAGTGGAGAATGTATTATTCTTTCCCAATAAACGCGTTTACGCTAAAACTATTTTTTCCTCTGCAAACCGTTTGGAGCCAGATCAGACGCCGGGTAACCCGGCGTCTGATCAGGCTCCAAACTGTTTGCCACTCAGATAAAAATGAATTGCAAAAAATATCTAAATATTGACATTTTCTACGTTTTAGTGTTTTGCGTTTGCGTTTCGTTTGCGTTTAAACGGGAAAGAATAACGTTTTCTCGACTGTAATAACGATAATACAATGGAGAAGATGACTCATTGCCATAAAATGAAGAAAATTACAACTTTATTACAATTCTGACGTTTCATTTTAATATGAGTTGAACTGTACGGTGTCTGACCTGGCACTATTTGAAACGGAAATAATGTGCATGTGCATTTGTCAGAATTTGGATACATGCATGCTTATTTGTTTTTTTACAAAATTTCAGCTATTTGAAATTAGTCTTTGTTTGCAGTCCGTTCACATTATATGATACATACTTTGTCCGGCTAACTGCTCCGACATTTTTCAGCTTCAACCTTAGACCTTGACAGAGTGTTTTTACACATACCACAGATGTACATGTAAACAGGAGTGTGATTTCTTTAACTATTTGACAGAATTACATGTACAGCGCTTTGAACGTAAATGTAGTAATGTTTTGCATATAAGGTGCATGTAACGGTACATACTTTTTCCACATATACCACACATTTGCATGTGGACAGGGCGACAAATAGCGGGACCATATTACAGTGGAGAATCTGTTATTCTTTCCCGTTTAAACGCAAACGTACGCAAACGCAAAGCACTAAAACGTAGAAAATAACAACGTTTGGACAATTCTGATAATTCTTGTTTATCTTGGTGGCAAACAGTTTGGAGCCTGATCAGACGCCGGGTTACCCGGCGTCTGATCTGGCTCCAAACTGTTTGTACTGCAAATAATAGTTTTAGCGTAAACGCGTTTATTGGGAAAGAATAACGTTTTCTCCACTGTAACGGTACATACTTTTTCCACATATACCAGACATGTGCATGTGGACAGGGTGACAAATAGCGGGACCATATTATTTGTCTTAAAGACAAAACCATACCTCTAGTTTATATATACCTATTGTAATCAGTGAAACAGCGATACAAGATTGACCTACAGTAAAACCTCTCTATTACGACCACTAACTTTCTTTGATAAGTATGTGTTTACGACCGGTGACTGTTTAAAGCAAGGTAACAGTAAAACAGAAAGCTCATACATGAGCTTTCTGTTTGACTGTAACCTTGTTTTAAGCTGTAATCTTTCTTTTACACAAACAATTAGGTCGTAAAAGAGAGGTTTTACTGTATTTCTTACCCACAACAGACGGCAAGTTACGTGAGGTCTGTTGTGAAATGGAACTATTTGCAACTTTCTTCTAGATTGGACTTAACATTTTAAGTTCGAAACAAAGACTAAGGTTAAACATAGACAAGAGTTTAACAGAACCTAGTCACATGCATATGGATATTCCCGCGAGAAAAAACTTTTCCGGTATTGTAAACACTGACGACTAAGATATTGAAATTCTAAATGTATTATTTTATATAAATGGATTTATAATTGACATATAAATACAATGTATATAATATATGCTTTCTAAATATGTATTGCAAATGTTCACCCCATATATCCAAGGTTCATCTGCAACCTGTTTCAGAGTCCATTCTTCAGCCTATACCTCCACTGAAGAAAATAGTTCCAATGTAAACAGCCATGGATGTCATATAAAGAAATAGTTTCTATATTCTAGCACACGGTTGAAAATAAAGTAAAACCTTCCTATTACGACCACTAAATTGTGTTACTTATTAGTTTTCACTACAAGTGACTGATTAAAGCAAAGTGACAATAAAACAGATAGCTCCTTTAGGAGCTTTTGTTTTATTACCACATGGCTTTAAGCTGTCTATTGTCTTTTATTCAAACAATTTGCATTTTAATGGTCTTTAAACTCGTTATAGAGAGGTTTATTTATGTTATTTATCGTTATGAATATAGTGTTTCCATTTTGCTTCAAATCTCATACTTCATATTTATGATTCCATATCTAAGGCTTTCTTTCATCAGTCTGTCGACTGTTTCGCTCTGAGCCATCGTCAGATGGTTCTTCCAGTCGCCCACTTCTCCTTTACGATAGATAACTGAGTCCCCCTTTTCGTCTCTAACGAGTTCATTGGTCTCGTCCCTGCCAGCTGCATCTTGTTTTTTCAGTGCTGACATCGTAGTGGCCTTAAGCACCCTGTCTATATACTGTTCATCTCTATCGAAACCCAGATAGTGATTCAGGCGCGCCATGTTGTATTTGGGCTGGACTTTGAAATCTTCGAAATAGAATACTTCAACGTGCTGATCTAACGGTTTCTCCTTCAAGAACTGTTCCCATTTCTGCACATAGTCGAAGTACGATCCGAACAGAATCTCTCCGTTGAGGTACGATTCGAACCACTCATCCCAGGTCTGCTTGTTCTTAAAAGACACAGCATTCTTGTAATGGTGATACCCCGATACCATAGCATCTTTGGGATTCCGCAATACCAGTATAACTTTTCCCTTGTTGTTGAAATGATCATCCGGTAAAAGACTTGGTATGGACGGGGTATGGATTATCCGTGGACTTTCCAAGCCTTCGAACACCTCCGGTCCACCAAATTCAATAATGGTATCCGTTGGTTTGGGTTTGTCAAAAGATCTAAGTTTCCATATCATGTTTCCAAACCAATGGAAACCGGTTTTCGGATAAGAGCACACTAGGATATCGCCGGGTTTATATTTGAACTCTTTGGTATATTTAAGGCTAGCTTCTGGGTCAGTGTCGTCATCGTTAGGAAAATTGACGCCTTGAAATCGTTTAAACTTTATTCCTTCCCCTGCAGCTGTCCGCATTTCCACAATCTCCGTCATCTACATTAAGATATAAAAACAGGATATAATGTAAGTCTATTTAAAGTGTTATTTCCAATTACAGTGAAGAAGGCGTTATTTTTTCTCAATAAACGCGTTTACGCGAAAACTATTACATGTACAGTGGAGAATCTGTTATTCTTTCCCAATAAACGCGTTTACGCTAAAACTATTATGTGCATTGCAAACAGTTTGGAGCCAGATCAGACGCCGGGTAACCCGGCGTCTGATCAGGCTCCAAACTGTTTGTCACCAAGATAAACATGAATGATCAGAATTGTTCAAAAGTTGTTCTTTTCTATGTTTTAGTGCTTTGCGTTTGCGTACGTTTGCGTTTAAACGGGAAAGAATAACAGATTCTCCACTGTACGTCCATTACAATCAGTTTGGAACCAGATCAGGATATAATGTAAGCCTTTTTTGATGTTTTTTATTATACAATTACAACAAAGAAAACGTTATTATTTCTCAATAAACGCGTTTACGATAAAACTATTATTTCAAGCGCAATCAGTTTGGAGTCAGATCAGACGCCGGGTAACCCGTCGAATGATCAGGCTCCAAACTGTTTGCCCTTGAGATTAAAATAAATAGTCATAATTGCCAACAAGTGGTCGTTTGTTACGTTTTATTGAAATGCATTTGCGTTTCTTTCGCGATTAAACGCACAAGAAGAACGTCTCACATAACTACCCCTGTTTTCTATAGCAAACAACGATCACGAATGTCCTTGTCTCCAACCTGTGTGAGATAAATGTGATGCTCTCACTTATACATGTAAAGGCGTTATTACGTCACTTGGTTTAAAAAAAACTATTGTTTTAAAAAATAGCTTATTAAATTTGTTGGTTATGTGAGTAAAAGAGTCTGTCACTCGTCGATGTTTTAGACAAGCCCTTTTTAAAACTTTGAAACGACATTGCAGACAGCACAATTGAAGCAGACGACTATGAAACGGTGAAGGTGTAAAATTCTCACAAAACGTTTTGCAGTGAAAAGGTTAACCCTTTCCCTTATAGAAGCGACTTTTAGCACATTCATTTTATTCATCCGCTGAAGAAAATAGTTCCAAATTATACCGTAATGAATATGTGTCATATTTAATACTTTCCTGATTCTAGCAGTTAATAGCTTAAAGCAGGCTGAAAGTAAAGCAGAATGCGCCTTAGGGCGCATTCTGCTTTACTTTCAACCTGCTTTAAGTAGTCACATATCTTCAATACTAGAAACAATGCTATCAGGTAAAGGGTTAAATACAAAACGTGATTATAGGCAAGAAGTACAGTAAAGCCTCTGTATTACGACTTCTAAAAGAAGACTAATTGATAGAATAAAATTCGGGTGACAACTTAAAGACATACGTGCCCAAATAAAAAATGTTGAAAATATACTTCTGAAATACCTTGATTACTATATATTTTCTGGTTTGCAATGCATTTATAACCACAAAATGAATTTTGAAAAGTTCTTGTTGGTAGATTATGTAAAATATAATCCTTTTCATACAGGCACTGTTACAAGATTTGAAGAAATTGTCCCAGGTGGCATTTCATGTAGAAAACATATTTTTGTTTTATCAGCAGAACTGTAAATGCTTGAAGTAATTAAAATATTATTTAATGATGTTGTATTTAGATACTCTCTTATATTAACCAATTTAAGCAAATGATGAATATTTCTTATTTTAAGGCCAACAGAGACCTAATTTGGCTTGTAGGGGAGGTACTTTTTTCTGCATAAAATCTAGGGGATAGGGTTAGAATTTTGACCATATGTCATTAATAAGTATGATGACACCTATGTTTCTTTACATTTTCTGATGGGTATTGGAGTAATAATCAGTTTTGCCAAGTTAAGAAAAAACATTATGGGTGATTTTAAAAATTTAGTAATTTTTATGACATTTTTAAAAAGTGAGCGTCAGTGTAAGTTTTGCTTCCCAGTTATTCTTTTAATTGTTTCGTTTTACCAGTAGAATCATTTTGATATACATGAACTTTGTTTATATCAATATCATGAAATAACACTTAACTAACATTAAATATCACCAACTTAGCAAAGAGAGAAACATAAAGATAATCAGCTGCAGTGTTGAAATTTATTTCTCAGCGGTGTTCAAAACTAATCAAGGGTCATATTTGTAAAACCCTATATTTGAAAATTTAGATCGATAACCCAATACTTTCTTTTTATTTTCTTTCTTAGAATGGTTGAGTGTATATGTTAACAAAGTATAAAGACATTCTTATGGAAATTTCATTTGGGCACGTATGTCTTTAAAGCAAGATAAAAGTAAAACAAAAATCTGTTTTAAGACAGCTTTAGCAGTCACCTGTCTAAAGAACGTAATGATCCACATACTGTAGTGGTCCTTATAGAAGAGGTTTTACTGTTAATTGCACGCACGTACTAGTTAGTATTTGACCTATGATTACAAAAAACCTTCTCGAAACATGGCTTAGCTATATGATATCATAAGACACATACGTCATAGGTTGACATAAAACAACATTTAACCTTTTATATCATAACCTTAGATATAACATTGGTACATATAGGTAGATATCCGCTTATACGAGGGTAGTTCAAAAAGTTTTGATACTGGATCAATAACGTCATTATTATAAGTGCAAAATGCATGTGTGATATATCATTTTAAAGAAAATTTCTTTGCCGACACGGTGGTATAATGCACGATGAGATCGCATTACTCGATCAACGCTAACATGAACCTATATGACCCCTCCTCGAGGACGCTGGACCTTTTTTGTGTATGTTTGAGTTAACTTTCTGAACACAATTTGATACTATACTTATCATTACGGCTTTATTGTTTTGAATAAGCTTATGCAATTTTTTTTCAAATAAAATTAAACAGTTATGCAAACACTACACAGTTTTAAATGTTATTATTATATAAAACATAAAAAATAGAGCTAATTCTAAACACGTACCGAAAATATAATAAAAACATTATCTCCTCTTATGTATAAAAGTAGTTAGGGAAATCACAAACTCGTTTTTATTATTATCAAACTAGGCTATAAATAAAGCCATTGAAATAGGATTTCACGTTTTAAAATCAAAGTGTAGATATACTGATCTAGAACATTTTCAGAGCGTTCGTAAAAACATGTCAGCTTTTGTCATTAGCAAAATAAGAAATGTTATTTTTGAAAACAAATTGGAGTTTTTGAAATATAATTTATTTTATTTACATTGAAATTTAGATATAACATGGTATATTTCAAAACATACTTTTGAAATTGAACTCTAAGAAGTTATTACGTCAAAATATAATGTCTGAAAAGTGCTTTGTGCCAGTGTCCTCGAGTAGGGGTAATTTAGGTTTATGTTGTGACTTATTGAGTTATGTGATCTTATCGGGCATTATACCAGCGTGTAGGTGAAGAGTTTCTTATTAAAATGATATATCACACATGCATTTTGCTCTTACATGTATCAGATTGAAGTTTTCTCTATTGATCAGGTATCATTACTTTTTGAACTTTTTGAACAACCCCGTGCGCCGTAGCACTGGGAGATGGCTTAATAAATTTGGAGATCTCATTAATTTAACAGTGTACCTATGAAGAATATGCTTGTCCTATGCACAACAAATTAAACCCTTACCAGAGGGCATCCCTTTTATTAGAGTTTGCACTGTTTGTCATTTTAGTGATTCTATTGTTTAAACATCCCTAAATAGTCGAAAATATATAGGACATAGGCAAACAGTGTAGACTCTGATCAGACGCCGCATCATGCAGCGTCTGATCAGAGTCTACACTGTTTGTTGATATGAATTTCAATACAAAAGGAAACAAAAATAAAATTTTAGACCAAGTACCCCTTAGATCAAACATGGACTAATCCAATATATAAGCATGGAATACTGGACTTGGCGCGATTAGGTTAAGCAGCATTCAGACAAAACAAGTCACGTACACTGTCATTCTGCTGAGTTGGCAAAATCGATAGCGGTGTCAACAAAACAACACTATCTTAATCCTTATCGTTACATTTGCAAACAGTTTGGATCCAGATCAGACGCCGCGTAACGCGGCGTCTGATCTAGATCCAAACTATTTGTTACTCATACATGAAATCAACTTTTCTTCAGTTTAGAAAAAGCATAAAACTCATTTTGAATTATTTCGCAGACGATATATTTGAAGCAGTCCTCAGCACCCCTATTCTCATCAAAACAATATCACACTCGTGTTCACTGTTGTGCACCAGTATCGATCTTTCCTCAGTCAAGATGCCTAAAAATCTAAATCTAAGACAAAGGGGAAGATGCTGTTTTAGGAGACAATATTAAACATTGAAGAAGACTTTATTCTTTCCCGTTTAAAAGCAAATGAAACGCAAACGTATTTTTATCATATGCAGAAATCGGCAATGTTGAAATTTCTCTTAAGATTCATTTAATCTGAATGCAAACGAGTGTGATACCTGATCAAACGCCGCGATACGCTATGCCATATCAGGATCCAGCTAATTTTCAAATACATGTAACTATTGTAATCAGGATAAGGCAGTTGAATGGTTTGAAATTATGTCCATTTTGCTGTCAAATCTGCTTTATCCAAATGCATGTTTCGTCCGAGTATTGTTCCGAATGCATCTCGAAATAAAACCATGAAAATCTCGAAAAAATACCCCAATTAAAGTTGCATTTTTGCGTAAGCATTCACACAAAGATAACAGAACATTGCAAAAAAAATAGCTTAAAGGGATGCATGCTTGTACATTCTAAAGAAAATTACCTTGACGTTCACGTTTATCCAAAGTATCCAAGAATGAACCAAGATGTTATCAGTTTGCGGGGACAGCCTAAGCATGCAGAGTAACCCAGTTACGTAGATAACGCGGGCGTGTACAGTAGAGAAGATTTTACATTTTCCCAATAAATGCGTTTGTTTTAACACGTATTTCCAGTGCAAACAATTTGGAGCCTGATCAGACGCCGGGTTACCCGGCGTCTGATCTGGCTTCAAATTGCTTGCTATTCAGATAGATATAAATCATGAGTTTAAAAAATGCTGTCTCTTTTTACTACGTTATATGATATTGTTTTGCGTGTCTTTTCTTTTCAACGGTTGAAATTATCTTCATTACTGTACTGTTTTTTACATGACATTGTTATGTTATCTTAACATTGAAATGCCACTATCATTTGCTTAACCCTTTTACTCATAATGACGTCTAAGAGCGCGTTTGCAAACAGTTTGGCTCCTGATCAGTCTCCACGTAACGCGGCGTCTGATCAGGACCCAAACTGTTTGACACTCTTATCCATATTTATTAAGTCATACATGTACAACCTTAAATCTAACTTTGAAACGTGGCTTGCAGACAACAGTACTGAAGCAGACGACAATAAAGCGATAAAGGGGTAAAAATCTCCAGAATAATTTGATCATGGAAGGGTTAACACTAAAGATAAGGTTTTCAATTTTTATGTGAAAAACAAACAACAAGAAAATATTATACAGTTTGAATGTCTGACGAGAGGCCAAGCTTCTCGGTATCTGCTCTGAATTTTGACAGATACGATTACACTTAACCCCTTTGCTGCCATGACGTCATCTGTTTAAACACGTGTCGTCTGTCGTTCTTTCTCATATTACACTTTCAGGCAATTTGACGGTAGGAAAAACGATACAAGTACGATAAGTTTGTATTCTGATCAGACACTGCGCATTGCGGCGTCTGATCAGTGTCAACATTGTTTGCAAAATAGCCATTGTACAAAACCAAATGTACTCGGAGTAAGGCAATAACTGTTTATAATTTGCAATGGTTAGGACAAACCATTATTTACAATGCACTGAGCAATTCTTTCAACTATTTGCATTTCATCTATTTGTTTAAAGGTATGAACATTTAGAAATACACACAGATTAAACCTTGTTGTCTGCTTAATACATTATACATGTATATCGTTTGTGAACAATATCAAAATCAGTTTTTATTTTATCTTAAACTAAAGCAAAGCTGAACATGAGTGACAAACAGTTGAGATCTAGAGCACGACTTGGCAAATATTTGCAAAAAGCTTGGATCAAGACCAGACGCCGCATAACGCGGCGTCTGATCTTGATGCAAGCTGTTTGCCGCTCATATCAATATTTTCTCAAGTTTAAAAAAAGATCAAAAATAATTAAGTAGATCTATAAGTTTTTTCGAAGACGATATGTTTTATGAAGATGACAATTTAGCATGATAATAGTTAATATTTGCTCAATGTAGATCAAATTCATATACGTGTACCAATTCCTGCTAATGCTATGCAAATACACGCCCATATACTCGTACGTTTGTTTTTTATGTACATGTATACAGTTGAGAAGGCGTTATTCTTTCCCGTTTAAACGCAAACGACAACACAAATGCATTACAATAATGAATAAAATGGGGAGAACAATTTTTTGACAATTCAGACAATTTAATCTGAGTGGGTTACCCGGCATCTGATCTGGCTCTAAACTGATTGCAAATAACATAATAAAGGAGTGTTAACGTAAACACGCTTATTGGGAAATATTAACGTATTCTCCATTGTACAATGGGAAAATGTATAGAAAAAAATGCCCATTGCTAATTAATAGTAAAAATGACTTGGCGTTTAAGGACTATCGCGACAGTTTTGAATAGTTATGGTCAAAGGGAGGCAACTTATGCAAAATCAAAGCATGAGTTGTCTCCCTTTGACTATATCTCTGATAAATGTTTATATTTGAATTTGTATTTTTTCTATCTCAATAAGCTGAACTATGCGGTCATACCTGCATTAGGCGACCAAGATTAGTGCTATACTAATAGTGCTTGATTAGTGATATATTGTTGACGATTGAACAGTATGTATTTGAACCCATTTTGGCATTTAAAAGTGGTTATCATATAGTATTTGTGTATAGTCCTATTTAAATGGATGTGCATGTGTTACTCTCTATGCAGACATTTGTATACATGTATTTTAGAAAAAACATATAATTTTCATGCGTGATTACAGTATATTAATAATTAAGATAAATAAAATTGCACACACCAATATTAAAGCAGACGTCAATATGACGATGAAGGGGTAAAAACCTCACGATAAATTTGATCATGAAAGGTTTAAATCATTACTCCATACATACGCATGTTTACGATATTGATTTAGATCTACTCCTCCGCTGAACAAAAAATCAGGGCTGCCATTTCTCCGGATTTTTCCTAAATCTTCGGATTTTTTCCAGTATCATGGTAGTTTAAAGCAGGCTGAACGTAAAGCAGAAGGCGCAGCCTGCTTTAAGTAGTCGCATGTCAACAAAATAAGAAACAGGCAATGAAGTAAAGGTACTATTCGTAAAATCGCACTTGAAAAATGCAAATTTGGAAATGTTACGATTTTTCATGTCAACTTATGGCAGCCCTGAAAAATGTTTCATTCTGCAATCATTAATGTGTATCATAAGAAATGTTTTCTATATCTTAGCACAAGGTAACGTCAATCAAGCTTAAATTAAAGCAGCATGTGTCTGAAGGTGCGTGCTGCTTTACTTTCAATATGCTTTAAGTTGTCCCTATCTCCAATTAAGGAACAGGTTATATTATATGGGGTAAATGTTTAACTCTTTCACTTCTGTAGGCTCCAAAAATCTCCTTGCGGCTGGTCAAGATACACACTATTTGTCACTCGTTCCTACAGTGGAGAATCTGTTATTCTTTCCCGTTTAAACGCAAACGTACGCAAACGCAAAGCACTAAAACGTAGAAAAGAACAACTTCTGGACAATTCTGATAATTCTTGTTTATCTTGGTAGCAAACAGTTTGGAGCCTGATCAGACGCCGGGTTACCCGGCGTCTGATCTGGCTCCAAACTGTTTGCACTGCAAATAATAGTTTTAGCGTAAACGCGTTTATTGGGAAAGAATAACAGATTCTCCACTGTAAACTCATTCATGATCAATATTTTCGTGAGGTTTTTAATTCTTTACCGTCATATTGTCGTCTGCTTTAATTTTGTTGTCTGCAATATCGTTTCAAAGTTAGATTTAAAGTAGTATAACTGACGTGATTTCAAAAACAAGTGGTACATGTAATCAATGTTGATCCGGATCAAAACTGTTTGCACATGCGCTTTATGACGTTAATGAGAGTGAAAGGGTTACAATTAATTTTGAAATAACAAAGCAGACAACGATATTATTAATACCCATTGCCTGCTGGTCACGACTTTATTGATTTTTGCAAACAGTTTAGATCCAGATCAGACGCCGCGTAACGCAGCGTCTGATCGTGATCCAAACTGTTTTACACTCGTCTTTCGGTTTATTTACTTCAAACATGTATAAATCTAAATTTAACAAACTTTGCAGACGATAATTTCGAAGTAGACGACAACACCGCAGGATAAGGGTTAAAGCAGAGGTTATTCTGACGACGAAATAGAGGATAATTGTTTTTTTCAGTAAAAGATAGAAATTTAATCCATTGAGTGAACATCAGACGTTATATTTTTACGAGTGGCGAAGCCACTCGTAAAAATATAACAGTTCGCCACTCGTAAAAATATAACAGTCTGATGTTCACGAAATGGATTACATTCGATCTTATACTGAAAAAATACAATTATTCTATTTATTTATGCTTTTAAGCCACTTTTGAAACGAAATTGTTCGACAATTGAGAACGGGAAAGTAAATGATTTACCCCGTGTTGAGCCCCAACTTTATATCGAACACATTTTCGAAACAGTTACCCGTACGATGACGTCACTTATTTATTGATTTGACGTCATCCGAATTACTTCGTCGCTCCCGAGTTTGGATTCGTGCTCTTCCGGTGAGTAGTTCGCGACCAATCGGACTGCCGAAATTTAACGATAAGACACGATTGACTACGATTCTTGGGGAGCCCTACGGGGAAAATTCATAATAGCAGAAATAGCAGCAGAAATTGGGGGAGATTGTGAAGGCATCCCCATGTGAGTCCTGTGAACTCGACCCAATACCTACATGGCTTTTAAAGTTATGCCTTGACGAGCTCCTACCGTCGTTAACAAAAATTGTGAACTCTTCGCTGGAATCTGCGTATGTTCCAAAAGAATTCAAAAAGTCGCATGTAAGACCTCTTTTGAAAAAACCAGATCTCGATACAAATGATCTTAAGAACTACAGGCCTGTATCAAATTTGCCATTTCTCTCAAAAGTATTAGAAAAGGTAGTAGACAAACGCATTGAGTCCCATTTGACCACAAACAATCTGCATGAACAACATCAGTCAGCATATCGTAAGCATCACTCTACAGAAACTGCTCTTCTAAAAGTTCAAAATGACATCTTGCAATATCTTGATAAGAATGAAATCACAATTCTGGTGATGCTTGACCTATCTGCCGCATTCGACACAATTGATCATGAAACATTACTCAATCGCCTTGAAAAAGACTTCAAAATTATTGGAAACCCACTAAAGTGGATGACCTCATACCTGACCGACCGTTACCAAACAGTCGCGGTAGATGGCGAATTATCTGCCCCAGTTCAAATGAAATATAGTGTGCCACAGGGGTCAGTCCTTGGGCCGAAGAACTACATCTTGTACACAAAACCTGTCGGCTCAATTTGCAGAAATCATCAGCTGGATCATCACTTCTATGCAGATGATTCACAGTTATACTTGTCATTTAAGCCTAAAGACACATCTTGTCAACAAGAAGCCCTTTCAAAAGTCGAAGGGTGTCTAAAAGACATAGTATCATGGATGCACCAGAACATGTTGAAGCTGAACACTGACAAAACTGAGGTCATACTGTTTCATTCAAAAAAGTTTAACGTTCCTGGAGATTTTCACGTACAAGTGGGAAACTCTAAAATCAAACCATCAGTATGTGTGAAGAATCTTGGTGCTAGATTAGATTCCCAAATGGATATGACACAGCACATTAACGCTGTGTGCAGGTCTGGCTACTCACAGCTGCGGCAGATAGGTCATATTAGACAGTACCTCTCTCCAGAAGCTACAAAGACCTTGATCAATTCTCTGGTCACTTCAAAAATTGACTACTGCAACTCACTGTTGTATGGGATTCCCCAAAACTCATTATGCAAACTACAGCGTGTGCAAAATACAGCAGCCCGCATCATTACCAGGACCCCTCGGTACAATCACATCACTCCAGTCTTGAAGGATCTTCACTGGCTTCCAGTTCAACACAGAATTGAATTCAAAATTCTGACACTCACATACAAAGCCATGTGCAATGATTCTCCAAGGTACATTGTCAATATGCTTGACGTGTATAAACCTCGAAGAGAGCTGCGGTCTGCAACTAAATCAGTATCGCTGGTTGTACCGAGGAGTCGTTTGGTGAGGTTTGGAGATAGAAGTTTCATGCATGCAGCCCCAAAGCTCTGGAACAGTCTACCATCAGACATTAGAGATGCAAGCTCAGTTGCAGTTTTCAAAAAGCATCTGAAAACACATTACTTTAATATTTGTTATTAGAACACTGCTACCTATGCGATATGTTCTTGCTGTAGATGTTGTGGGTCCAAATGGGAGTTTCTGGAGTATTATCTGGTTTTCGGTCTCTTATAGAAATTTTAGTTATTGTCGCATGCTATTTTTCCTAGTTATGTTACATTGGGCGGCCTGCATTGGGCGTTCTGCTATTATTTCTATCAGTCGGCATAAAGAAGCCATTTGCTTCGTTGCTCTCGATTGTTGAGGTAGTGCAATCGCCGTTTTGGGGGCTGTCTTCTGTATGTTTAGTGGCCTTCATTGGGCGCTCTACTGTTATTTCTATCAGTCCGCATAAAGAAGCCATTTGCTTCGTTGCTCTTGATTGATGGGGTAACGTGATCGCCATTTTGGGGGCTGTCTTTTGTACGTTTATTATGTTTATTTTATATCTAATTGTAGTTATTTGTCTTTTCCTGGCGGCCTGCATTTGGGCGCTCTACTATTGTTTCTATCGGTCGACAATCAGAAGCCGGTTGCTTCATTGCTGATTGATGGGAGTAATGTGATCGCCATTTTGGGGGCTGTCTTGTATATGTTTATTCATGTTTATTTTAGATCATATTGTAGTTATTTTGTCTTTTCTTGTTTGTAGGTACATTTGTGTAACTTCATGTGAAGCGCTTTTGAACGCACAACCCCTGTGTGAAAAGAGCGCTATATAAATCTGGTATAATAAATAAATAAATAAATAAATAAAAGCGATAGGTGATAATCCACTGCAGTGGATTACCAAGTGATAATCCACTGCTATTTCGTGGTAATCCACCGAAAAGCATAAATAAAGGGTTATAGTTTGTAATGATTTAGTCTATGTGCAAGATGTACAAGGGGAGCTTACTAGTACGTGTTTGTTCAGTTCTTTATCACGAGTTGTCTGCTTACGGTAACGACTGAGGTATCTGCTCCAAGACTTTTACATAGTTTACATACCCAAACGAAACGCAAACGCATTGCAATAAAATATAGAAAATGACAATTTTTGAAACTCTGACTTCTAGGTTTAATCTAAGTAGCAAACTGTATGGAGCCTGATCAGATACCGGGTTACCCGGCGTCTGATCTTGCTCTAGACTGTTTGCAATGGAACTCATAGTTTTAGCAAAAACGCGTGAATTTGGTAAGAATGACGTTTTACCATAGTACTCGTATGACGTCACGAATGACGTTAGAATAATGTTTTCTCCATCGTATAAGATTTTTAGTGTGACTAGGTTTCAATGATTTAGCACATTCAGCCCTAGCGACAAACAGTGTTTCTTTGAAAACTGAATTTATCAAATGCAAACAGTGAATACCACGATCAGGGGGCCCCTCGCGGTCTACACTACAGTGGGGAAAACGTTATTCTTTCACAATTAACACTTTTACGCTCAACTATATTTTACCATGCGAACAGTTTGGAGCCATATGATCAGACACCGGGTAACCAGGTGTCTGGTCTGGCTCCAGACTGTTTGTCACTCACATTATAATAAATCGTGAGAAATTTAAAAGAGTTGTTCTTTTCACCATTTTATTGCATAGCAATCATCTGTCTTTGATATCCTGTCCATAAGTTATGTGGAGAATACGTTTTTCTTTCCCAATAAACGTGTTTACGCTAAAACTATTATTTCCATTGCAAACATTTTGGAGTCAGATCAGATGCAGAGTAACCAGGCTTCTGATCAGGCTCCAAGCTGCTTGCCGGTCAGATAAAAAATAGATCGTGAGAAATTAAAAAAAAGTTGAAATTTTCCACATTGTATTGCATTGAGTTTGCGTTCCGTATGCGTTTAAACGGGAAAGAATAACGTTTTCTCCACTATAATTGTTATTATGCGAACATGTTGCAAAATATATCTATATACCATAAAAAAGCATTGTAAAAAGGTTTTCTCAGAATAAAACTCAAAACAAATTCTATGGCATAGTTACATGTACCTTGAAAATATTCGTAAACTTTTAATGAAGCTAAATATCCCGTCCCGTGCCACTAAATTCGACTGTGCACAAATTTCGATCCTGATCAGACATTACTCTACTAGACGTTTGCTCATGATCAAGGCGCTCGTAGTTTGACTGAGGACATATTGAAAATAAATAAAGCGCCCCCTCTCTACAACGACATCCAGTGGGAGACACATATTGTTTATATTGTTCGGAGGGAGTCGTTATAGAGAGGGAAAATCAAGACTTGGCTTACATTTGCAGCCAGCTTGAATCCAGATCAAACACCGCGTAACGCGGCGTCAGATCTGGATTCAAGCTATTTGTCACTCATAATTATATCTATTCTATCAAAATTTCCACTTAAATGTAATTTCATGAAAAACAGCATACAACAATTTTAAGCAGACGACATGCAGCAGTAAAAGCGTTAGACATAATTGTCCGGTTTAGGGAACTCAGACAAGTGTCGTTGTAAGGAGGGAGTCGTTGTTGGTAGGGCCATTGTAGAGAGGGAACGCTGTAGTGTCAAACAGTTTAGATCCTGATCAGACTACTGGGCGTTTGATCAAGATTTAGGCGCTTGTATCAATACTTCTGTACTCAAAACATCAAACAGTTGATTTTTTCATCCAAAAAGAATGAAAACCGTTTAAAAAAAATCTGAGTTTGCCATTCAGATTGAATTGTTATTATTGTTATTATTAAATAACATTGTAAATATTTTCAAAGACAACTTATATTTCACCATTTTATTGCAAATGCGTTCGTGTTTGGTTTCCATTAACCCCATTTAATGCCATGACGTCATCGAGTTTAAACAATAATTGTCGACTGCTTTTATTTCGCAACTTTAAATTCTAGGTACAGTGGAGAATCTGTTATTCTTTCCCGTTTAAACGCAAACGTAAGCAAACGCAAAGCACTAAAACGTAGAAAAGAACAACTTTTGGACAATTCTGATAATTCTTGTTTATCTTGGTGGCAAACAGTTTGGAGCCTGATCAGACACCGGGTTACCCGGCGTCTGATCTGGCTCCAAACTGTTTGCACTGCAAATAATAGTTTTAGCGTAAACGCGTTTATTTGGAAAGAATAACAGATTCTCCACTGTACATATAAACATACACGTATATGCATATGTATGGAGTTTGACTGAAGAAATATTGCAAATAGTGTCAAACAATTTAGATCCTGATCAGACGCTGCGTAACGCGGTGTCTGATCAGGATCCAAACTGATTTGCACTCAGGGTAAAGCAGAGCAGGGGTTAAACAGGGAAAATTAATGTCTTCTTTACGTTGGTAAAGGCACAATACACGTGTTCTGCGTACAGTGGAGAATGTGTTATTCTTTCCCAATAAACGCGTTTACGCTAAAACTATTATTTGCAGTGCAAACAGTTTGGAGCCAGATCAGACGCCGGGTAACCCGGCGTCTGATCAGGCTCCAAACTGTCTGCCACCAAGATAAACAAGAAATATCAGAATTGTCCAAAAGTTGTTCTTTTCTACGTTTTAGTGCTTTGCGTTTGCGTACGTTTGCGTTTGCGTACGTTTGCGTTTAAACGGGAA
The DNA here is from genome assembly GCA_922989275.2 of Gari tellinella. Taxonomy (NCBI): domain Eukaryota; kingdom Metazoa; phylum Mollusca; class Bivalvia; order Cardiida; family Psammobiidae; genus Gari; species Gari tellinella. Next base: position 5,978,984 of record OV277869.1, read on the forward strand.
AGAATAACAGTTTCTCCACTGTATATGTGGAAAATTGGCTAATGGACATCAATGACGCCACTGCCTCTCTCAGTGGACAAAAAAGACAATTCCATTGGCAGCGATAATGCACACGTACAGAAAAATGATTATCGATCACGCTCTTCACAGTTAATTTACGGTATTGTCGTGTTTTGTCAGTTTCCATGGCAACCCTTTGTTGCAGAACCCAAACTTTGCACATGTGTGCTAATTACATGTACCTTTGATATGTTGTGTATATAATAAATCATATCTTTTTTCACTTCCTGCTAAATAGGTGAGCATTTTACAAATTAAGAAAAAATACTTACACACCTGAATTGAGCTGTATCATGTAAAAGTGATAAAACTAGTATATGTCTAAGGACAGTGGAGAAAACGTTATTCTTTCCCAATAAACGCGTTTACGCTAAAAAAACTATTATTTCCGAAGCAAACAGTTTTGAGCCAGATCAGACGCCGGGTAACCCGGCGTCTGATCAGGCTCCAAACTGTTTGTCACTCAGATCAACATGAATAGTCAAAATTGTCGAAAAGTTGTCCTTTTCTATGTTTTAGTGCAATGCGTTTGCGTACGTTTGCGTTAAAACGGGAAAGAATAATAGATCCTCCACTGTAAAACCTCATTTTGCAGATCGCGACCTGATGTGAATTTACAAACAGCTATAAGATCCAGATACAGTGGGGAAAACGGTATTCTTTCCCAATAAACGCGTTTACGCTAAAACTATTATTTGCAGTGCAAACAGTTTGGAGCCAGATCAGACGCCGGGTAACCCGGTGTCTGATCAGGCTCCAAACTGTTTGCCACCAAGATAAACAAGAATTATCAGAATTGTCCAAAGGTTGTTCTTTTCTACGTTTTAGTGCTTTGCGTTTGCGTACGTTTGCGTTTAAACGGGAAAGAATAACATATTCTCTACTGTACAATCAGCTATAAGATCCAGATAAGAGGTCGTGTAATGCGGCGTCTGATCTGTGTCAAATCTCTTTAACACTCGTCTAATTTTTTCAAATGCAAAACATATTTAAATCTAAGTCGAATATTTTTTGCAGACGACAATTTCAAAGCAGACGATACTGCGACTGGACAAGTAATTTTTGCCTAGTTTGCTACGCAACTTAACCATATTACATGACATCGTAATCCTTTCATTAGCAAATTTATCGTTTGGCTTTTACCCCATTCGCCGCCCTATTGTCATCTGCTTGTATAATATTTGTCTGCAATATCGTTTCAAAGTTTTATCTAAAGTAGTATATATGATTACATTATATCATATCGAGTGTCAAACTGTTTGAATCCTGATCTGCCGCCACGTTACGCGGCGTCTAATCAAAATCCAAACTGTTTGCAAAGCCGACTCATTGACAGTAAAAGGGTTAACCCTTTCACTCTTAATGACGCCTTAAAGGCCCTTTGCAGACATATTTTGCCCTGACCAGACGCCGCGTTACGCGACGTCTGATCAGTGTCAAAACTGTTTGACACTCTAATCGATATAATTTATGAATTTAACCCTTTCCCTTATAGAAGCGACTTTTAGCACATGCATTTTATTCATCCGCTGAAGAAAATAGTTCCAATATAAACCGTAATGAATATGTGTCATATTTAATACTTTCCTTATTCTAGCTGGTAAAAGCTTAAAGCAGGCTGAAAGTAAAGCAGAATGCGCCATATGGCGCATTCTGCTTTACTTTCAACCTGCTTTAAGTAGTAACCTATTTTCAATTCTAGAAATAGGCTATCAGGTAAAGGGTTAAGCGGTGAAGGGGTAAACATTTCCAGAATACATGAAAGTGTTAATTTGGGGGCCACAACGGTGATTAGTTGCTTGTGTGTTCAAAACGTGTTACCCTCTTGAAATAAAGTCTTTATTATTATTAGATCTATTATCATTATTATTATTAATATTATTATTAGTATTATTAGTATTATTATTAATGCAGGTAATCTTTATTATTATTAGTAGTAGTAGTAGTAGTAGTAGTAGTAGTAGTAGTAGTAGTATTACTATTATTATTATTATTAATGCCTCATCAAGGTATGAAATTGTCGTCTGCAAAAATGAGTCAGCAGTAACTATTAAGAGTGATATTGACAGCAATCGTTGGTTTAATCTCTTTAGTTTACTTTTACATAACAATAACGTTCTCAACGATTTAAGAGATATAGATATAAATAGAATTATTGACACAGATGACATTTTCATGAACTCTTTTAATATGCCAGAATTACTCTCAAGTATAAATAGATTAAAAATAGGGAAAGCCTGCGGGGCTGATGGTATTGTTTCTGAAATGATCAAGAAAACTACACACGAGATAGCTCCTATCCTTCTTAAGCTTTATAACAAAATACTAGAAACTGGTCAGTACCCTTCTGCTTGGTCAGAAAGCATATTATGTCCTCTTTATAAGTCAGGCTCATTGAATGATACAAATAACTTCAGAGGTATATCCTTAATTGACACGTTTAACACAATTCTAACAGATGTTATACCGCTGGTCAGAGGAAAACGCAAAAATCGACGAAGCGCAAGCAGGATTCCGTAAAGGTTATTGCACAATTGACAACATTTTCACTTTGATGGCTATGTCACAAAAGTATCTTAGTAAAAAGGGTGGTATATTTTATTGTATATTTGTAGACTTTTCCAAGGCGTTCGATACACTAAATCATTATGAGCTTATGCAATGTTTGATCAGAAAAGGTGTAGGAGAAAATTTCCTAAAACTTCTTATTTCTATGTATTCAAACCTGCGTGCTTATGTAAGGGTTGATAACACTAAATACACTAAACCAATTTATTGCAACACTGGTATGAGACAGGGATGCAAGCTCAGCACAAGACTATTTTCATTATACATTAATGACCTCATAGACGAACTGAAAAGAGCAAACGTTAGAGGCATACAGTAGAGAATCTGTTATTCTTTCCCGTTTAAACGCAAACGTACGCAAACGCAAAGCACTAAAACGTAGAAAAGAACAACTTTTGGACAATTCTGATAATTCTTGTTTATCTAGGTGGCAAACAGTTTGGAGCCTGATCAGACGCCGGGTTACCCGGCGTCTGATCTGGCTCCAAACTGTTTGCACTGCAAATAATAGTTTTAGCGTAAACGCGTTTATTGGGAAAGAATAACAGATTCTCCACTGTACACATTTCAGATACTGAAAATGTAGTTGCTGTAGTGTATGCTGATGATTTAGCAAATGTAAGCGATACCGTATTTGGTTTGCAATCACTTATTAAAATCATTGAATCATTTTGTACGCGAACAGGGATGAAGATTAATCTTAACAAAACAAAAATAATTGTTTTTAGAAATGGAGGTTATCTAAGACGAAGCGAAAAATGGTATTTTAACAATACTTTGTTAGAAACTGTTTCTATGTACAAATATATGGGTTTATATTTCACACCGAGATTAATGTGGTCATATGCGAGAAAGTGCTTAGCATCGCAAGCCAACAAGGCAATAATATCACTGCAGCACAATGTAGGTTACTTTGAAAAGAAAGATTTATTTAAACTGTTCGATACAATGATCAAACCAATTTTGCTATATGGATCAGAAATATGGGGATATGAATATTGTAAACAAATTGAAAATGTTCATGATAAATTCTGCAGACAGTTTTTGAAACTCCCATTTAATGCATTTCATATGTTTGTAAGAGGAGAGTGTGGAAGATATCCTCTGTATGTAGATTATTATGGTCGGTGTATCAAATACTGGCTAAAGTTGCAAAAGATGAATAGAAATAGATTCCCTTGTCAATGTTATGTTATGTTAAGGAAGTTACATGAGGCTGGGCGAATCACCTGGGCCACAAAGGTCCAGCGCTTACTATTTACGTATGGCTTCGGTCATGTCTGGTTAAATAATGGTGTTGAGAATAAAAGGTTGTTCATGTACATCTTCAAGCAAAGAATAATTGACTGTTCGAGACAAGAATGGCATGGCTCTATTGCTGAATCGGGTAAAGGGAGATTCTACCAATATATCATGCCGGAACCCAAAACAGCAAATTACTTAAAATATAATATTCCTTTGAAATTCAGAATAGCCTTAGCTAGATTTAGATGCTCAACTCATAAATTGATGATTGAAATTGGTAGACACGAAAAGAGGCAATTACAAAATAGATTATGTCCATTCTGTGACAGTCAATTGATTGAAGACGAGTTTCACTTTATAATGATATGCCCTATGTATATAGGGAGTTAAGGAGTCAATATATCGTTTCTTACAATAATGCTACTCCAACACGCAATTTTTGTCATCAGCTGTTTTGTAGTGATGTAAACACAGTCGTTAACCTTGCAAAGTTTATATACTACGCATTCAAACTGAGATCAGAACATATCAATACCAATGATTAATATGTTAAGTCCTCAGTCTGTTGTAAGTATTTAAAGTCTTAAAGTAAAGTATATGCGTAATATCTCGCAATGGGGTAGCAAACAATCTTTTGTATGGTTGTATTATTATTATATATATGTACTCTTAGTACATGTCTCTATAAGTATGTACTGACGTAAGTTGGAATAGCACTATTTAATTGTAATGTATATATGTAGCTCGAAATTTGTAACTTGTAACAATGTCGTACTTTAATTCAGTATGTATTAAGGGCCGGTGGCCTAAGTTGCTGAATAAATAAATTGTCATTGTCATTGTCATTAAATAGTTGATTTATTATTTTTTTGTGAAAAAAAAAATCTAAAGGTTTATGCAAAACTCCATTGTTTGACGTTCTGGCTTCCGCAATAATTATAAATATTAACTCTTTGCATGCTGTGTAATTATTTCGTTTGCAACAATTGTCGTCTGCTTCTGTTCTAAAATTGGAAGTTTTCAAAATTTCATTAAAATTCAGTGTCAGAATGGCAAACAGTTTGGATCCTGATGAGGCGTCGCGTTACGCGGCGTCTCATTTGGATCCAAACTGTTTGCAAAGATTATGCCTGTGGCAGCTACATGTATATCCGCCGCTAGCATACAAAGAGTTAAGTGACAAACAGGCGTATCTCGACGTATAATCTTAATCAATACTGAAAAAAGTCGACTTAAATCGCCATTATCGGTGAAGTGGTACATAACTAGTTTTCACCATTATTTCTATATACAGTGCTCCCTCCCTACAACGACCCTCCCAACAACGACTCCCTCCTTACAACGACCCATGTCTAAGTCCCCTAAACATGACAATTATGTCCAACCTATTCACGACTGCAATGCCGTCTGCTTAAAATTGTCGTTTGCTGTTTATCTCAAAGTTACATAAAGGACATTTTTCCAGTGAGAACTTAATGAGGAGTGACAAACAGCTTGAATCCAGATCAGACGCCGCGTTATGCGGCGTCTGATCTGGATTCGGATTGATTGCAAAGGTAAGTCAAGTCTCAATTCTCCCTCCATATAACAACCCCTTCGAACAACTCACGCAATATTTTTTCTCACGCTAGATGTTTTGTATTGAGAGGGAGCATGGTTTAAACGAGCCCTGCGATGACAAAACCTGCCTTATTGCATTGCAAATAGTGTAGATCAAAGACGCGGCGACCGACATTGATCTACACTGTTTGACACCCATATGCAACTTAAGCACTTTATGTATATGTATCTGTATTATATACGGTATTTGTCAGTGTAGACCAAACTCAGATACAGAGCCTGGGATGACAATGGTACAGTGGAGAATCTGTTATTCTTTCCCGTTTAAACGCAAACGTACGCAAACGCAAAGCACTAAAACGTAGAAAAGAACAACTGTTGGACAATTCTGATAATACTTGTTTATCTTGGTGGCAAACAGTTTGGAGCCTGATCAGACGCCGGGTTACCCGGCGTCTGATCTGGCTCCAAACTGTTTGCAATGCAAATAATAGTTTTAGCGTAAACGCGTTTATTGGGAAAGAATAACAGATTATCCACTGTACTTGGTCTGTATCATGTTGCAATATAATATAAGGCAGGTTTTTTATGGCATGGCTTATTAATGTACATATATTTCGTACGAACAGGTAATATGTTGCTACAGCGTTCCCTCTCTTCAACGACACCCATTGAGAGACAGCAATTGTGTGCGTTGTTCGGAGGGAGTCGTTGTAGAGAGGCTTACATTTGCAAACAGTTTGAATCCTGATCAGACGCCGCGAAACGCGGCGTCTGATATGGATTCGAGCTGTTTGTCACTCGTCATGAAGGGGTTTATGTCAAAAGGTCAATTATGTAACTTTGAGGAAAACAGCAGACGACAATTGCAAGCATACGACTTTGCAGCCAAGAAAAGGTTGGACATATTTGTTTTGTTTATGGAACTGCGGCAAGGGTCGTTGCAAGGAGGGAGTCGTTGTTTGGAATGAATGAATGAATGGTGTTTTACGACCCATCGACAGGTCGTTGTTGGGAAGGCCGTTGAAGCATAGATATCTTGTTTTGAGGATTGAGTTTTAAATACATGTACAGTGCAGAAGCTACATGTATTCTTTCCCAATAAACACCGCAACGGTTTGTGCTTGAAAAACTATGTCCATATTTGCAAACAGTTTGGAGCCAGATCAGACGGCGGAAAACCCGTTTACTGCTAGGCTTCAAACTGTTTGATATTAATTGCTCATAATAAAATAATTCGTTAGATTCATTAATGCATTTTCTACATTTTATAACATTGAGTTGGCGTTTCGTTTACGTTTAAACGGGAAATAATAGCATCTTCTCCTCTGTATAGGAGGCGCTGCAAGGGTAACATTTCATTCAAGATATCAGACACATTGTAAATAGAACTACAGTCAAACTTCGATATCTCGAACTCACTAAACTCGAACTATCCGATAGTTCAACAAATGAACTGCATTATTTCATGCTCGGTTAGGTCGAACATACCCATATTTCAATGTTAAAACGTGGCTGAGCCACGTTTTAACTTTGAATTACGGGTATGTTCGATATAACCGAGTTCGAGATATCGAAGTTCGACTGTAGATGAGTTGCAATGTATGTCAAATGTTGTTTAAGAAACATACATTAATCGTGTACATACAGTGGAGAAAGCGTTATTCTTTCCCAAGAAACGCGTTTACGTTAAAACTGTCATTGCCATTGCAAACAGTTTGGAGCCAGATCAGACGCCGGCTAACCCGGCGTCTGATCAGGCTTCAAACTGTTTGCCACTCAGATTAAAATTAATAATCAGAATTGTCAATAAGTTGTCATTTCTCCATTTTAATGCAATGCGTTTGCGTTTCGTTTGCGTTAAAATGGGAAAGAATGACGTTTTCTCCACTGTAGCTACAAGTAGAACGACTACAGTGAGACGGGCGCTATTCTGGTGTCATCTCTCACTCACTCACTCATGTCGAGCCGTCTGCTTCCACCGACATCCTCGTGTAGACATGGACCTCAAAACTTCTTTGTCTAGCATACACTTTGCAACTTCCTCGGTGTTCCTCCAAAAGACCGTCTACGTATGTCTTTCTTTGCCCACCCCTACTACGTGTTCCCTGTCTTGGCTGCCATAATACAAGGTGGCTAGTTGGAAGTTCTGGATGCCTGTAGCAGTGTCCAGCAAACTTCAATCTTCTTTGCCTTATTTTCTCTGAGAGTTTTGGGAGGTTTCCATATAGCTACTTGTTTGTTAGATGGTCTCTCCAGCTGATCTTATGAACCACGAGCAGCATCTTGGTGTCTTGTGTCATAAGTGACGATATAAGTAAACAATACGGAATCTTCTGCCTTTTTAATGCAAGCGAAATGCCAATGAAATGCAAAAGGAAAAGTAAATTATATTTTAACCCTTTGCCTGCTGGTCGCGACTTTATTGATTTTTGCAAACAGTTTAGATCCAGATCAGACACCGCGCAACGCGGTGTCTGATCTGGATCCAAACTGTTTGACACTCTTCTTTAGGTTTCTTTACTTAAAAAATGTATAAATATAAATTTAACAAACTTTGCAGACGACAATTTCGAAGCAGACGACATCACCGCAGGATAAGGGTTAATAGTACAGCGCTCCGTCTGTACAACGACACCCAATGGGAGACACAGATTGTGTTTGTTGTTCGGAGAGACTCGTTACAGGGAGGGAAAAAAAAGACTTGGCTTACATTTGCAAACAGCTTGCATTGCGTTACGCGGCGTCTGATCTGGATTCAAGCTGTTTGTCACTCGTTATTATCTATATATTCTATCAAAATATCCATATAATATAACTGAGGAAAAACAGCAGACGACAATTTTAAACAGACGATGTTGCAGCAGAAGAAACGTTAGACATATTTTTCTTGTTTAGAGAAGTGCGGCAAGGGTCGTTGTAGGAGGGGTCGTTGTTGGGAATGTAGGGAGGAAACACTGCATCATTCAATCTGAGGGGCAAAACAGTTTGGAGCCTGAAGAGCCATCAAACTACCAGGTGTCTGATCCGGCTCCAAACTGTTTGTGATTTATATGATTGTATAAGCACAAACGCGTTTATTGGGAAAGAATAACATCTTCTCCACTGTATGCATGAACGTTTGCCTTCTTGAAAATGTCGTCTTTTTTTCTTACGGCAAATTAATTCTCAGTACATTTGTAATTTGCCATAACCTTTTAGAAAGATGACCACTTAAAGCATGCTGAAAATAATGATAAACATGTCTTATGGTGTCGGCCTGGTCTAATTTCGCCCTATATAATCTATAGTAAAATGCCTAACTTTCCGAGCCAACAGCTCCCTCCAAAACAGGATTTAGGCTATAAAAGACATACCCTTCAATTCTATGAACACTCCCTGTTGATTGAGACCAGTCAACTTATAACATCGGCAATTGCGTTTTTGCTATCAATGATTTTCTAAGGTCACTGTCAAAATAAAGGTAAACAACTTTCACTCTCATCCCATTCACTGTGATTCAATATGCATCCGCCTGGGGAAAAAGTCCTGAAATGAGATCCCTAAAACAATGCCATTTTGGTGGAAATGACCACAAATAACAAGTTTCCATCAAGAAAACCATTCAAACTCACCCACAGGCAAAACTAAATAGTGCAAATCTTTGAAATTGTATATTTTCAAGGTACTACTTGCAAGACCACAACGACCCGGAAGTGATTCCTGGCCAGGCCGACACCTTATGGTGCATAATAAGGACTGTAAAAATAAAGTGACACTTTTTATAGTGTAGAAATTAAGGCTTAAAGGGTATGTTTTTGAAAACTATTGGTTAAAATTGTGTAACGGTAATGAATGGCTCCAAAAAACTTGCAATAGAAGTAGTAGTTTTAGTATAATCAAGTCAAGTCATCTGATCTGACTCAAAACTAGTTGCAGTCGAGTAAACGTTTTAAGCATAACCCTGCTTATTTGGGGGGGGGGGGGTAACGATTCCCTCATTGTACTCGGGATATGATTCATTCATCCCCGCAACGATCAATACAATGTCATTATCTAGTCTAGTTTTTACTGTATATGGTTGATATTTTTCAGACTTTGTCAGTCAGGACCGCATTAATTTTTCCCCGTCATCGGTGGGACGAGGTCGGGGAGTCATCCACCGACACGCCTTATAAACAGATACAAGTGATAATAACAATTTTGTTTGATCTATATCGCTCTCAAAGCTCTTAATGTTTAAATTTTTAATACGAAAAAAGAAAAGTACAGGATTTGGTTTGTTTGTGTTTTTTAAACAGAAAAACGTTACATTAGAAATAAAGATTATGCATATCACCAATATGTTCATATTATCCATTTACATCAACACCTTTGTCCATCCGAACGTTTATATGTGCAGACTTTTGGGATTAAGACAAAATCAATTTGTGTTTTTGACAAAATAATAAACCGCTCACTATTATTTACAATACAAACAGTTTGGAGGCAGATCAGACGCCGGGTAACCCGGCGTCTGATCAGGCTCCAAACTGTTTGCCACCAAGATAAACAAGAATTATCAGAATTGTCCAAAAGTTGTCCTTTTCTACGTTTTAGTGCTTTGCGTTTGCGTACGTTTGCGTTTAAACGGGAAAGAATAACAGATTCTCCACTGTAATTCTTGTGTCGACTGCAAATTAGGAAAGTTTGTATTCAGTTCGTTTATATTTATACCTTGAATGTCTAAATTTGACGGTTTTTAATAGATAGAATTTCTGCACATGAAATAACGATATAACAGGATGCCCTAGTATGCGACCTCTTTCTATTCTAAAAACGTCTGAAAGGAATCCACACTGAGTTACAGTTAATTTTGCATGTTTATGAAAATAAAATAGAAACACAAAAGAAATCCCACAAAATACATGGTATTGAATAACCTAATCTAAAAGCCTTTAATGGATTTTTTAACAAAAGACAAAGAAAGAGAATCAAAGGCTGTTTCAAAGTTTATTAAAAGTCAAATTCATTCCTGGAATATCATGCTCTTCAATATAATGAGGCAAATCATAAAGTAATCTAGTATTATCTCCTATATGACACCCTTTAAGAAGACCTATTTGATCTGGATGGATGAGTTTAGGAAGAAAATAGTTTATTCGATTTGCAATACACGAAGTCCCTATTTTGTAAACTGTATTTAATAATGTAATGGGGCGCCAATTTCTAAGATATTGTTTAGATTTGTCTTCTATATATGCTTACATGTACATGTAATTAGGCCCTGGGTAACAGTATCAGACAATTTATTAGTATGATAAGATTCGTTTAATGCTCTAACTACACAAATACCAGTTTGTTTCCAAAACACTTTATAAAAATCAGCGCTAAACCATGATGTGCCAATACTCCGATTATTTTTTATATTTATTAAATCAAGTGTCGCTTCATCAATGGTTGCATTTTCTTCTATAAACAGTTATGGTCTGTATGTTTTGCTCGGCGCCAAATGACCTTTTCATGTGTCGCGGTGCCGTAAAATCCGACTTAATCAATTATATTTTGTAATATCGTCATTTGATTCGAATACAGTCTCATAAAAACGTTTAATCTCTTCTAGAAACAAATTGTGTCTAGTTATTTCCCATTCATCATCTTTTATGATTCTTCGTAACGTTTTTTGTCTGCATGTTTGTTTCTAGACCACAGAACTATTTAGTTGTTTTACACGCTCCGTTTCACTTTAGATCTGATAATATACCCTTTCATCATATTATCATTTATTTGTTTTAGTTCATTATGTAAATAAACAATTTCGCCTAAATTTTAGGTATTTCACATCCGGAGTTTTATGGTGATGTGATTTACAGACTTCGTAAGATTCTTGGACATATACATTTTCAAAACCTATTTGTGAAACGTATTAGATTTTTCCTCAAAAAAGATTATGATCCAACTATATTGCTGCGCACTTCACGTTTGGTTATCGATCAATCTACAATTGATAACTATGCTTTCCTCTTTGGTTGTGCGACGACAGACAGGGCTTAGCACTACATGATGATGTATCTTTAAAGCCGTCCTTAACCGGGAGAGTTATGTCGGATTTTCGTGCTTTGTTTTTTCTCTCCCTCTCTGTCGTACCCTAGACCCTTCCATGTCTTACAGTTACTCGTAACTACAGACTAGTCGCTTGAGTACAATTTGACCGTTGCCATAGTGGGTTATTTTTAACACGGGCTTGAATGTTTAATTCTTTCCCATGTTACTAATGATCTTGTCATAGAATTTTTGCTAAATGTTTTACATGTATTTACTTACTGTGCTGGCGGTCTTTTTGATTGTCAGGTTGTGGAACAGGGTTTATATTTTATGTACACTGTTTGTCTTTATAGGTGAATATAGGAGATAAGTGTGAGGTTGGGCGCCCCTAAACCAAGGTTTAACCCCCCAGTGGTTGTTAATAATTAATTAATTTATAGTTGGTTATTGATTGCTACTGACCGTACCAAGGCGAGCTCCTATGTTCACTTTGCTTTAAGTTTGTCTTGCGTGTTGTTTTCTATTTAGTGTGTAGATGAGGGAATGGTATTGCGTGTGTGTGTGTGTGTGTGTGTGTGTGTGTGTGTTTGTTGTGGTATGACTGTGTGTGTGTGTTCTGCTTGAGAGGTGGGTGTATTGTTTGTGTTACGTTTCCTGCTTGAGTCTTTCGTATTTATTCAACACGTCCAATGGCAAAACTAACTCTGTACAATAAAATATTTCAGAGAATGCTTTGGGTTTTTTTCTTTATGAAAACTTGAAAGATATACATTGTAGTGGAGTAGACGTTATTCTTTCCCATTTAACCCTTTCCCTTATAGAAGCGCCTTTTAGCGCATACAGTTTATTCCTCCGCTGTAGAAAATAGTTCCAATCTATACAGCCATGCATATGTATCATAAGAAATATTTTCTTTATTCTAACAGGTGGTAGCTTAAAGCAGACTGAAGGAAAAGCAGAATGCGCCTTAGGGGCCAATCAAAGAGCTAAAAGAACTATTGCCATTGTAGTAAACAGTTGGTTGACAAGCATCTGACCAGGCTCCAAAATGTTTTGCCATTTTCGATATTTTATTGGTTTGTTTTCAGCGTTAAACGAGAAAGGACGACGTCATCTCCACTACTACTTGTCCGATGTGTTCCCAACAAATTGAAAAATATGACAAACAATGCATACTCTGAATGCCATTGACGAGCGTTTCAAGTCACAGGTGTTTTGAAACAACATACCAGTGACCTACAACCACTCGTCTCACATAGCCTCTTTTATTTCAAAATATCTATTTCAAAAGATTTTACCCCCATAACCGAACCACAAATATATTCTTTACTTTGTATACATAACCCCATGCTGTATATCATATACCTGGGTGAAATAAAGTTCTGGTCTGTTCTGTTCTGACAAGAAGTCTCTTAGGAGCCTTCTAGTCGTAGTCTACTCTCTTTGCAACTTATGTTCGGTCCACGTACGGAGATTAGGGATACATATCAGCAGTTTGCTGGAATACATTATTTATACAGTGGAGAAAACGTTATTCTTTCCCAATAAACGCGTTTTCGTTAAAACTGTTATTGCTATTGCAAACAGTTTGGAGCCAGATCAGACGCCGGATAACCCGGCGTCTGATCAGGCTCCAAACTGTTTGCCATTCAGATTAAAATTAATAATCAGGATTGTCAATAAGTTGTCATTTTTTTCTCCATTTTAATGCAATGCGTTTGCGTTTCGTTTGCTTTTACAGTGGAGAAAACGTTATTCTTTCCCGATAAACCCGTTTACGCTAAAACTATTATTTCTATTTCAAACAGTTTAGAGCCAGATCAGACGCCGGGTAACCCGGCGTCTGATCAGGCTCTAAACTGTTTGCCACCAAGATAAACATGAATAGTCAGAATTGTCCAAAAGTTGGACTTTTCTACGTTTTAGTGTTTTGCGTCTGCGTACGTTTGCGTTTAAACGGGAAAGAATAACGTTTTTTCCAAAGTAAACGGGAAAGAATAACGTTTTCTCCACTGTACATGTAGATATACACTGGTGCTCTAGAAATACTGCAGTTTTTGTCTGTACAATGGATCATTTCAAATGAATTAGCTAGCCTAACAGTGCAAATTGCGACGTCTCGCAAGGATGTAGGTACAGCGTTCCCTCTCTACAACGGCCCTCCCAACAACGACTCCCTCCTTACAACGACCCTTGCCGAAATTCCCTAAACGGGACAATTATGTCTAACGCTTTTACTGCTGCAATATCGTCTGCTTAGACTTGTCGTCTGTTGTTTTTCTCAAAGTTACATAATGGACATATTGACAGAAAAAGTAATGACGAGTTACAAACAGCTTGAATCCAGATCAGATGCCGCGTTACGCGGAGTCTGATCTGGATTTAAGCTGTTTGCAAATGTAAGCCAATTTCCCTCCCTATAACGACTCCCTCCGAACAACAAACATATTGTGTGTCTCCCATTGGGTGTCGTTGTAGAGAGGGAGCACTGTACACTGCTGGATAATGTCTACATTTCTGGGTGATAGGTGTAAACACCCATCACCAGTTTACTCCGATTACAATGGTTATTTTCAAACAGTTTGAATCTTGATCAGACGCCGCGTAAAGCAGCGTCTGATTAGGATGCAAACTGTTTGACACTCGTTATTATATATAGAATCTTACATGTGTTGGGCTTATAAAACGATTATTTTAGAAAACGATAAAACGAGGCTCATCGAGTTTTTATCGTTTCTAAATGACGAGTTTTATAAATCCAATAAATTATAAACACGAATGTGAGATTCTATTATAGCATGTTGGCAACGTTGTTTTTACCATCTCGATACTTATTTTTAGCTTAATAACTTCCTTATAAGTCAATGGATGACGCGTGAATGGACCGCCCAATAGTCCACCAATAGTCACTCGATCGCCCACAGAAACGTCTTTGGACGCCATATTTGTTTATAAATTGTTTGACGGCGCGTAGGAATACACCTTTTAGTTTGACAAACTCAGTTGCATAGTTAAACGACTAGTTATATATACGAGAAATAAACAATGAGTGTTAATCACCGCTCGCACCGTAGGTTTTGTTATCAATTACTTTAGTCAATTAACCTTAAATCAAAATTTCGAGAAATAAAAGATAACAGTTGTTTAACCCTTTACCTGATAGCCTATTTCTAATATTGAAGATAGGTGACTACTTAAAGCAGGTTGAAAGTAAAGCAGAATGCGCCTTAAGGCGCATTCTGCTTTACTTTCAGCCTGCTTTAAGCTATTATGTGCTTGAATATATAAAAAATAATCCCTATAATATATATTCATGACTGATTAAATTAGAACTTTTTTCTTCAGCGTAGGAATAAACTGAATGCGCTAAAGGGCGTTTCTATAAGGGAAAGGGTTAAAGTAGATGACGTCATGGAAATGAATTTATCCCTGGAACTTTCGATGGACATGTCAAATTTCCAATTAAGTTTAGTCCATATTGGACAATATAGGGTTGATATTGGCAAAACCTTACAAACTCACAAACAGTGCAGACCCTAATCACAGGGCTCCTGCAAAAGCCCTCTGAACAGGGTGTATACATTGTTTGCATAGGACAAGACTTTTTAGTGTACTCTTTGCAGGAATATTATTTGTTAATGACGAGTATACCCGTAGCTAGGGTTAAACGTGTTAACAAATGGGGTTTCAACTAACGTGTTTGTACAGTGCTCCCTCTCTACAACGATTCCCTCCTTATAACGACCCATGCTACAACTCCCTTAACAGGACAGTTATGTCCAATCTTTTTTCGGCTGCAATATCGTCTGCTTAAAAAATTCATTTTCGTCTGCTGTTTTTCTCAAAGTTACATAATGGACATTTTCGCAGAAACAACTTCATTTCGAGTGACAAACAACTTGAATCCAGATCAGACGCCGCGTGACGCGGCGTCTGATCTGGATTCACGCTGTTTGCAAATGTAAGCCAATGTCCCCCCTATAACGACTCCCTCCGAACAACGCACACAATTGTTGTCTCCCATTGGATGTCGTTGTAGCGAGAGAGCGCTGTATTTCAATTTAAAAACCGACGATCCTTATTCGTTACCTAATGGGGCTCGACTATGGCCGTCACATAAATAAGAACAAATGGTCAACGTTTTCAAATAAATATCATTCTATCGTTTCGCTTCAACGGAAAGTAATAAGGTTTTACTACAATGTTGATGAACATTGAACTATCAAGACATGTTTGAAATGTACTGGGATTTTAATATTAAGCACAAATCAATATACAGTCGAAAAGACAATTCTTACCCAATAAACGCGTTTACTCTAAAACTATTACCGGTATTTCTATTGCAAACAGTTTGGAGCCAGATCAGACGCCGGCCAACGCGACGTCTGATCAGGATCCGAACTATTTGTCACTCGGATTAAAACGAGTTGTCAACATCTACCCAAAAAGTAGTTTTAGATTTTAGTTCATTGCGTTTTGTTTTAGATTCGTTTAAACGTGAAAGTGAAGCGTCTTTTCCATTTTACCAGTGACCAATTGAAAGCCCTATTGTCAGTGTATAGAGTTGAATTAATTGACTCGTTAGAAAGATAATGTATTATTATTATTATTATACCAGATTTATATAGCGCTCTTTTCACACAGGGGTTGTGCGTTCAAAAGCGCTTCACATGAAGTTACACAAATGTACCTACAAACAAGAAAAGACAAAATAACTACAATATGATCTAAAATAAATATGAATAAACATATAAAAGACAGCCCCCAACATGGCGATCACATTACTCCCATCAATCAGCAATGAAGCAACCGGCTTCTGATTGTCGACCGATAGAAACAATAGTAGAGCGCCCAAATGCAGGCCGCCAGGAAAAGACAAATAACTACAATTAGATATAAAATAAACATAATAAACGTACAAAAGACAGCCCCCAAAATGGCGATCACGTTACCCCATCAATCAAGAGCAACGAAGCAAATGGCTTCTTTATGCGGACTGATAGAAATAACAGTAGAGCGCCCAATGAAGGCCACTAAACATACAGAAGACAGCCCCCAAAACGGCGATTGCACTACCTCAAGAATCGAGAGCAACGAAGCAAATGGCTTCTTTATGCCGACTGATAGAAATAATAGCAGAACGCCCAATGCAGGCCGCCTAATGTAACATAACTAGGAAAAATAGCATGCGACAATAACTAAAATTTCTATAAGAGACCGAAAACCAGATAATACTCCAGAAACTCCCATTTGGACCCACAACATCTACAGCAAGAACATATCGCATAGGTAGCAGTGTTCTAATAACAAATATTAAAGTAATGTGTTTTCAGATGCTTTTTGAAAACTGCAACTGAGCTTGCATCTCTAATGTCTGATGGTAGACTGTTCCAGAGCTTTGGGGTTGCGTGCATGAAACTTCTATCTCCAAACCTCACCAAACGACTCCTCGGTACAACCAGCGATACTGATTTAGTTGCAGACCGCAGCTCTCTTCGAGGTTTATACACGTCAAGCATATTGACAATGTACCTTGGAGAATCATTGCACATGGCCTTGTATGTGAGTGTCAGAATTGTGAGTTCAATTCTGTGTTGAACTGGAAGCCAGTGAAGATCCTTCAAGACTGGAGTGATGTGATTGTACCGAGGGGTCCTGGTAATGATGCGGGCTGCTGTATTTTGCACACGCTGTAGTTTGCATAATGAGTTTTGGGGAATCCCATACAGCAGTGAGTTGCAGTAATCAATTTTTGAAGTGACCAGAGAATTGATCAAGGTCTTTGTAGCTTCTGGAGAAAGGTACTGTCTAATATGACCTATCTGCCGCAGCTGCACACAGCGTTAATGTGCTGTGTCATATCCATTTGGGAATCTAATCTAGCACCAAGATTCTTCACACATACTGATGGTTTGATTTTAGAGTTTCCCACTTGTACGTGAAAATCTCCAGGAACGTTAAACTTTTTTGAATGAAACAGTATGACCTCAGTTTTGTCAGTGTTCAGCTTCAACATGTTCTGGTGCATCCATGATACTATGTCTTTTAGACACCCTTCGACTTTTGAAAGGGCTTCTTGTTGACAAGATGTGTCTTTAGGCTTAAATGACAAGTATAACTGTGAATCATCTGCATAGAAGTGATGATCCAGCTGATGATTTCTGCAAATTGAGCCGACAGGTTTTGTGTACAAGATGTACAAGGACTGACCCCTGTGGCACACTATATTTCATTTGAACTGGGGCAGATAATTCGCCATCTACCGCGACTGTTTGGTAACGGTCGGTCAGGTATGAGGTCATCCACTTTAGTGGGTTTCCAATAATTTTGAAGTCTTTTTCAAGGCGATTGAGTAATGTTTCATGATCAATTGTGTCGAATGCGGCAGATAGGTCAAGCATCACCAGAATTGTGATTTCATTCTTATCAAGATATTGCAAGATGTCATTTTGAACTTTTAGAAGAGCAGTTTCTGTAGAGTGATGCTTACGATATGCTGACTGATGTTGTTCATGCAGATTGTTTGTGGTCAAATGGGACTCAATGCGTTTGTCTACTACCTTTTCTAACACTTTTGAGAGAAATGGCAAATTTGATACAGGCCTGTAGTTCTTAAGATCATTTGTATCGAGATCAGGTTTTTTCAAAAGAGGTCTTACATGCGACTTTTTGAATTCTTTTGGAACATACGCAGATTCCAGCGAAGAGTTCACAATCTTTGTTAACGACGGTAGGAGCTCGTCAAGGCATAACTTTAAAAGCCATGTAGGTATTGGGTCGAGTTCACAGGACTTACATGGGGATGCCTTCACAATCTCCCCAATTTCTGCTGCTGTAGCAGAGTCAAAGATTTCTAAAGAATTCATTGAATGCAACGTTTCTGTGATGACTGGGGTGCATGACATTGATTCAGAGGCAATGCCTGTCCGTATTTTGTCCACCTTTTCAATAAAAAAGTCGCTGAAATCATGCGCAAGTTGTTTTGAGGACACATTTTTTGGCAGTGCAATTTCAGTGTTTGCACCCAGGAGATGCTTAGTGACTTTAAAAAGACTCTTCGAGTCCTGTTGACAGGATTCTACTTTTTCTGTGTAAAAATTAACCTTTGACTCTGCTAATAGTTTGTTTACTTTAGCACACTGCTCTCGATACAGTTGATGATCAATTATGAGTTTGGATAATTTCCACTTTCGTTCCAGCTTACGCTTTAAATGTTTAGCATCGTGAAGTTCCTGGGTGTACCATGGACATGATGGCCTGAGAGTTATGGTCTTAGTTTTCAATGGTGCATGCTTATTGATCAGGGCTTTAAGTTCATGTGTGTATACACCGACAATTTCGTCAATATCTGTCATTTTCAGAATTTCTTTAATTGAATCTGAGTTAAGGATATCTCTTTTAAATAAATCGACATTAATGTCCCTAAGCTTTCTAAATGAAACAGTTTTTCTGATGGGCGTAGGTTTTTCTGCCTTTGCTCTGAAAGACACAGAGAAATGGTCTCTTGAGATTTTGCCACTACTGTCAGATAGTCCAGGGTCAGTGACTTCGATATTTGACACACAGTCTTCGTTATCTCTTGTTATAACAACGTCAAGAGTGTGTCCCCCGACATGAGTGGCTTCTTTGACATGCTGTTGAAAACCAAATGAATCCATTGTACTGACGAAATTAACAGTGTTCTTATCGTTTGAGATATCAAGATGAAGGTTTAAATCCCCTACAATGATGATTTGTTTATCAATGGTTGAAAATTTCGATAAGAAAAGTGGCCATTCCTTGTCAAGAAAGTCTGAGATTTTTAGACCGTTTGCCGTGGATGGAGGGGGTCTGTAGATGACTGCTAGACGCACTGTGAAATCTTTGATGCTTAAAGTACAGTCAATGTGCTCAAAAGTTGAAAAATCATTATCTTTGGTAGAGGAAAGGATTTTAACATCAATTGATGCCTTATATATGAGCCCCACTCCACCACCCCGGCTTCCACTACAGCGAGGAACATGTTTGATCTTATAGCTGTCAGGAACCAGTTCACCTAAGCACGGTTTATCTGCAGCACTACCAAGCCAGGTC
The DNA here is from genome assembly GCA_922989275.2 of Gari tellinella. Taxonomy (NCBI): domain Eukaryota; kingdom Metazoa; phylum Mollusca; class Bivalvia; order Cardiida; family Psammobiidae; genus Gari; species Gari tellinella. The sequence continues at coordinate 5,998,493 of OV277869.1, forward strand.
TCAGTGACGGCCATTACATCAACATCATTTGAGATTATATAGTCATGTATAGCCAAAGCTTTATTTTTTACTGATCTTGGGTTTAAACTGCAGACGTTAATTTGCTTTTGAGGTTTGGTGGACATGGGCTGTTCATACTTTACATGAATGAGATTTTGTGTATTTGCTTTAGGAGGTTCAACTGAGATTTCAAGTTTACTATTTGTTTGACAAGTACTGGAAACAACTTCTATTGACTGTGGTAATTCTGTAATAATTTCATGATGAATGCCATCATTTGTATCCCAAATGCGTTTCAGTTTGGATTTACCCCCTTTTGTACCCCTATACTTTGCTAATCCAAATTGCCCAAAGTCATAAAGACCTAACTCTTTCAATCTAGATAATAGAAGGGGATCAGGTTTAGAATAAGGTGATAATTGACTAAGTGAATAAATGTACTTATCCGTATATCTAATCTGCTTTGGTAGATGGTCAGGACTGCCTTGGGCTAAACACATGTTGAATTAAATATCCAATATGTCCAGTGTAACACTATATACTCCACAAATATGAATTATTAAATCCACAATATCTTTTAAATCTCACTAATGTAGTTCATTAATTTTGCAGGCATCTAGTTACACAGGTCCCACATAGCCCTTTTAAACGATACAATCCCAATATTCAAATATGATTGATATTCAATTGAAATAAAGTGACCACTCATCTAAATGCCTTTATGAATTTTAAACACAAGCGGTTTACCGGTGCAGCATAACAAAATGCATTACAGTAATGTCCCTCTATTACGATCACTAAAACGAAGGCTAATTAATTGTATAAAAGACAGGTGACAGCTTAAAGCATGGTGACAGTAAAACAGAACGCTCCTGAAGGAGCGTGCTGTTTTAATGTTACCTTGCTTTAAACAGTCAACTGTCGTAAACACCTAATAATTAACATAAGTATCTTAGTGCTCGTAATAGAGAGTTTTTACTGTACTTTAAGTGTGCAATGATTGCTTATGCTACTGCAGTTTTTAGTCGTTTAGTACAATATCTGTTGTACTTGCCCTTTTTTGACCAATGGCTTTAATGTTTATCGTTTTGACTCGTTGTTCAATAATTCATAGAAACTATAAAACAGCATTAAGTCCAGGTAAAATGAGACACTTCACCACAACATCTGATGACTTTGTCCATATTCAAGTGTCTTATACAGGATTGTCAATTTTTATTTGAAAGTGGTAAAACGTATTTTGAAATGGAGCGAACTTAATTTAAACAAAACTTTTTGTCAGTTTTACAACAATTATTTTCACACTGACAGAATGGATAACTTTGAACGGCTTTAGTATTTTGAAAAAAACATACGGTATCATTTCTCGTTATTCTACAAAATGGGCGTGTCACTGTTTAGAGTCGTGCTTATAGTTAAAGTGGTCTTGGAAACAATACAATCTGATGCATTGGAAGGGCAGAGATTTCTCTACATCAGTAGAGGAGAACGGAAAGTAAAAGACAATTATCTCGTGGAGCAGCATGTCTTACGGAGTAAAGTGGAGTGCATGACTAAGTGTACACTCGTTTCTGGCTGTTCGGGTGTGTCATGGACATCCCTTGGAAACAAGTGTTTACTGACAAATGGGAACACGGGCACACAGGGAGAGAACAACATAGGCTTTGTAGCAGCAGCGAACTGGGAGACAATGATCAAAGTCATCTATCCTGGTACATGTACAGTAAAACCCATCTAAACCGGACATGTGTGGGGACAACATAAATGTCAGGTTTAGAGGGGTTTCCAGTTAAGAGGGGGGTTAACCTATTAGTACGTTTCTAGAAAAGAAGATAGCTGACCACTTAAAGCAGGTTCAAAGTACTTTGAACCTACTTTAAGCTATCATCTTCCAGTATGTATAAAGTGGAGCTATTTTCTTCAGTGTAGGAATAAACCAAAGGCATAACTTGAAAGGCGTATATAATGATGTAATAGTTTAAAACAAAGAAGATTTTAAAACGGGAACATTTTTTTCCGATGTGGAGGGGTTTGACTGTATAAATGCATTGGCAATTTTGTAATTTTTATTTACATTTAACACATGTAATAATGGAAGATGCATGGTGGCTTTTTAAACAAGGTTGGCTGTTAATGTAGGGCGAAAGTCCGGCAGAAGGCTCCTATAGGGGCCTTATGCGTGACTTGTACTCTGCATTTATCAGTCACCCGTCATGAAAACAACAATTGTATTGCCCTTTCAGGGGTGTCTGAACACAGGTTTGACTGTTCGTTGTAATCCTCTTTTATTACTGAAATAAATATTTTCTTAAACGGCATCAGAGAAAGATTCCTAGCCTGCTTGCGCTGAAGTATTGACGGCTTTTGATGGTTTGTTGTGAAAACAGCTTTTTCATACTGTCCGTATTTTTCTAAATTGGTAAAAACTGATAAAACTACTACAGGTAATTTTTAAGCCGTCAATATAAAACATTAGAGACGCAAAAATCAGGCGATTGCCATAGATTTTTCAGTATTTTCTTCCCATTGCATTCAATGCAAACGTGTCTTGGTTATTGTATGCTTGGACGTCTATTACCCTTTCATGATCAAATTATTCGGGAGATGTTTACCCCTTCGCCGCTTTATTGTCGTCTGCTTCAGTATTATCTGCGAGACACGTTTCAAAGTTAGATTGTATCACTTAATAAATATCGATAAGAAGACCCAAACTGGTTGCAAACGCGCTTTATGACGTCATTGAGAAAGAAAGGATTAAAGGCAGTTGTGTTAAACTAAATTTCCATGGCAAATAGTTTGGTGACAGATGCGACGCCATAGAACTCGACGTCTGATCAGGATACAAAGTGTTCTCCATTTTGATTAACATGAACAGTCTATATTTTCTAACAGATGTCATTTTCTATGACTAAAAATTTCGTTAAAGGAATAACAATTTCCACACTGCTGCATGAAATCATGTCTGAGACGAAATAAAGCTTTGTTCTGTTCTATTGGACTGGTTCTTAAAATTAATCCCTTCGCTGCCATGACGTCATCAATTTTAAACAATTGTTGTCTGCTTCTATTTCTAAAAATCAATTTTTATGTATTTTGACTTAAGGAATATTGAAACGAGTGTCAAACAGTTTGGATCCTGATCAGACGCCGCGTCATGCGGCGTCTGGTCAGGATCCAAACTGTTTGCAAGGTACTATTGAATCGGGGTAAGGCAGTGAAGGGGTTAACAGTTTACATTCAGAGTAAAGTTATTATTTACCATTAATTTTTTCACTGCCAAATTGCTCGTGAGAGTTTTACCACTTCATCGTTTCATTTGTCATCTGCTTCAATAGTGTTGTGTACGATGTCATTTCAAAGTTAAAAAATAAGGCAGTACGTATGACTGAATGAATTACAAAACGAGTGTCAAACAGTTGAGGTCCTGATACGGCAGAATAGTCAGCAAGATGACGGCGGCCTTTAATTGGTAGAAGTAGAAGTAGAAGAAGAACGCGGCGTCTGATCAGGATCAAAACTGTTTGCAAACGCGTTTTAAAGCGTCATTGATAGTGAATTGGCGATACAAAATAAATCGCAGTACATATAGGATATTACATGAGTGTTCATTATTTATTGGATTTATTAAACGAGTCTTTTAGAAAACGATAAAAACGAGGCTTTGCCGAGTTTTTATCGTTTTCTAAAACGACGAGTTTGATAAATCCAATAAATTATTAACACGAATGTTATATTATTTTTATAACATAACCTAGAAAAGTTATTTATCGCAGTCTTTGAGGTCAAGTGAATGCTAAGCGCGATATAAGTAGATCTATACAGGAAAAAAAGTTGTTCAAATTAACCCTGTTCACTAGCATAATGCTTATGTTATTATATGTATTAATAAGCACTGTTATGTAGATCTAATATTGATTAATCATACCAAAATTCTATAAGTTGAATCTACATGATGGAAAGAAGACGTTGGAAATTGAACGCATAGAACGCATTTTAATGACGTCACAAGTAACGACGTCGTGGCGTGCCTCATTTGCATAGTTATTTAACTAGTTATATATGACATTTAAACAACGGGTGTTATTCAACGCTCACGCCGTCTGTTATGTTATAAATATTATTATCTAATGTAGAAAAGTATAGTCAGCGATTTTGCTTATTTGCTGTCCAATGTCATATTGAACCCATAATTAAGTTGAAGTACAGTAAACCTTCTATTACGACCAATGTAAAGTGCGTTAATTATTAGGTGTTTTACATCATGTGACTGTTTAGAGCAAGGTGACAGTGAAGCAGAAAGTTTCTAACTGAGCTTTTTATTTTATTGTCATCTTGCTTTAAGCTGTCACCGGTCTTTTATACAGTGCTCCCTCCCTATAACGGTCCTTCCAATAACGACCCCCTCCTTATAACGACCCTTGCCGCAGTTTCCTAAACAGAACTATTATGTGTAACATTTTAATGCTGCAATATCGCCTGGTTAATATTGTCGTCTGCTGTTTTTCTTTCAAAGTTATATATAAGTAGACATTTAGATAGAATAATTATAATATCGAGTGAAAAACAGCTTGAATCCAGATCAGTCACCGCGTGATCTGGATTCAAGCTGTTTGCAAATGTAAGTCTTTATTTTCCCTCTCTATAACAACTCCCTCCGAACAGCACACACGATCAGTGTCTCCAATTGGGTGTCGTTGTAGAGAGGGGGCACTGTACAATCAATTAGCCTTCGTTTGACTGGTCGTAATACGGAGGTTGTACTGTACAGTAAAACCTCTCTATAACGGCCACTAAAACGAGGACTAATTGGTTATTTAAATGACAGGTGACAGCTTAAAGCAAGGTGACAGTAAAACAGAAAGCTCCTACAGGAGCTTTCTGTTTTACTGTCACCATGCTTTAAGCAGTCACCTGTCAAAAACAACTAATAAATTAGCACACTTTAGTGGCCGTTATAGAGAGGTTTAACTGTATATCACATGGAGAGTGAAAATGTGACAGGATTTTTTGAGGGAAAGAAATATCCAAAACAAGAATAAAAATCATCTTAAATGATAAGGCTGTATTTTTTCAGACAATAAACAATAATGTACATACAACAAAACAAGTGAATAACATATTTTGCTCTGATTAGATAGGTATTGATAAAATCTTCCCTTTACAAAAGTGTCATAAAATCTTCAACGTAGAAGCTTTTTATATACTAATTTCACGTTTAAAAGATGAAAGTCGGACAAGTTCGACTTTTAAATAGCGAGTTTGAACTATCGAGGTTCGACTGACAACAGTTTGAGTGATCAATTCTTTGTTGTTTTTTCTCTTGTTCTAGTTGCACATTACGCGGGTCCCTCCGGTACCTACACTTTAACATTCATTGAAGCAAAGAGTCTCTGTGAACAACTTAACACATCAATAGCCTCTTGGGCCGACCTTGTCTATGCACACTCCCTTGGATATGAGGTCTGCAAATGTGGTTGGATGTCGGACGAAATCAGTGGTCTTGTAATGCAGGAGTATCATCCCTCGTGCGGAGGACCTTTTGAGATATGTGGAGGATCACTGTCGAATGTGTATTGTCTCGTACCAGAATACGGCTATCCATCAAGTTAAATGAGTCACCAATGTAACTTTTAATGGACAATTCCAGTTTCCAATTAAGTATATATGTATGGTACATTTATAACTTAGTGCTGTTTTTTTTTGCAATACATCGCAAACTAACAAACAGTGCAATCCCTGATCAGATGGTTGCTGTACGGGGCCTTTGCTTTCGGTATACACTGTTTGCATAGGACAGGTTTACTCTTCACAGATACATTGCGTGTTAACCCCTTCACTGCCATGACGTCATCAATTTTAAACGATTGTCGTCTGCTTTTATTTCTAAAATTAAATATTTAGTTATTTTGACTTATGAAATATCGAAATGAGTGTAAAACAGTTTGTATCCTGATCAGACGCCGCGTTACGCGGCGTCTGATCAGGATCCAAACTGTTTTGAAATTACAAGTGTACTCGGGTTAAGGCAGTGAAGGGGTTAATGACAAGCATACTTGTCACTAGGATTAAATGTGGAATTGAAGCAAATTACTGTACTTCGATATAATGATCTGTTGAATACGGCAAAACCGTCGTTTTCCTGTACAGTACAACATCTTTCTTAACTCACTCACGTATGAAACGTCACGGGGATAATTCCGTTTTCCAATAGGTCAATTGTTTTTTACTATATAGAATTTGTTAAGCCGTGGACGCAAGCAATATATTCATTACATATAGTATACCTTACCTACGTACGCTCCTTCTTTATCTTTGTACAAGCCACCGGTCACTATTATACGATAGTGCCCGGTAATAGTGACCGCTAAGAAATGTTGACGTCATATGATGCTCTGCTGCTGAGGAACCGCTCATTGCTTGCTTGTTTACTTTTAGTGTCTCACCCGAATTAATATATAAAGACTTGTAGCGCCATGTTGGGGGATTATGTTTCTCTAAATTTATTATAATTTTTTAATAATTTACAACAAAATAAACCTAATTTTGTGCAATTTTGTAAAATATAGTATTTTCGGTTTTGAACAGACAGCGTACATGTTTTAACTTTCAAATAATAGAATAGAATAAAAAAAATTACAAAGTTTGATTAAAATAAATCAATAATGCTAAATTTGAGTTAAAGGGAGGTAAACAAAAAAAACCAGCATATTTTGTATGAAAAGAGGCTTCCCAGGTTTCACTGGAAACGTAAAGAGATTATATATTGTAGATCTATATAAGCCTACTATCGTATAGTTAGCGATAGTCTACTATCAATCAATAAGGAAAAAAAAAAAATTTTTTTTTTTTTTATTGAATTTCTAGTTAGTCAGATTGAGGATCTAAAGTTATATCTATTTGACAGAAGACCTATATATCACATTTTCAGTGACACTTGATGTATATAAGATCTATAACTGTTTGAAAAGTCTATATGATAGTAGCCTATAGGCTTTAATAGATATAGATCTACATTGGAATTTTTTAAAACATAAATTCAGATTTAGGATCTACTGTGAGATCTATAAAACAGTAGACATATATATAATTTTAAGTAACACAATATCTATATGAAAGTCTATATGACAGTAGCTTTTACGCTATATAAAAAACAACTTTGTTGTTCTAGTGCCAGTGGTTGAGCGTGTATTTTAAACACTGTTTATCCGATAAAGTAGAACTCGTGCAGATAAATTACAAAGGTATAATTTGGTTTAAACTAAAGAAACAGCATTTTAGTTATGATAAAGATATATATTTCTGTGTGACTAACATTCCACCGGAAGGATCTAGTGTTTATAAAAATGAAAGCTCTGAATTGTTCGAATATGCTTTCTTCGATAAAATCTCAGATGATGTATTTTAGCGATAGAGGGTATGTTTTTATTACAGGTGATATGAATAGTAGAGTTGGTTTAGAACCTGATTATATTGAAGATATTGGTTTAGATAGGTTTGTGGATTTACCTTTAACAGATGATATACAGTTACCTGGAAGACGGTCAGACGACCAAATTGTTAATAACTTCGGAAGAAAACTATTATGTTTATGTAAACAGCATAATTTGCATATAGTAAATGGTAGGCTCGCACAGGGCGAGTGTACTTGTTACGTTACTTATAGAAATAATGTGGGTTCAAGTGTTGTGGACTACTTGATAACAAATGTTAATAATTTTAATATGTTAAAACGCTTTGAAATTTTAGATTTGAATGAATACTCGGATCACTGTCCTATAACGTATAGTTTTGAATATTCCAATAATTCGAGAAGTGAAAATATAGATGGAACGTCTCTTAAGGAGAAAATAGTTTGGGATAGGAGCAAGGCAGAATCCTTTAATCAGTATTTAAATGATAAACGAGAGCAGTTTGTTGATATTGTTAACATGTTAGAAATTGAAGATTGTAATATAGATCAGATTATTCAAAAGTTATCGGATACAATTTATGATATAACGAAAGAAAACTTTGGTAAGAAAACATACGGGAAGAGAAATTGTAATAAAAAAGAACAGAAGGTTCCCTGGTTCAATTATGAATGCAGGCAAGCTAAATCGGAATTTTATAAGTGCAAAAGACTGTATAAGGGTAATAAATGTAATTTTAATTTACGTAAGTTTATGGAAAGTAGGTATAATTACGTTTATGTAAAAAGAAGAAATAAAAATAATTATTTTAGAAAAGAAAAAAGAAAATTAAGTGACATGAGTATGAAAAATCCTAGTAAATTTTGGAAATTCATAAATAACTATAAAAATAATAAAAACAAAGAAAATTGAATAGATTCTGAAACCTTTAAGAATAACTTTGCCAAATTATCTAATGGAGTTGATGCACAGTATATATATGATGAAACGTTACCATTACCTGATACAGATATAAACATTGAACAGCTTGATAAATTAACAAAACTATTGCATCCTTAAAGAGGAATAAAAGCCCTGGTATCGACAAATTGCTGCCGATTTCTTTATTGATGCAAGAGATTTTATATCACCATTTCTAGTACCTATTTTCAATAAAATATTTAATAGTGGAAATTATCCTTCATCTTGGACGACCGGTATTATTATACCTTTGTTCAAGAAGGTTGATAAGGAAAATCCAAATAATTACAGAGGTATTACCTTGATAAGCTCTCTGGCAAAAATTTTCTCTTTGTGTCTTAGAAATAGATTGAATAAATGGTGTGAAAATGAGCAGTTACTGAACTGTTCGCAATTCGGTTTCGGAGATAATAGGGGTACTGTTGATTGTGTTTTTATATTACATTGTATTATCCAAAAAATACTGTCTATTAACAGTAAATTTTATTGTGCTTTTATTGATTATGAAAAATGTTTTGATACAATCATAAGAGACGCTCTTTGGATTAAACTTGTGCAAACAGGTATTAGCTGTAAATTTTTAAGTATGCTTAAATCTATTTACAAAGATGTGTCAGCATGCGTGAAAGTGTCTGATTATGAAGATTTATCCGCTCTGTTCAATATAACGGTTAGATTGAAACAAGGGGAGCCACTCTCACCGATCCTATTCATTCTTTTTGTGAACGATGTAAGCGATAATCTAGATCTTAATAAATTGACTGAAAAGGATCTCACACAGCTTTCTATATATTTACTTCTTTTTGCAGATGATATCGCAGTCTTCACGACAGATAAAAATAGCCTGCAGGCACAACTTGATAGTTTATATTTGTATTCGACTAAATGGGGTCTTAAAATAAATGTAGCGAAAACAAAGATTTGTGTTTTTGAAAAAAGACGATCAGCATTAAATTTTGAGTGGTTCATAAACAACGAGAAAATAGAAGTTGTTGATAATTTTTGTTATTTGGGTGTAAAATTTATGAAAACTGGAAATCTAGTCTATGCTTTTAAAGCATTAAAAGATCAGGCCACAAAAGCGATGTATAGTCTTCTATATTTATTTAAGAAAATAGAATGTACGTACCAAACTTCTACTTTTTGACAGGGTGGTTGTTCCTATCATTACGTATGCATCTGAGGTTTGGGGTATATACAATTTCAAGGAGATAGATAAACTTCATATAAAATTTTGTAAAATCATACTTGGTGTACGATCTCAGTCTGTAAATTATGCAGTTCTGGGAGAATTAGGTAGATTTCCGCTTTCTGTTATATGCATAGAAAGATCGTTAAAATACTGGTTGAAAATCAAGAAATATGGTGATAATATGAGTACTGTTTATAATATCTATAGAGAGCATTGTATAACTTTGATGGGAAACAATAAGAGTTGGGGTAGTCATATAAAAAGAAAATTGGATAGTTTGGGTTACACGTTTATTTGGGATAACTTGGATACTACTGCCAATTACTTTCCTGCTATACAGAGGAGAATAAGGGACAATTTTATCCAGGAATGGCGAACATCAATAACAAACTCACCAAAACTGAAATACTATGTAATGTTCAAGGAATCATTTGAAATGGAATCTTACCTACAAAATATAACTAACAATTCTTTACGCATGCATCTTACAAGATTTCGTATTTCCTCGCATAACTTGGCTATAGAAGCTGGAAGATATACTAATATTGATCGTAGAAATAGAGTCTGTATCTTTTGTAATCAAAATGCTATTGAATCCGAATATCACTTTTTAGTAATATGTCAAAAATATAAACAAGAAAGAGTTGAAATTTTAAAACATATTTCATGGTCCTCTCTAAATAAGTTCATAAAATTGCTTTCTTCAAAGAACAAAAAAGTTCAATTAAACGTAGCAAAATATATCAAGGTTGCAATGAATATACGAAATAATGTAGTTACAGATTGATAATATCAATAATATACTATAATAGTTATAATATTTTCAGTTGAATGTTTTGTACTTGTAAAATTGAGTTGTTAAGTTGAGTTGTGTTTATGTAAATGTCATGGTCATATTTCACGTAAATTGATCTATTGTACATGGCCAATGGCGCTTTTATGTTGCCGATTGCCAATAAAATTGAGTTGAGTTGAGTTGAGTTGTAAAACATCCCACGAATAGTAGTCATGTGACCACCTACAATATTACGTCATGTAATACGTCATAATGTATATTGATGACGTATTGCATCGTATAGCAATACGTTGATCCTAAAATGCGCATACATGTATACACACGTTATCTCGACTCGACAACCCTAAAATGAAAAGATTATATCCGGTGGCACATATGTTGATGTTGTTTATCAAATGTTTAATCGATTATTAATTTACGTATTATACTTGATGCACCCAGCCACATCAGAAATCAGTTTGTTGTGAAGTAGCATAGTAGATTCTACTGCCCGTTCATTAAAAACACTGTACATTTTCCACTTTGTTCAACCCATTACCCCATAGCCGGTTTCTAGTAGTGAATGTAGGTGACTACTTAAAGCGGGTCGAAGGTGAAGGTGAATGCGCCTTAAGGTGCATTCTGTTTTACTTTCATCCTGCTTTAAGATACCATCTGCTAGAAAATAAATAAAAAAAATTCTTATGAAACATATCATTGACTGTGAAAAGTAAAACTAGGAATAGATTAAAGGTGTAAAAAGGCGTATTTATGGGGCTTTTGGGTTAACGCAATGTTATATATAAAAGTTAGTATTAAACTGTACCTGACACGCGAAAAGTCTGGATCCTAGATAAGCCCATGTGGAGTAACTGGAGTTTGTCTGAATTTAAACTTTTTGCACGAGTAAATCTACTTTTCGACACTAAAAATTGTTTTATGTATATATATAAGAAAATCATAATATTAAACTGATAACCATAACATTCACTTTTCCCTCTCTGAATATCCAGCACATGGAGTCAGGACAGTTTAAATCTTCATAATTCTTTTTATTGTGTGTTGTTATATCTTGGATTACTCATGGTCGATGACTTGCAAAACGACAAACGGTGTAGACCTTGACCAGCGAGTTCAATTGTGAACACACTGATCCGGGTCTTCATCGACTGCATAAAATCTTATATGAACACTGTACTCCGAAATGTATCTATTTCATTTAATAATATTTAGACCCCCCACCATCATTCACCAACTATCGGTTTTACCAACCGCAAGACGAATATTGTAGAATCAGACCATAAACGATCATTCTTTGTATAGGGTCTGGCTCTACATTGTTCGTCACTAAATACTAAAATACTCAGACTCTGAATAAGCCATGCCATGCTAGGTACCATTGTTTATATTCATCTTGTTTATATACTTTACCTCATGCTGTATGTAACCATACCTGAGATGAAAATAAAGTTTTGTTCTGTTCTTTTCTGTTCTTATTTAGTGATACGGTTACCATTCCAGTTTTTGCAACGTTTCGGACAAAGTTTATTTTGCAGAAGGCAGAGAGTATCCGGTTATATGTACATTCACCCTGTAAAGTCTTTATGTAATCGTATTAAAATATGCAGGTCATTTCTCGATGAACCTACACATCGAAACTGGTTCCAGTCAGTTAGAAAGAGGGCGGAGTGTCCGCCGGAGTGATACCGACCTAGCGACCAGCTAATGGTTGCTATGGAGTATAATTAGGCTCAAATAAACATGCGCGACCTAATGTTTTAGAATATGCTTTAATAAAAGATATTTAAGTTGCATTGTTAATTTTTTATTTCTTATAAGTGTTCGTTAAGCACACAGCGACAGTTTACTGGGTAAAATCTTGACTTTGTAATTATCTCCGAAACATGTATTTCGGACTACTTTTCATACCGTATATTATAGAGATCGAATGGTTGTTACATTCAGGATTACATCTATCAAACCTATTTGGCCGGTATGTGATATATTCATATACATGAAAACAAATCTGGTCAAATTACACATTAAGTGGACAAGACAGAAAATAAAAATAAAAATATAAGGGATAAACAACATCTTTTTGCCGTTCTCGCGGTATGAACACATTAGCTTCGGAGGGTAAGTTTATCGTAAACGCCATTCGGTCGTTTACGAAACTTACCCCCTGCGAAGCTGATGTGTTCATACCGCCGTGAACGGCAAAAGGATGGTGTTTATTCCTATAGTGTACGCGTCATTATCGGATTTCCCTAAAGTAAAGTGAATTTTATATAGAATTTAATGCAATATGACCAATCTAATAAGAGGGTTCCTCTACAGGAGCAATACGTTACCTTCACCTTTACATTTGACATAGTTCATATAAGAAATATGTCCGGAGCAAATTTTCAAACCACATCAGTCAGTGCTACCACATTTTCTTTTGAGAACATTTGTGAATCGTGATGTGCCGCATACCATGTTCTGGCTCTTTTAACCTTGACTTAAATCATAGAAAAGACTTGTCCCAAATAAAAGTTTTTATACCGCATTAGGGGCCCGTTTCATAAAACTGTGCACGACAAATGTTGTCGTAAGTCAGATTATAAAAGTCTCAGTTATTATTTATTTCTCCACCTAATCCTGTCATGTACCATCTCTTTGGAATCGTCTTTTTAAGACGATTCCAAAGAGATGTCACAATACAGGATTAGATAAAGAAATTAGAAAATTAAATGTATTTTAAAGCGTTGACTTACGATCGTGTTTGTCGTACGAAGTTTTATGAAACAGGACCCTGCTTGTGATACCAAATGTGTTGACAAAGTGTCAAATGCAATCTTCACACACCTTGTAACTTTGACCTTGTTCTTTGACTTCAGTTACAGAAACTTGTCTTGAGCATATTTCCAATACCATATCAGCTAGGGAAACCAACGTATGTGTGCAAATACCAGGGCTTCCATTTCTCCGGATTTTTCCTAAATCTTCGGATTTTTTCTAGTTCATGGTAGCTTAAAGCAGGTTGAAAGGTTAAGGTTGAAAGGTTAAGGCGCATTCTGCTTTACTTCCAGCCTGCTTTCAGCAGCCAAGTGTCAACAAAGCTAGAAACAGACGACGGGGTAAATAGGCTATCAGCTGGCTGAGTAAATATTTCGTCCCCCTCACCCCGAAAGGTAGAACATTTCCACATATACCATAATTTAGTATGCATATAGGTGACCCCATTTAGTGTGGATGACAAGTCTGAAAGTGGTGCAGATTTTTTTATTCGGCGTTTCCATGGCAAGCGCTCAGTTTTACACTGAGTTTCAGGAAAACCACTGTAACTTGGTCAATTTTTGCAATAGAAGAATGAAAATAGTACAGTGATGAAGCTTAGACATTGAGGTTTAATAAAATGAGAGTTTGTGTAAATTATCTCATTTGCATACTTATGAATATTAATGAGAATATTAAAAAACTCATAAAAATAGGGAAAATAATATCTAAATCATACTTTCAACTAAACATTAAACACACTCAAAGGACACAAAAGGTGCCAATTTTGCTTAAAAACATATCTGAACATTCCTTGAAAGAATGAGCTAGGTTTGATTAAACACTGGCTACTGTATATGCCCCAAATTGCGTTTCTATGACAGTCGTCCATTTCTGACACAGAAAACATGGCAATTCCTCAAACTTGCCCCATCCTCCAGAAAATCCTCTGTAACTTTGTTACTTTTGGTAATATAAGTATGAAAATTGTACAGTTATAGAGCTTAGAAGTTGGCCTTGAATTGAATTAACTTTTTATATAAATTATCTCATTTGCATAATTATGAATATTAATGAGATTATTAAAATCCTTAAAAATGCAGGGAAAATTATTAAAATCATACTGAGTATGTAAATTTTGAACTGACTCGAAGGACACAAATAGAGCAAATCATAATTATGATATATCAGAGAATATTTCTAGAATAATTGAGTCGGTTGGCGGGTCATAACCCTTTGATCACACGTGCCACGAGTTCCGTTCCCATGACAACAGGTCCACACAGAGTCATTATTGATTCAGGAAAGCCACTGTATCTTTGGCGTTATTTGTGAAAAAAGAATGAAAATAAATGTTCAATTGAGCCTAAACATTTCCTTTTATTTGATGAAAACTGATGCACTTTATCTAATTTGCATACTGATGAATATTAATGAGATAATAAGAAAAACAGAGATAATTTATGAGCATGTATCAAAACCATATTTCGAACTAATCCTTAATCTGGCCCAGGGTTCACAAGAAGAACATGTTGTAAATTGAATACTAGTATTAAAGGGCATACATAGAATGAATAAGCTGGTTTTGTGCCAAAATTATCTGCCATATCTGTTTTAGCTCACCTGAGCAAAAGGCCTAAGATGAGCTGTTGTAATGGCCTTGTGTTCGGCGTTGTGCGTCGTCCGTCGTCGTTAACACTTGCTTCAATTGACATCTCCTCCAATAACACTTGGCAGATTTCACCCAAACCTTTACAGAAATGTTTCTTGGATAAAGTTCTTTCAAATTTTTTCACAAGATAAAAACGATGCAGACTTTCGGTTGCCATGGCAACCGAAGTAAAAATCAAAAAGAAATCTTGAAAACAATTCTTAACAAAAACTACAAGGGTCAGAACTTAGATAGTTGACACATAGCAGCAGCTTTAGGTTCTCTATCAAGTTTATTCAAATTGTTCCCCTGGGGTCAAAACTGGCCCCGCCCCGGGGGTCACAGTTTTAAAAGGAATTAAACAGTAAGATTTTGACCAAATTGTCCTCTGAAGCTAATGTAGCCAAAGCTTTGATGTTTGGCATATGATATTTGATATGTACAGTAGCGAACATGCTAAGGTAGCGAAAATCCAGGTTGCCAAAGGTTCTGAAATCTTTCAAAGCCTTTCAAAATTGGTGAAAATGTTGTCTGAGTGACAAAAACATTGGATCTGGGTATGATGCAAAGCAACTCGGTTCCTTATGCAGATCCAAGCTGTTTGAAAATGTCACTACAGTAGCCTTTTGAAAGATAAGGATTAATGAGTGATTGCATTGGTGGATGAGTTGGGTTTTACAGTACTGCGATACAAAATATGTCATGTAGCGATGAGGTATGATAAGACGAGATGCTGATGATTTCAGGAAGAAGATTTTGGCTCATCCCATTCGTCCGAAGCAAAGCACGGGATCAAAACAACCGATGACATATCAGTTCAGATTTCGATCTGAACACGTTCAGTCAGAAGTACTTAAAAATATCACATATACGCGGATAAGTCTACATATTGAAAACCTCTACATCATTTGGAGTTGATGCCAAATCGGAAATCTTTGCAGTTTTACACATTGAAGCAAAATACACCGATATTTCATTTCAGATAAGTCTATTCTGACATTAGCTCATAGTTACATGTGCTATGTAGAGTGTAGAATGTCTTAACACTCAAACCGGCAAGAAACGGAGAAGCTCAACTTGATTATATACCAGTCTGAAAAGACAAGGCATTGAGAAAGGCTACGTATCAAGGGGTAGATACCTTCCTTGGTACTTTACTTTCTAGAAGGAGGACTCGTGATATAGAATTCGCCGAGACCATAGACAGCTATGTTAAAAGGATGTCTGAAGATGAGTACAAATTGAAAGAATCTTTGGAAGATATTCACTGGCATAAGGATAATGGGTGTTATTCAACATACACTACGTAGTAAAACAAACATTGCAAGATCACACATTGACCCTGACACTGATAGTGATGAAAACGAGGTCCTTCTACATGTAAAATTTAGAGGAAGTTTTTCAACTGGAAAGCACTGTGTTTATTTTGTGAGAAAAAGTCTTATAAAAGAGACAAGAATCTCACAAATGTGGCAATATTTGAATTTGGTTCCATATTGGAGAAGAGAAAACAGGAATAGAATGACACAGAAAAGAGCTGTTACTAAGGATTAGTGACTACAGCAAGCTCATTGCAAATGAAGCCAAATATCACAAAGGCCATCATAGCAAGTATATCAAGCAAACAAATTGTACAAAAGATTTGTCTGAAGCAGGAAATGTTTATGATGCAGCCTTTGAAAGCTTGTTGACTGAAATAACAGCATAACAAGAGGCACATGGGCCATATTTCGCCCAATTGAGAAAAGCTGAAAAATGAAGAGAATGATTTATGTCCCGGGACAGGTCATTTTTACCCCCAGAGGCATGTTTTTAATAATCTTGATAGAAAACTAGCAGATGATGATATATGCCAAATATCTAAGCTCTGTGTAGTAGGACTTCGGAAAAGAAGCATTTTTAAGTTTTCATTGGAACAATCAATTTTTGTTCCTGTGACCTAGATAAATTATGCATCAGACCAAAATCATTTTTTAAACATTTGTAAAGGCCATCCAGAAGTGTCACCACGCCACATATCAAAGCTCTGGTCACATTAGTTTGAGAGAAGAAGATGTTTTAAAATGTCACTAAATAACGTACTCTATGTAAAACTGTGACTCCCGGGTGGACCATTTTTGACCCCAGAGACATAATTTGAACAATATTGACATAAAACCTGTAATTGATACTATATGCCTAATCTCTAAACTCTTTGTACTAGGGTTTCAGGTAAGAAAGTTTTTTGAAGTTTTCATTACAATATCTATTTGAGCTCATGTGACCTAGTAATTCAATAGACCCAAACCATTTCAACAATATTGGTAAAGGACATTTAGCAATGTCATCCATGCCAAATATCAAAGCTTTGGCTACATTAGCTTCAGAGGACAAGCTGTTCAAAATCTAACTGTAAATTTCTTTGTAAAACTGTGGCCCCCGGGGTGGGGCCAATTTTGACCTCAGGGGAATAATTTGAATAAAATTAATGGAGAACCTATAGCTGCTACTATGTGTCAAATATCTAAGCTCTGACCCTTGTAGTTTTTGTTAAGAATTGTTTTTAAGATTTCTTTATGATTTTTACTTCGGTTGCAATGGCAACCAAAATTCTGCATCGTTCTTATCTTTTTGAAAGAACTTCATCCAAGAAACATTTCTGTAAAGTTTGTGTGAAATCTGTCAAGTGCTATTGGAGGAGATGTCAATTGAAGCAAGTGTTAACGACGACGGACGACGTACCACGCCGAACACAAGGCCATTACAACAGCTCATCTTGAGCCTTTTGCTCAGGTGAGCTAAAACAGATATGGCAGATAATTTTGGCACAAAATCAGCTTATTCATTCTATGTATGCCCTTTAATACTAGTATTCAATTTACAACATGTTCTTCTTGTGAACCCTGGGCCAGATTCAGGATAAGTTCGAAATATGGTTTTGATACATGTTCATAAATTATCTCTTTTTTCTTATCATCTCATTAATATTCATCAGTATGCAAATTAGATAAAGTGCATCAGTTTTCATCAAATTAAAAGCAAATGTTTAGGCTCTATTGAAAATTTATTTTCATTCTTTTTTCACAAATAACGCCAAAGATACAGTGGCGTTCCTGAATCAATAATGAATCTGTGTGGACCTGTTGTCATGGGAACATAACTCGTGGCACATGTGATCAAAGGGTTATGACCCGCCAACCGACTCAATTATTCTAGAAATATTCTCTGATATATCATAATTACGATTTGCTCTGTTTGTGTCCTTCGAGTCAGTTCAAAATTTACGTACTCAGTATGATTTTAATAATTTTTCCCTGCATTTTTAAGGATTTTAATAATCTCATTAATATTCATAATTATGCAAATGAGATAATTTATAATAGTTCATTCAATTTAAGGCCCACTTCTAAGCTCTATAACTGTACAATTTTCATACTTATATTACCAAAAGTAACAAAGTTACAGAGGATTTTCTGGAGGATGGGGCAAGTTTGAGGAATTGCCATGTTTTCTGTGTCAGAAATGGACGGTTCTCATAGAAACGCAGTTTGGGGCATATACAGTAGCCAGTGTTTAATCAAACCAAGCTCATTCTTTCAATGAATGTTCAGATATGTTTTTTAAGCAAAATTCGCACCTTTTGTGTCCTTTGAGCGTATTTAATGTTTAGTTGAAAGTATGATTTTGATATTATTTTCCCTATTTTTATGAGTTTTTTAATATTCTAATTAATATTCATAAGTATGCAAATGAGATAATTTATACAAACTTTCATTTTATTAAAGCTCAATGTCTAAGCTTCATCACTGTACTATTTTCATTCTTCTATTACAAAAACCGACCAAGTTACAGAGGTTTTCCTGAACCACGGTGTAAAACTGAGCGGTTGCCATGGAAACGCCAAATAAAAAAATCTGCACCACTTTCAGGCTTGTCATCCACCCTAAATTGGGTCGCCTATGTGTATACTACATCATGATATAAGTAGAATTTTTCTACCTTTCGGGGTGACGTAGCTCATTAAATAGAGCTCTTTTTCAACTTTGCTGATAGCCTAAAAGGTATGATTCGTAAAATCGCACTTAAAAAATGCATATTTGGAAATCTTAGGATTTTTCATGTCAACTTATGCATCCCTGAAATACATCTTGGGACGGCAGAGGGTCGTGTAACATTTTAAGGTCATGGTGACCTTGACATCTGACCTCGATTATGGAAGCATCTTTCCGGAGCATCTTTTCTATTTCACATCAGCTACGTACGGATACCAAATTTGGTGTGTGAGTACATCTTGGCATGACACTGTGTATCTTACAATTTTCGTGTAACTGTGACGTTGATCTCAGTTATAGAAAAGAATTGGGATTTAGTGTGCGAGTACATCTTGTGGTGGCGGATAAAGATTTGTTATTATTTTACCTCGCTTTAACAGAGTTTCACTCATATTGCGACGTCAAACTAAATTACAGGCAGAGGAAGACCCCAGACACTCTTTAAACAATGTTTCAGGCACAAATCGGCAACAGGATGGAACCACCGACCTTCTGCCAGCCAGCTAAAAGGCTTCTCTATATGAAAAATCCGAAGTGCCTAGACCGGGAGTCGAACTTACAGTGGTGAGGAGCTTAGAACTTGTCAGTCACAGTAACCAATAACATATATATCCACGAGGCAATGGAGGTCCCTTGTAATGGCGGAGTGTGGCGTACAGTGGAGAAAACGTTATTCTTTCCCGTTTAAACGCAAACGAAACTCAAACGTATTGCACTTTAATGGAGAAAATTACAACTTTTTGACAACTATATCTATTAATTTTAACCTAGATGTAAAACAGTTTGGAGATCTGACTCCAAACTATTTGCATTGGAAATAACAGTTTTAGCATAAACGTATTTATTGGGAAATTATAATGTTTTCTCCACTGTACCATTTTCAAATGTTGTATATGAATAACTGTACTGGTCTGCATACATGCATCCAAATACAGTTCAGTGTCAATAAACGCTTTGGAAGTTTGTGTCACTACTTTGAAACAGTTCTTGTTCTTAAAAGTTTGAGTAATAACCCCATGATTGCACGACATTGTTTAGAAAAAACGATTAACCCATTCACTTCCGTGCCGTCATCATTTTTTTAATAATGGCCGTGTGCTTTTATTTGTCGAATTTTAAATTCTAGGCATTTTGGCCTATGAAATATTGAAATGAGTGTCGGACAGTTTTGATCATGATCAGACGCAGCGTGACGCGGCGTCCGATCAGGATCAAAACAGTTTACATTGTACCCAGGACAAGGCAGCAAACGGGTTAATGGTGAAATACCGGTATATATCTAATTGAGGTATATACTGTCTTTAAACAAGGGCCACTATAGACCTATAACGTTCACCCGGTACACCATGTCAAACTTGACCTACAGTGACCTAGATTTGGCCCTACATGACCCATATTCAATTGTGGCGTAGATTTGAATAAGGCAAACATTTTGACCAAGTTTCATCAAGATCAAATGAAAAATGTAGCTTCTAGCGGATAAACAATGTATTTTTATGATTTGACCTAGTTTTTGACCAGACATGACCCACATTTGTTTTTGACCCAGATATCAAAAAGTCAATCAAAAGTTTCAAGAAGATCTAATAAGATGTGTAGCCTCTAGATGGTTAACAAGGTGTTTCTATGATTTGACCTAGTGACCTAGTTTTTGATCGGACATAACCTATATTCAAACATGAACTATATTTTATAAAAACAAACATTTTGACCAAGTTTCATGAAGATCTAATGAAATGTGTAGTCTCTAGAGTGTTAACAATGTTTTTCTATGATTTGACATAGTGACCTAATTTTTTACCAGACATAGCCCACATTCGAAATTGACCTAGATTTAATCAAGAAAAACGTTTTTCTGTGTTATTTGATTTATTTTGACTACACAATCATTTGTGGATCTCATGAAACATTCACCTGCACATGTCCTACCTATATGTATTGATGTATATTTCTTAGTATTGAAGGTCATTTGCCATTTTTGAACCAGATACATGCGTCAAAAATACTATTTTGTAACTTCTCCTCAACCTCTGGATTTTTATGTTTATTTAGAATATAACTTGGTGTCATCCGCAAATAGCTTTAATATAACAACTATAATATCCGGCATGTCATTAAATATATTAAAAACAAAACTGGTCTTAGTACACTACCTTAAAGAACACCACTAGTAACCCTCTGCCATGACGATTTCTCTCCCCCTATTACTACTCAAGGAAGTTTTCTAGCCATTTGTATATTTTAACCCTTATTCCAAAGCATTGATATTGCTCCAATAGTCTTTTGTGTGGTACTTTATCAAAGGCCGATTTGAAGTCTAAATACATTATGTCTATTTCCTTACCTTCATCTATTGCAGTTGACCACTATGCAATGCATTCTAGTAATTGTGTTCTGCATATCTTTTAGATCTAAAACCATGTTGGTACTCTGATAGAAGATTATTCCTTTCTATGTGTTCTACAGTTGCATTTCTTATATTTTTTCCATTAACCTACAACAAATTGAGGTAACGCTTATTGGCCTATAATTTTCAACCTTATGCCTTTCCTCTGCCTTATATAAAGTATACTTACGTTTGCATGTTTCAATTCATTTTGGCAGTTTGCCTTCACAGTGTGTTTTGCAGAACACTTAGTATAATGGTTTAACTAATGAAACTTTACTCTCATATATGACTGGATGAATGCTGTCCGGTCTTTGTGTCTAACTGGGGTTATTTTGTTGTATAACAGACATAACCATATCTTCATTTAAGTCCAAATCACATAGGATAGTTTCTGTTTTCACTTGTCCTTTTTTAATAGGTGTTTCCTGTGTTTTGAAAACAGATACAAAATGATCGTTGAAAGCCTCTGCATTTTTTTTATTATCCTCTACATTCTAATTACATACTAAGTCCAACCCCAACAACCGAATGCAGTCATTTTGACCCAAAGTACCGGTACTCAACCCTTAACGACAAGAAACACACAGTAATACCACCGCTCGGGTTACGCATAAAACCTGCAATTGAAGCTGCAGGACTAAATGTAGATAGCATTCGACCATTAAAGCCACCCCCCCCCCCCCCCGTTGTTCTCGATAGGCGTGAAAGTAACGGTTAAACAGTAGCAAATTATGCCCAGCCAATGTCACCAATTTCCAGTTGTCACACAAAATATATTTGAACTATGGTATTATGGGCCGGAGGCCTTGAATTGCTAAATAAAATCATTGTCATTGTCATTGTCATTGTCATTGTCAGTTGTCTAGAGTGGTCCTTACATAATCGCACTCAGGGGGCTTTTTAGTGGGTTTTACTAATCAAACTATCAAATATATGATTCGGGACTCACATGAAACACCTCAATGATTCACAGTAGTGCAGGTAGGCATAAGAATTATATATCACGAGATTTGCAAGGACATTGCCAGGCTAGTGATAATCACCGAAAGTTAGGCCAGGAAATGTCTTAACTCTTTCCTCCCTGAAACTTTAAATGGACAATTCCAGTTTCCATTTTAGTCTAGTCCATTTCTGACTTTTAAGGGTTGTTTTTGTCAATAATTGGCATTATGACAAACAGTGAAGACCCTGATCAGAGGGCTCCTTTCGGAGCCCTCTGATCTGGGTCTTCACTGTTTGCATAGGACATGTGTACTATTCACATGTACACTGTTTGAAAAGCACGCCTATATGCGGGACTAGGGTTCAAAGAGTTAAAACCTCTTATTAACCAGTATATTACGTCAAAATGGCAAAGTTCTTTTAAAAAAACTGCATTAATAGTAAATTATTTTCAATCAAACCTTTTATAGGTTTCATCAAACAGAACTGTGCGCAGATAGGAAGTGGTTCTTGCTCGATGTCGCATAGGTCACACTTATGTTAGTCATTTGTACATATTGAAACGAGAATTTTAGCCAGAGTGTGTTTTCTGCATGGAGCCATACTCTGTTAAACACTTCTTATTAGAATGTGTTGATAGTTCCATCATAAGACAAAGATATTTCGAAGCTCGTTTTATGAAAGAACTATTTAGTTCAGTTCAATATGACAATATAATTAATTTCCAGAGACTGGTCTATACAGCAAAATTTGGTTTTTAAGAGGATTTTATCATTACTTAATTGTGTGTATGTTTCTGTCCTTTTTGTTTTCCCTTTTCTTTCCGTGTTTTTTACACTCTTGTTGATCGAGATATTTTAGTGTTTTTACATGTAATCATTTTGATATGACCGTTTCTCGGCGCCATATGACCATATTGTTTTTGTGTCGCGGTGCCGTAAAACCCAACTCAATCAATCAATCTACATTCACTCCATTGATTTCTATAACATCAACTCCAGGTGATGTTTTAGGTTTTGGTCTGACATACTTCCATAATGTAGGATTCTAGTTTACATTCTCGGCAATATTTCTTTCATATCTATATTTTGATTTTCTAATACGGTAATCTATTCCATTTCTTACCTCTTTATATTCTTTGTATGTTAGGTGATTCCTACAGTGAGAATATTTTACCCATTTCGTGTTTCTTCTTTATGGTTTATTTGGTTTCACTGTCGACATAGTACATTGATTCTTATGCCTTATATAGGTTAGACTGCATTGGGAGAAGTCTTTGCGCGTCTATTTCACGAAAACTTTTCATTTGCAGTCTAACCGATTTAAACCGCCCATAAATCCAAATAAGGAATATTGTTTACAAATCTACGTCACCGTGTGAGTGCAATGGTGGTTGCTTAAGAAATGAATAATTCAAACCAGTGTTTCATCGTGCAATAAAACACGGCTAGGCGTTGAGATGCGTAGTAATTAAATCACGAGGCCGAAGATCGAGTGATTTAATTACCTGCATCTCAACGACCATCCGTGTTTTATTGCAAGATAAAACACTGATATTAATTTAATATTTTTATCCTAACACTTCAAGTAAACCACAATTTGCACCAACGCAACGGCGCTACATTTCTTGGCGTGCGTATTTTCGAAGCCAAAGGACGTCACGTTAAAGACATCAAGCCAGTCCATTCATTGATTACTACCCCATTGTCCTCACTACGTGTGAAAATACAGGTAGTTTACCGTATAGCATGAGAAAATTGTTTAGGCAACTGCTCAGCCATCTGAGAGCTTTGAATAGAGGCCCTTACATAATAGATCTCAATAGGTTTTTCAATGGGTTTTACTAACCAAGCTATCAAATATTCGGTGCGGGCCTCACATGAGACGCCTGAATGATTCTTTGCCTAGACACTACCACCGTTAGTGCATGCTCTCCATGCTTTGACTCAAACTATCTACGGGAGTAGGTGTTACCACCCAAGCTAGATCATGTGATGTCTTTAAGACGTTATGTTGAATTGCTAAGATGTGAATTGCAATGTAACAATATATATTGCTGTATTGAATATACCCCTAGTTGCCCTGATGGAGAGGTATTAATGAACATGCAGATTTGGGGGCAGGTCAATATCACAGAGGCCAAAAGCTCATTTTTTGAAATGGTAATAGCCTTTGGCTCTCTAGTGTTAGGAACTCAATATTTCATATACATATTGCTCTGATCGAGAGAAACTTTTAAACCTGTCAAGTCAAATGTCAAGGTCACGTGGTAAAAGGCCAACTTTATTCGCAACTTTAATGTTGGCAATAACTTTTAAACTATAACCGATATACACACAGTACACGACGCTTGTATTGCTCTGATGGAGAGGTATATGAATATGTAGGTTTTGGGGCAGGTAAAAGGTCAAGGTCACAGAGGTCAAAATGTCAAAAAAATTACATGACAATAACATTAACCGGAGCTGTCCATTTCTCTTTAAATTGCAACTTATAAAACAGTTTTTATATGATGTAAATTTAATCCCAATGAAGTTATCTGATTGCAGAATTAAAAAGTTAACTATATATTTAACAATGATTACAAAACATTAGTAACAGCTTTTACATACAGTAAAACCTTTCTATTATAACCACTTGTGTAAATTTTTAGGTTTTTAAAACAGGTGACTGCCTAAAGCAATGTGACAGTAATACAGAAAGTTCCTTTGGGAGCTTTCTGTTTTACTGCCACCTTGCCTTAAGCTGTCACCTGTCTTTTAAACAATAAATTGGCCTTCTTTTTAGTTGTAGACGTAGAGAAGTTTTACTGGGTGGTTGAAATGGTGAAGCATATGGTCACTGTTGTGGGGGGGAAATTGGAATACCCAGAGAAACCCCACAAGTCCGGACAGGCGATCTTCTACCCGAGAACCCGAGACTACATTGATGAGCAAATTAGTGCGCTTATCACTGTTTTAAGTCTATGAGGACACCCCAAATTGACAGATTGGGTTAAAATCAATGATTTATATAAACTATCTACATAAATGGTATACATGGTTGCTGGTTAAAATACCTATTTCAATAACATAGGGGATTGCTTAAGGTGGCGTTTAGGCTTTGATACTGCAAAATTTGTGTTTTTAATTTTTTTGCTGATTCAAATTAATAGAACAGAACAGAACAGAAAATAACATATCTTTATTACTCTCAGCATGAGGAATTATAAGTGCATGTACATGAGGTATCACGTGACAACAGTGAGAAAATGTATTTCGAATAATAGTATGGTGTTGATAGTACTTTTCTCTTGAGCGGGGGTTGGATCTCGAAAAAAAAATGAAATTATAAAAGATAGATTCAATTTCATCCGCTTTTAAATCTATGTTGTTTTGTCTTGTTTTGTTTTAACCGGAGTAGCTTGGCCGTGAGTAGGTCAATACAGAATATTTACATTCAGCCTGTAAAGTCTTTATGTAATCCTATTAAAAAATATGCAGTCATCTGCCGATGAACCTACACTTTGAATCTGGATTTAGCCAGTTCGGATTTCGCCCGTGCTATTCGTGGACTTCTTCAAATAGACTACATCGGGCACTTAACACTAAGCTCCCATTGGTGAACGGTCATATGACACTAGCGGAGTGATACAGACCCATAGGTCGTTGCCATCGCGTTGCTATGTGTGTAAATGGGTTAAGAAAACAACCGCGACCTGTAATTTTAGAATGTGCTTTGGCAATAGATATTCAAGATGCACTGTTATTTGTTTGCCTTGTAAGTCTTTTCCATTCACAGAGAGAAAGTTTACTGGACAAAATCCTGAATTTTTAATACAGTTAGAGTACATGTAATTGGGACTACTTTCTCACCATATTTAGAAACTGGAATGGCTATTACATCGACATTACATCTATCAAACCTCTTTGACCGGTATATGATAAATTCTTATACAGAAAAACAAATCTTGCCAATAAACACATTAAATTGAAAAGACAGAAAATATAAATATAAATATAAGGAATAAACAACATCTCTTTGCCGCTCATGACGGTATGACTACATTAGCTTCGGGGAGTAAATTTAACGAAAACGCCCTTCGGGCGTTTACGCAATTTATCCCCTGCGAAGCTAATGTAGTCATACCGTCATGAACGTCAAAAATATGTTGTTTATTCCTATAATGAATGACATTCCATAATGACCTATCCACGGGCGAAGCGTGCAAATGTCGCATCTGCAGAGGAGATTGGTCGCATAACGTAAGATTATATTCTAAGGTAAGTTGTTTACATATATAAATTATATCTGTTGTTGTACCGGTGTTACTTTGGAATGAACTGTTAACCCTTTACCTGATAGCCTATTTCTAGAATTGAAAATAGGTTACTACTTAAAGCAGGTTGAAAGTAAAGCAGAATGCGCTTAATGCGCATTCTGCTTTACTTTCAGCCTGCTTTAAGCTATCCTGTGCTAGAATATATTGAAAATTTTCCCTATTATATATATTAAATTATTAAATTGGAACTATTTTCTTCAGCGGATGAATAAATCAGATTCGCTAAAAGTCGCGTCTATGGGGTAAAGGGTTAATGGGATTCGAATAAGTTGTGTAGGGTTTTGTCTCCTAATACCAGACAGACGAATGACCATTATTTGTGTAAACAGCACAGGCCACAATGGAAATAAGGAAAATATTTTTCCTTTTTTGTGTTATCCTTGGTTTCTAGTGCGCATTACATGGCTCTTATATGTTTTGCTTTAATTATGCTTTGCCATGTTATGTACTCTTTCTACCGAAATAAATCTATATATCTATCTATCTCTCAGTTGCTGTGCGCTTGTCCAGTGCCTAGGCTGTTTACAGTTTATATTACCAGATGTATGTAATGATTATTGACTAACATGAGACACAATTAAACAAATAAGTAAGTATTGAGACATTCAACATGTGCATTTATAAACAAAGGACCCACCTCTCTATGTCAAGCTAGATATATAGTAAGTATTTACAGGGAACATTTGGATCCAGATCGGACACCGGGTAAACCGGTGTCCTATCCAGGTCAGCTGTATCGCTGTTGATTAACAGGTCGGTGGTTCTAATAAAAGGCAATTAAACAATTGAGATTAATGTACAAGAAAGCCGACAACTCTGTTAGTTTTGGCATATTATATCTTATGCCAGAGAGTTGGTTAGCAAATAGTTCAGATTTATGTAGTCATGAAACTTAAAGCTGGCTGAAAGCAGGAACTGATAACCCGTTTTAAAGATTATAAACATGTAACGTGTACCGGGCCAACGGGTCACCCATCCAGCGCACAGGACGTTGCTTAACTTCGCAACCGAGACAAACGCTTAGACAATCTGGCTATAAAAGCC
Source organism: Gari tellinella (assembly GCA_922989275.2). Classification (NCBI taxonomy): domain Eukaryota; kingdom Metazoa; phylum Mollusca; class Bivalvia; order Cardiida; family Psammobiidae; genus Gari; species Gari tellinella. The sequence continues at coordinate 6,025,964 of OV277869.1, forward strand.
GGCTTCCACGAAGTGTTTATATACCGTCCATTTCCGTCACATTTCTCCCCCTTTTCTCTTGACTTCGCCCCGAAGTCACCCTGCTCACATGGCAGTCCTAAGGGCAGAGACAATGTGACATGGATCCGGGGATGATGGTGATGTCATCCCATATCCCACCGCTGCCACTAAATTTGTAACGTGTACCGGGCCGACGGTAAAGCCTGTCGGTCACCCATCCAGGTACTAACCGCACAGGACGTTGCTTAACTTCGCAACCGAGACAAACGCTTAGACAATCTGGCTATAAAAGCCGGATTCCACAGTCAGACTGTAGAAGTGTTAATATACCGTCCATTTCCGTCACAAACAGGCTAAAATACAATAGTTATTTCATAGTATATAGATCAAATTCAATGCGGAGATTGTATCTTAAAAACTTATAAAAGGCTTAAAAGCTGGCTGAGAGTAACGAAGAATGCACTGAAAGCTCATTCTAACCTACTTCAAACCGCTTCAAGCGGAAATTTGTTTGCCACACCAGGAACAGTAGTGACTGTAGTAACTAAAATACATTATAACATGTACATAGTATATAAGTCAGTATTTTAATACAGTGCTAGAAGCATTTACTTATCGAAAATAAAGCAGAATGCGTCTTTAGGCTCGTTCTGCTTTACTCTCAATCCGCTCCATGCTATACCGTGTTTTCAAAACAAGAAACAGGCTAAAATACAGTATCTGATATCTGTAAATCAGAGTTTGCACATTGATTGAAAGCTTAAAGCTGACTGAAAGCAAAGCAGAATGCACTTTATGGTGATTTCCATTTTACTTTCACACCTCTTCAAGTGATAACGTGTTTCCAAAACTAGAAAGTGACTATCTTCTAGTAAGTGATTGTATTAACAACATGTATTTTTAAGAGAGAAGGACAGTATATCAGTGTAAGATATAGTAAATACTGTTCCTTATTATATAAATAAAGCTTGGTTTCTAAGGGTATATTATCACAACAGATCTTCTCTTTGCTCTAGTTGGTGGCAGTCTGAAGTCTAAATATTGATATTTAAATAAGGCTGAAAGTAGGACAGAACGCCATAAAATCTTCAACACCAAACGACACGCATAACACGACTATCCGATCAATAAATCACGCCTCATTTAGCACCCCGTGGTCTAGCCGGTCCAGCCACATGACCAAATAGAGGCGTTCTCAAACTGCAGTTGCGTGATTTATGGGTTTCCGAATGTCAAAATCATTATTGATTTGTGATTGGTATTTTAATTAGGGGTGGAGCTAAGGAAAATCGCTTACGAAATATGTGTCTTCTTATTGGTTGAAATAAAAAGGACAAAAGGGGGGGGGGGGTATTCACACTGTGCCAGACAGTCTAATTGACACGCTTATCAGTTAATTGACGTCTTACATTATTTACAACAGGGCTGCCATTTCTCCGGATTTTTCCTAAATCTTCGGATTTTTTTTTCTAGTACATGGTAGCTTATAACAGGCTAAAAGTAAAGCAGAATGCGCCTTAAGGCGCATTCTGCTTTACTTTCAGCCTGCTTTAAGCAGCCACGTGTCAAAAAAACTAGAAACAGGCGATGAGGAAAAGGTACGATTCGTAAAATCGCACTTGAAAAAAGCAAATTTGGAAATCTTAGGATTTTTTATATGGCAGCCCTGTTACAAATATTTGGTACTTTTGAACAGCGACAGTTTTTCGCAGTTGGAGGCCGTTTTTCATGCGGTTAAAAGGAGATGAAAGGATATTATCTTCTCGAGGGAACCGTGTCTCAGAATTTTTACAAGTTGATCCAACTATTCACAGCAAGGCGTTACATAAAAGAAGGCGACTTTAAACTGTAAAAAAACCCTTTGATGTAACATAATAATACTTCGAAGGGTAATTCTAAAAATCTGAGACACGGATCCCTAGATAATTATGTTGATGAAGTTTATTTTGGGCAATTATGAAAGCATTACAAATTAAGACGGCTTTAAAATCGCTGTTTGAATTTTTCGGCGGAGCTGAATAGTTTCTATTTAGACCTATTATGCAAATTCTCAACCAATGATAACTGGACAGAAATCTAGGTTGAAAGTCACATGCTTAAAACTGAAGGGGCTGATTGGACAGTAGCCAGGGCTCCAGATTAGGGTTGTATTTCAAAACTTAAATCTTTGTTTCTGCATTAAACCCTATGGTGTCACTACTCATTTGAATCGTCTCTTTGAGACGATCCAAATGAGTAGTAACATCATAGGGTTTGGTGTTGAAATGAGTGAAAAAATGTGATTTGTTAAATTTACTCCCTCTTAGCTGGAGCCATGTAGGCTGGTCTATGCAAAATTACAGTTTTACTGGATAGGAATTTAGAGACACAGACTATAACTATGCTGATGCAATCATGCTTCTATTTTAAGATATTGCACCTTTTTTCTAAGAAACTCCATTCATGAATGAAGAGTGATAGAACAGTAGATTCATGTGAGGATCTCCTACCAGTAGCTAGGGTACGGTTTAAATAATTGTTTTGTTTGGTATTTCTGTACATAATAGTTTTGCATTTTAAATAAAAGTTACTGTAATTGAATGTGAATTGTTAGTGCAAAGAGTTTGCAATTGCTATGGAAGCATGTTTCTATTTTTAGATAATTATGACATCTTTGTTTTAAGAAACTCCATTGATAGAACAGTAGATTTATGCAAGAATCTTATGAGCAGCAGGATACGGTTTAAATTATTGTTTGGTGATTCTGTAGAGGACAGACTTTTAGTAGCTATATTTTACATGAAAGTTACTGTAATTGAATGTTTTGCTTTTCAATCCAAGATATTACAATTCTTTGAAAACCTCAATTTCATTCAATTTTGCACACCCATCTATAGCATTAGTTCAACCCCTCATTCCGCCGAATATCTTTTTTAAAGATATTTCTTGTTTTAATTGATCTTATAAAATCGTAAAAAAATTAAATAATGTTTTTAAAAATGACATATTATGGTGGGGTTTGTACCAATTTAAGGGTGTATCCAACCCATAAGCGATTGTTTCAAAGTATCAAACTTTTTTTCTATCAATGTTTTTTTTGAAGAGCTATTTATGATGAATGAAAAAATGGAGAAAAAAATATGGTGGTGTCCTTTATTTTGAGCTACAGCGATTTGAAAAAAGTATGTCAAATGTTGACTTTTTCTCTCAAATTTTACCCATTCAGAGTACAAGCTTCAGTAAAATCTATTTCAAAACAAAACAAACATGGTAATTTGGGTTTTCATTATTTATTTCATGTCTATGGTGGTATTTTCACATATAAAAACCAAATTTAGACAAAGCAGGCACTAGGTTTGAACAATATGGATCCTCGAATATCAAAAATATGCTTTTTATAGAGCATGATTTTATTAGATATTTTATTTTATGGAAAAAAAAGAAAAAAAGTTTGAAAATGAAATAGTTCTAGTATTAAACTTTTTCTTATATTCTACCAAATGAAAGCCAATTCTAAGGCAGTTCAAAATATGAAAAGAAATTGAAAGGTCAGTGTTGAAAATATTGAGTTATTAAAGTAAAGTGAGTTATCTCCCCTTACAAAATTTACAAAAAAGCACCATATCTATGATATTTAGAGCTTTATAAATTTCACATTTGGTGCCTGTTTTTTCTTAAATTAGTTTTTGTATGAAGAAATACTACCATAGATATGAAATAAATAACACAAATCCAAATTATCATATTTGTTTTCATTTAAAATGGATTTTATTGAAGCGGGCTGTTTGAAAAGGACAAAATAAGAGAAAGTGGGTGGGGTAAATTTTACATGGCCATGGAGCCAACTGTTGTTCACCAAAATGTACACTTTTTCTATTTTTTCATTCATCTTAAATAGCTCTTCAAAACAAATCAATCATAAAGTGTTTTCATATACTTTGAAAAGTTCTTAAATTCATGACATTGATACACCCTTAACCACTCAGTTATAAATCATAAATCATGAAAAAAATAAGAAAACTCCGCTTGCAGTATCAAAGTCCAAACGCTACCTTAATATTTTGTTAATTCAACCAGCTTTTTCTGCTAGATCTACTGAAGACTATACAGTATAGATCAATGAAATAAAAGAAAAATGCTATCATTGTTACTATTGAATGTCCCGCTCTTAACCGTGCAATGAGTCTTCGTCAGAACTACCGCCAGCCTTTTGTTCCCTACCCACCTCCGGTGGTTTATGGTCTCAACGTCCCAATACTGCAACGTACCAGACGGAACGTCCCAAATATCTGGATGGAACGTCCCACTTTATAAAAATTATAGAAAATCAGTTTTATTATACTATTTTTGTATAATTTATTGTTTTTGAGATTATTCACGATATATAATCTGATTGATTTAGGATATCTGTTATTACAAAAATGAACACCCGATCGTAGAAAAAATTGCAAATAGTAATCTCCGACGGCCGTGACGGCAGCTAAAGCTAATCTCCTGATAACCTTTTCATCTTATCAGACAATATGTTTCAAAAGACGACAATTCAGCATGAACACGTTAAAAACTCTTTGATCAAATCTTCAAAGTTAGCCGACTTCGCTTCCCCGCTCAACATATTCAACTCACAACTTGGCGAAAACAAAACACTTTTCATGGGAGTATAAATTATAAGGTAAATCGTTAATTTCATTCAAGTGTCATATATAAACCAATAATTTGCTGTCTTATAGTGATCTAGATTCTATTATGATATCAATATCTTTTTTTTTATAATGGCAATTTCGAATTGGAATTGAACGTTTACTAAATAAATGAAACAAGTTGGAAGTTGGTTTCTGTGTGAATCAATCAGACATTTAAAAACGTTAAGAAAAGTTAAGAAAGTCGCAAACATTTGAACAATTTATCAAAGCGTGCCGATGTTCACACCCTCGCGAAAAATATTATGCTATGCGATTATCAGCGCGTGCCGAATACACAGTGGCATATTAGACTTGACACGTGTATGTGTTACGCCTCTCGTCTGCAACTTTCCCTTTCATGTATGCCGACATTTCAAAGAGTGTAATCGTAGACATGAAACATATACACAGTGAAAAAAGGTAGCTACTTGGGTGTGGCATTAGCGAAAGGAAACTTATCTTCTACGAAATACGAAGATTAATGCGATGCTATAAGTGGATAAAACAACCCCGACTAACGCAGGATAATACTCACATAGGAACATCGTATGTACACAGTATGTAAGCAAAAACTATTTCATTTAATCCCAGTTACTCATTTAAATCACTATTTCACTTTTGCATCAATTAATAATTGTCAAATACGGGTGATATATATAATTTTTAAAAAATGGGACGTTGGATCCACAAATGGTATGTTTATGTAGTGGGGCGTTGTGCAGTGGGGCGTTGAGACCAGACACCCCTCGGTTGACAGTGATTCTTACGACGTTGTAAAGTTATCAAACCACCGTATTGGGGAAACCCAGGGAGCAACCGCCCATAACATTAAATTGTGCAATACTTTCTGCTGAAATATTCAGCTGTTAAAATATTAGTTTCAGTATCCGATAAACCAACACGTTGAAGCGTGTTTGGTATTATTTTTTTACAGCAAGAGGTAAGTGGTGACATTGTAGCACTAGCTCATTTATCGTGATAATAAACGTTTCGTACTCGACCCATTTCGTAGTCATCAATAAATCACACTAACGTCATGGTAAGTTTGTAACAGGCTAATTGCAATATCGTCAAGGATATCACCGTGGGCGTAACATATATTGAATGCAGTCTTGTTTGGTATCAGGTTTGTGTTTTGACTGTCTTACTCAAGTTAATTAAGGAAGATAAAGATAGAGAGATACTACAGGAGTACCTGGAAAACCTCACAAACTGGAGTAATAAATGGCTCCTCAAATTCCATCCAGAGAAATACAAGTTCCTACATGTAGGGAAACACGAACCACCAAGCAGTTTTACATATAAATTAATGAACAATGAACTGGATCGTATAACCCAAGAAAAAGACATAGGAGTCATAGTTGATAATAAGTTAAGTTTTGAACATCACATCTGTGAAAAAGTAAAGAAAGCAAATTCAATGGCAGCAATTATAAGAAGAACCTTCTACAATTTAGATCAAAACAATTTCCTACCATTTTATAAAGCCCTTGTCAGATCTCATCTAGACTATGCTAGCTCGGTATGGACTCCACATAAAGAAAGATTCAATGAACAAATAGAAGGCGTCCAACGTAGAGCCACAAAACAACTCCCAAATTTTAGCGAGTTAACCTATGAGGATAGAGTAGTCCAGGACAGATACGGTTTTACCTCAAACAAATTGCAAAAGAAATGAAACTATTTCTATTATGTAGATATTAGAAAAATAAGGCTTATAAATGTAAAAAATTGCCATAAAAATCCGGTGCGGTTTACGAAATATTCGCGAAAATATATGCCCATCTATTTTACAATTCTGCTGACTGACGTGAGCCACCATACTTGCGTATTTGTCCCCGGATGTAAAGCACCGGAAGATGTCGGATAAGATGCAGGCACTCAGCATTTTCTAGTGATTTCCATAGTTTAATTAAAAGGTAGGTAAAACCATCAAATAAAGAATGAAAATTACCAGACAATGCTTAATTCCACCTTATTCTAAGCGCACAGCCTGATTATTAGCATATGCGGTATAAACACCCGAATGCGTGTAGTTTACAAACTTTTGATGACGTCATTATAATATTTACTATTGATGACGTCATAATAGTATTTGTATGTCCAGAACACCTTCTATAAATCAAGATTCTGGTATTTGCATGTGTTTAGAATACAAAACATGTTGATAGCATTGTATATTATGAACTTCTTTTACTGTATTTGCTTTTTGTTGATAAAAGAAATAAAATGAATTTCATTACTGACGTACGTTTTTTTTCAAAATATCTACGGAAGCCCATTTTGGCCATAAGATGGCTACATTTATTATTTGTTCTGAAGTACTTTTTCGCGATAATAATGTGTTTTTAAAAGTAATTTGGTCACTCAATGTACATGAGATCACTTTTATATCTGCCTGAATGTCCAAATGTCTGTATTTCGGTATGTCTGTCCATCACACACTCTTTATTTATAGTGATATGAGAGAAAACTTGGGATCCCTTGTAAGTTGTTTAATAGGCTATCCTCCGAAGATCTTCGGAACAACAACAATATCCGCTATTTTGATTATGATATTCATATAGGGTAATGTAATAGGATATACCTGTTTTAAGTATAGTTCCTTAAAAAAATTCAGGGTATCGAACTTAGCTGTGCACATTGGCCTTACTTTGGTTAAAAAATACAGTAGATCTAGATTGTAAGTAAAATCTTGACACTTATTGATCGCTACTCTGACAACTTGTCAGTCTGTTTGTCTCTGTAGATCTATCTGTCTGACCGAGTGTCTGTCCACCATACTCTCTTTATTCTTCAAGCAGGTAACACTTGTGTTTCCAATACCTTGTTTAATAGGCTATCATCCAAAGGTCTTCGGAAAAACAATATATTTTATTATGATATATTTTAAGGGTACTGCATTTTGCTATCTCTGATCTAATTACATTTCCATAATTTTTTCAGAGTATAGAAATGAGCTGTGTTCATAGTCCGTAATTTGGTTAAAGAACACTTTGGTATTCCTATTAGTCAATTGATGTTCAACTGATGGAGAAAGAATGTTCTGTTTACAAAAGAAACCCCTTTTCGTTCAAAGAAGGATCATTTCTTGACAAATAGTACAAACAAGCAAGCTTTCATTAATCTTCTTGCTGATACACTTCAAACTATCGGGTGTGAAGTGGTTCATGCCAGGGCTGATTCTGATGTGACAATTGTGAAAACAGCCGTCGTATCTTCATATGGACAACCAACAACATTCGTCGATGAAGAAACGGACTTGCTCGTTCTCTTGTGCTACTATGCCGATCTTCAGACAAATGACATTATCTTTTGATCAGACAAAAACTCATTTTCAAACCGAAAGCTGAAAATTTGGAGCATTCAGAAAACCAAGAAGGTTCTAGGTTTGCAAATGTGTTATATCCTTTCTGCCTTACACGCCTTTACTGGATGCGATACAAATTCGCGCATTTTCGCGATTGGGAAAGGGAAATTTTTGAAAAAGGTATAGTCTAGTGAAATGTTACGGACAGAATTTGCAGAGTTTCAAGAACGAACATCCCGAGAACAAGTGCCCAATGTTTGTGATAGAATTCTTGTTGCACTGTTCAACGGATCAAGCTTCAGCGACTTCAGTTAGTACAGATACACACACTGCCACTATCGTCATATACAGCTAGATACCACTGTCACATCTTTAGACTCGAAATTGAACTGAAGTAGCCGAAATGGACGCAAAACTTTGGGGATAGAAGTTGGACAACGGACTAGATCTATATGTTTCTGTTGAAACAGACATGCCACCAGCCCCAGTAGAACTTTTTGCAATAATAAGATGCAAGTGTATAGGGGAGTCAATTGTGACTCGAGGCTATACTCATGCAGAAAGCATTGGCTTCAGTGTTCCGTTGTGTGAAAATAATACAGAGGTTCTAGCTGCTCTTATAGTCCTGAAAGTGACTTCAGTCTGGAATATAATATATAAACCTATATACAAGCCACATGAATTAACTCTTTCATAGTGTATCGGAAATTGTGCGACTCAAAGTCACACCTGCATGACTATTGAAAACAGTGTACATATACATATATATGAACACGCAATATGTGTTGGTTACCTAAAAGTCATGCTGAAATATGACTAGCTGTGACTTTGAGTCGTCCCGTTTCCGACTACTCAGTGATAGAGTTACTATACTGCGCAAGCATTACTGGGTCCTTTGAGACGTGTTTAACCTGACCGCCAGTCTGATAAAAATAATCTATACATTCAAATAGAACTGTTTTCATTTAATATTGTTTCTAATAACATAACCTAGGGTGCGAGCGGTAAATAACACTCATTGTTTATTTCTCGTATATAAAAAGTGGTTTAACTATGCACATGAGGTTGTCTCACTAAAATGTGCATCACTACGCGCTGTCAAAAATGTGTAAACAAATATAGTGGCGGTGATCGAGTGGCTATAGATTGGAAGGGATAGGAGGTGTTTGCTCTCATGGTTTATCCTGAATGAGTAGGAATTTACCTTTGAACTACCTTTTGCATGTTTACTCAATTGAGCGGTCCATCTACGAGGCATTCATTGACTTATATAGGGCAGCTAGCAAGCTAAAATAAGTATCGATGTGGTATAAATAATATTGTCACATTATGGTATAAATAGAATCTAACATTCGTACTCATAATGTATTTGATTTATAAAACTCAGCAAGACTCGTTTTTATCCTTTTCTCAAAGACTAGTTTACTTATGAACGTTCCTGTAAGATCCTATATTTATATCTGTTATAAACATGTAGATCTATATCAGAAGCTATATTAGGGGCGTAGCTAGCGATACGCACTTACGCACGTGCGTAACATCAATTTGAAAAATGACCAGCCAAACATGGCATTGTAATCGATGGCTAGGGGGTGGGATGGGGGGGGGGGGGTAGACAATAATAATAATAAAGACTTTATTTAACGAGAGAACTCATTTGGTAAAGACCAATCTTCCATGAGGCCCTCAACATATATACAGGTACATAAAACAAAAAACATTTCATACATTAATGTCGAAATCTCTCCAATCACATTTCAGAGCTCACAATTCCATTTCTAATTTCCATTTATCTCTCGGGGAGGACGCCTGGACCCCCACCAGTAGGCCTACATGTCAAGTTCAATATTCAGAAACTCAAAAAGCTAAAACGTATGTAGTGCTACATTACCTCTTGGTTGTGTTAAAATGGAATACCTTTAGCAGAATTAAAGGTTCGTCCTAAAACAATTATGTATAGATCTGATATAAATGAACTTTTAAAAAAACTAGATGGTTCACACAGATAGTATTCACTATTCAGTGCCACAAAACACAATTCAGAGCTCACGATTTCAGTTCTTATTTCCACTTTTCCCCGGTGTAGGTCAGCCAACATGTGTCAATCTCAAGTTAAAACTACAAAGTCGGCAGCAATATCTCATTAACAGGGCTGACATTTTTCCGAATTTTTCCAAAATATTGTGAGTTTAATCCTTGCAGAGGGTAGCTTACAGCAGACTGAAGGTAAAGCAGAGTGTGCATTAAAGCACAATCTGCTTTAATTTCAGTCTGCGTTAACTAATCGTGCTTGAAAAATTGAAGATTTGGAAATCTTAGGAGTTTGCAAGATCAACTTATGGCAGCCCTGCATAAAGAACTTTTTTATGTCTTATATAAGGGAGCTCTGAACAAACGTGTATTTTATCACACAGATCGTACTCAGTGCCCCAAAACCCTCAAACACACTCTTCAGAGCTCACCATTCCAGCTCTAATTTTTCTTTTTTTGTCCGGAGGAGAATCCCAATCCCCAACCTAGCGTTGGCAAAAACAAGATTCAGAAACTCAAAGTAGATCTAGAAAACTACAAAGTCAGAAGCCTAAAAAATATGTTTAATATGTCTAATAGTAACGGAGCTTTGAAAAAAAAATTGTATGGTTCACATACATCGTATTCAGTGCCCCAAATCTCTCCAAACACTCTTCATAGCTCACCATTTCAGTTCTTATTTATCATTTTTCTCGCGGAAGAGCCTCCCCCTCACCATCAGGAGGTGGACAGACCTACCCCCCCCCCCCCCCCCCCCCCCCAGATGTGCGTAAACATTCATTAAAGTCTGGCTACGCCCATGTTATATAGCGCCTGTTCTTGGTTTAAACTTTGTGTATAGCAGTAAGACTGGAAAGGTTTGTTTATGTTTTGTGATTCTCAATTCATTATCAAGTATAGTCTAGCTACAGTGGAGAAAACGTTATTATTTCACAATAAGCGCTTTCCCTATTGCAATAAGTTGGGATACAGATCAGACGCCAGGTAATTCGACGTCTGATAAGACTCAAAACAGTTTGCCACTCATATTGAAATAAATAGATATAGAAAGAAATTTAAAAAAGTGTAATTTTGTTCACTTCAGTGTTTTGCGTTATATAAGTTAATGTCGAGGTCAAATTTAGATTGTGAAGGTCATGTAGTGCATTTCAACATGTATGGTTTGTTTATTCTTTACTTAGACTGATTCTGCATTATATTAAGGTGTTTTACCATTTATAATGGTTGTAAGTGTTTTCCAATAATAGAACAGTGTGTCACTTCTGAACGACTTTTGTTATTTTTTGTCCATTTATTACTACTCGGGTACCATTTTACAGGTGAAAAAAATCCAATTTGCGCACACACTATCAATGGCGATTTTTAATACATGATAGAACACATCTTAAAGGACCAAAATATGTTAACCGCGTTTCTTTTGCAATTTGTTTTAGGTATGGCGAATTTTTCACCTATCTGTCCTGGACTAGAGGGGATATGATAGAAACGTACAAAATAATAAGTCAGGTATACGATCCCGAAGTAGCAGGTTTTCTAAAAATGAGAAAGGATAACGCATTGAGAGATTGGGGTATGGGTAACTCAAAATTACTCTTCTCACAAAGACCTAGGTTAGATGTAAGAAAATATAGTTTTACAGTGAGAGTATCAAACATCTGGAATAGCCTCCCAGAACATGTCATCTCAGCTAAAAATGTAAACACTTTCAAAAATAGGCTAGACAAATTTTGGGAAAATCAAGAGGTCTTTTATAATTATAAAAGTGATTTAGTTTGCACAAGTAATGCAGGAACCGGAAGCACCAGTGCAAGCCAAGAAAAAGAGTCTGACGAAGAGGACCAACCAGGACCTGTGTCGGAAAACAACGCTAAGTAAAGTTACTGTCAAGAACCACCATACATGTGATACTTTCTTGGACCCAAATAGGGAGATCTGGAAATTTTAATAGGGAGATTGGGGGTTGATAGTCACAAGGCCGACCCTACTTAAGGCCGACCTTAATTTGTATAGTAGACCTATAGTCACAAGGCCGACCTTATCTTTATATAGCAATTTAGGTTTCACACCTATTTTAGAGGTATGTTAGGCGCGTGGTGACAATTATCGATAGAGGCATAATTATTGTTCATACCCAGATCATAATCGTTTTATATTTGATGCAAATGAGTGTTTTTGGAGAATTTCATTATCGTTTTTATGGCTAATTCACTTACTTAATACCTCAGACCCAGGTCATGGTCAGTTGTTGCAGTGAGTGTATATATACACTGAGTAAAATCAGTTTTAATCCGTGATATATATAGGTAGTTCAGAACCAGATCATCATCGAAAAATGTCATGATAACGTTATGTTTTGTATCTTTTACAGAGTGTACATTGTCTGAATTCAATGTGTAAACCGTGATTAGATTTTCTATAGGGAAAGAAAATAAAACAGAATTTGACGTTTATTGAAATTGATATTATTCCCTTCCTTTAACACACCAAGAATACATATACATTATGTATATTCAAAACGCACACACATTTGACTCAATCAGAGGACTCTATTAGAAAATTTCTAAATTAAAATTGTTCATTTTATTCTACATCGATTTCTAATATTTCCCTCTTATTTTTTATGACCTTCAACATAAAATCATAAAATATCAGTAACAGGTGGTTAAACTTGTTCTTGAACAGCCCCATATGATCTGGCTCTGTACTATTTCCTGAAGCATCTTTTCTCAATTTGCACAACTCAAATTATCTGCTATGTAAAATGTACACTTTGAAAATAAAATAAAATGAAAACATGCATTTATATTTTCTTTAATATTTAGCTTCTTATGAGTAAGTAATTAATAACTCGGCATATCATAAAAATTATACTGTCAGTCACATTTTTCTCATGGGCTCTAATGAGAATAACAATTTTTTTTTATCAAATATGTTGGATCTTGATCTGGATCGAAACTATTAAATCTGCAGGCTAATTATCATCACGCCCATTGATAAAAACATAAATCTCTAAGAATTAGGCCTATTAATAAACATTTACATACCTTTTTTTTCTTTTTTTCAAAATAATATCCTTTTTAAAAAAAGAAAAATATTATGGTGATCATGATCTGGATCTGAACAATTATAACGGTGTTTGCGACAATTGCCGACTCGTGTCGGTTATATAAAAACATAAATGTTTAATATATTTATTTATAAACAATTACATGTCTATTTTTAACTTAACATAATTTTTTAATTAAAAATATTAATGTTATCAGGATCTGGATCTGAACTATTATTGGGGTCTTTGCAACAATTGCCGCCTCGTGTCGGTTATACAATCTACCATCAAATGCATGCCGGTAAAAGAGGTGTGAAAACCTAATTGCTATATAAACATAAGGTTGGCCTTGACATGTGACTATAGGTCTACTATACAAATTAAGGTCGGCCTTAGGTAGGGTCGGCCTTGTCCCTGGAAATCGATTGGGGTGCCAAATAGGGAGCTTTTTTTTGCGACACTTTTTTCGCGACAAAACTAGGCGCATTCAATGAAAATCCAACACATTTATCTATTTTCATAAGTTAGTCACTAATTGCTTTTTTTTTCTTTTTTTTTTTTTAAATCAGTGAATAGATAAGTCTAAAGACCACTATGACAAAAACAATTTTCACCCGGAGATGTAGTTATTATAATACTGACATGCCATGGGCCTTTTATTCTAGCATCTAGGCTGAAAGTAAAGCAGAATACTCTTCAGGAGCATTCTGCTTCAGTAAAAGTTTAAGCCTGCTTTAAGCTAGATCTACCATCTGCTAGGATATAAGAACTATTTCTTATGGTTCTTATATAATTCATGACTAGTAACGATAAACTTGAACTATATCTATTTTTTTGAGAGAATGAATGAAATAGTTCAAATGGTCTAGATTTCTATCTATGGAGTAAGATCTAGAAAGAGTTAGCAACTTAACAATCTGTTATTAATTAAAGTTTGCAAACAGTATGGATCCAGATGAGACACCGCATCATCTTATCTAGATACAAACTGTTTGACACTGATATTTTCTGAAAGAAAATGCACAAATATTAACTCAGAGAAATTGTTTCAGACGACAAAGTCTGCAGACGACATTTACTAGCGCCATAAAGTGAGCGTGGTTTTAACAACGAACTAACGCCTCTAAATTGTCTACCGCGAAAACTGATTGCAAATCAATTTTATGAGCGTCATTGGTTGTAAAATCAAACTTAATAATTATACATTTGCACAAATCGTATGTAACAAACAGAAGAATTTAAGTCCAATGTTTAATTTTAATTGATTGTTAAAAAACGATGCTGGGGAAAACTTTTTAGACTAACAAAATATACGTGATTCCCGTAGCAAATATTAAGGCGCCTGTCATATTGTAACGGTATAATTTTCGAAGTATTTTTCTCTTACGTGAATACTTAAAAGTATTTTGTGGTGGAAATAAATTCATAAATGAAGCTTTCATATAAGATGTGTGCTTGTCCAGAACTTGCGGAGAATTATCTGATTTTAATCCGACCCGTATCGGCGACATAGATCGTTATCCTTCGCATCACCGCTTCTAAAAATTGTCGTTGCTAGGTCTCCGATTTGGGCGAACCTGTCAATCACTTTTTAGCTCACCTGAGCCGAAGGCCCGCCGTCCGTCGTCCGTCTGTCCGTCTGTCCATCTGTCCGTCCGTTCAAATTTACTTCAAGCGACATCTCCTCTGAAACCGCGAGTTGGAGGGAAAAACTAACATGCTCACGGTGTTCCTTGGATGCTTATCTACAGAAATTGTTAAAATAAAACTCAAATGTGGACTACTAATTGAAATTTATTAAAAAAGAGTGAAAAACTTTAAACAAGTTTTTTGTAAAAAACCACTGTTCCCACACCTTAGATATTGCATGAATAGTATCTTCTACTAAATCACTTTCAAAATTGTAAAAAATCAAAACCCTAGGGTCAAATTTGACTCAACCCTTGTCATATCAGTGCAATTTGATGCAGGTCTGACAGTAAAAACTCTCTAATGATCCGTTTTTACACAGACCCATTGTATCTTCCAGGCTAAGAAGCTACCCTTATACTAAATGCAACATTTTTGCAAACAGTTTGGATCCAGGTCAGATGCCACATAATGCTGCATCTAATCTGTATCTAAACTATTTGCCACTCATTTACATATTTTCTTATATTTAGAAAATATAAGTTATTATTTTTTACATATTTCACATACAAACATTTGGAGCAGACAACAGTTCAGCATGATAATAGCAATTTCTCTGAGAGACCGTCTGTTATTGCATAATTGACCCATAGCTAGCTCTGAACTCAGGTCACTGAGATACATAACAGAAATTATGATGTCTGTTATTTTATGCTCAAGTACAACTTAGTTCGAGGCATATTGTTTTTGGTCTGTCTGTTTGTTTGTTTGTATTTTGTTTGTTTGTTTATCTTTCTGTCTATCAGTCCACGATTAATTCTTGGCCATAAACAGTATGGATCCAGGTCAGATGCCACATAATGCTGCATCTAATCTGGATCCAAACTATTTGCCACTCATTTACATATTGTTTCTTATATTTAGAAAATGTAAATAATGATATTTATTAACCTATTAACCCATACATATTCCTTTTTATGTCTTTAATTTATTCTTCCACAGAAGAAAATAATTTCACTTTATACAGTCATTGTTGTCTTTAACAATTGCTTCAAATGACCTCCTCATATACAGCTGAAAAGATTTCAACCAAACTTTACACGAATGTTCCTTGGGTCAAGTTCTTTCAAAACTGTTCAAAGAATTAAAAACAATGTAGAACTCTGGTTGCCATGGCAACCAAGTGAAAAAATAAGGAAATCTTAAAAAATCTTCTTGTCTGAAACTACAAGGGCCAGATCTTAGACATTTGTCACATAGCATCATCTACAGGTCCTCTATCAAGTTTGTACAAACTATGCCCCTGGGGTCAAAATTGGCCCCGCCCGGGGGTCACAGTTTTACATAGAGTTATATAGTGAAATTTTCAAACGTCTTCTCCTCTGAAACTAATATGGCCAGAGCTTTGATATCTGGCATGGTGACACTTTTAGATGTCCTATACCAATAAGGTTCAAATGGTTCTGGTCGATTGCATATCATCTACAGGTCCTCTATCAAGTTTGTACAAATTATGCCCCTGGGGTCAAAATTAGCCCCACCCTGGGGGTCACAGTTTTCAAACGTCTTCTTTTCTGAAGCTAATATAGCCAGAGCTTTGATATTCGGCATGGTGTTACTTCTAGATGTCCTTTATCTATTTTGTTTAAATGGTTCCAGTCTGTTGCATATGTAGGTCACAGGAGCTAAAAATAGATTTTTTCAATGGAAACTTAAAACAAGTCTTCTTGTCTAGAACCCTAGTACCATGATCTTAGATATTTGGAACATATACTATAGCATCATCTACAGGTCCTCTATCAAGATTGTTCAAATTATGCCCCTCGGGTAAAAATGACCCGTCCTGGACATAAATCATTATCTCCATTTTGATGTACAGCTATTCTCAGGTGAGCGACATATGCCCCATGGGGCTCTTGTTTGATAACCAATTAGATCTACAACACATTAAAGGCAATATTTCAGACCCCACTCGGCGCACGAGGTCAAACATTGTTTGGCAGCCTGCCATATACATGCCATGTATAATGCTACACTATCAAACTTATCGACGATTGCGTAACGTGTTTACACACATCTGAGTAGCATTTGGTGATAAGCGTGTGTATGGATTAGCCAGAGAACTCTGAAGCCAATTTTAAGATTTTTAGAGTCGGCGAACGAGGTAAATGATATAAAAGTTCATATTGAAAAAATTGAACCTGGTTTAATGAAATATCGGGAGATCTTGAGTAGAGGTCAAATTTCGGGAGCTCCCGACCAGATTTGGAGATATCACATGTATGAGAACCACAGGGGCCAGTCACCAAAAACAAATCTCTATCCTATATAGAAAAGAAAGGGCACCAACGACATCTAAACACCTATCGCAAATTACGCGGCGCTGCTACACATTTAAAGGGTTTATCGTCAATAACTCTGCACTATTTTACAGTCAAGACATTTTTCTCTCCAACGATACCTTATTTATCCCATTCGAAGATGAATGTCGCTGTCTATAAGGCTGTCCACTGGTGTTTACGTGTGAGGACGCGGATTTTTTTGTGATCAAAGCTGTTTCACGTGAAATCATCGATATGTCCATATAAAACACACCAAAGTTACACTGTCCACGTCATTAACTCGCCCAGGATACGAATATTGTCCAAGAAATCAACTCCGTTTCACACGCGATATGTTACATTTCGACCAAGTAGCCAGACAAAGAAGCGAATAATTTCCTCTCATAAATCTTCCTTATCCCGGAGTACTGTAAAGGGATGGCGACAGATCAAAAAATATCTGTATCTGTCTGTATCTGTATAAAAACGTTGCAGTACTGTAATTACAGTGTCCGCGCAATGGTAGAGAGCAGGGATACTAAGTTAGTCCCACTTAAGGACAGCAGCTGTTCTAAAGCTGTTTACTGACTGTGCGCACGCAACGCTTTCATCCAGATGATTCCAGTCTATAATTGTCTTTGGGAAAAATGACTGTCTGTAGAGTTCTGACTTGCACTAAATCGGTTTAAAGCACTTAGAATGGTTTAAGGTTTGTCTATCAATTATGTTATCAGTTTTAAAGTCTTTGAAGGTCATAGCTGTTATTTTATGTTTAGCACGCACAGGGGTCAAATAGTCATGACAGGGTAAAGCCGGCACTGAGGCCCTCAACCACTTTATAGAAGAACACCAGTCTGTTCGCTTTACGTCTGTCCTGAAGTAGTGGCAAGTTCAGTTCTTGTAGCATGTTAGTGACACAGCCTGTGTGTCTGGAGCGGTAGTCCCCAGAGATAAATCTTGCTGCTCTTCTTTGTACAACTTCAAGCCTGTCAATGTCTTTCTGTAAATGGTGATCCCAGATAATGGAGCTATATTCCAGTGTAGATCTTATTAATGCTAGGTA
This sequence comes from Gari tellinella, assembly GCA_922989275.2. Classification (NCBI taxonomy): domain Eukaryota; kingdom Metazoa; phylum Mollusca; class Bivalvia; order Cardiida; family Psammobiidae; genus Gari; species Gari tellinella. Next base: position 6,044,025 of record OV277869.1, read on the forward strand.
TGATAGCTTGCGACAGAACTTAGGACAGTGCTTTAGATTGCTCTTAAGAAAACCTGGAGTGGAGCTGGCTCGGTTAGCAATCTTTGGGTTCCAAACTTAAGGTCGTCAGAGATAGTAATACCTAGATAGGGGTTTTCAGGTACTTGTTCGAGTAAGTGCTTGTCAAGTTGGTAGAAGTGTGATGTTTTACAGTTGATATTCATGACGTAGCATTTCTTAGCGTTAAATCTCATTCCCCATGTTTTTGCCCAAATTTCTAGTTGAAGGAGGTCATTTTGGAGTTTCAGCTTGTCTTCTATGCTTTTGATGACACGGTTTAAGAGGCAGTCATCTGCAAACAAACGGACAGTGGACTTGACAGAATCTGATAGGTCGTTGATATGGCATAAGAACAAGAGTGGGTCAAGTACTGTTCCCTGGGGTACTCCTGACTTAACAGGCACCGCATCCGACTCTTCACCATCAACAACCACCTTCATGCGCCTATTGGTCAGGAAATCTTGCTATCGATAGCTGTACACAGAGGTGTTTCTTATCATAATGGAAGTTAAATAATCATGACCTTTTTGTAAATTATTTTCTATTTTAGAACTATCTAAGAACAAACAATATCAAGCATTAACTCTTTGAACCCTAGTCCCGCATATAGGCGTGCTTTTCAAACAGTGTACATGTGAATAGTACACTTGTCCTATGCAAACAGTGAAGACCCTGATCAGAGGGCTCCGAAAGGAGCCCTCTGATCAGGGTCTTCACTGTTTGTCACAATGCAAACTATTCACAAAAACAACCCTTAAAAGTCAGAAATGGACTAGACTAAAAAGGAAACTGGAATTGTCCATTTAAAGTTTCAGGGAGGAAATAGTTAACACTTGTCTTCCCTACGAAATTGGCCAAATTATATCAACAGGTTTAGAAAATTAAAAAATGTTTCCTTTTTTCTTCTTTTGAAATGAAAGTATATAGATACAGCTGTTAAAAAAATTCTTTAACACTTTTTCTGCATCTATATAATCAGTGGATTTCCACAATCATAATCTGATCAGGATCTGCACTGTTTGCAATGTTCAAATCAACCCTTAATATTTAGATATAATGCTTAAAGTCAATTTAAAGGCAGCTTCTTGCCTTACTTACAGTCTATTGTAAACACTGAAAGGTTGTGTTAACAATATTTTAAATTGTTATTAGTTAAACTTTAAATTCAATAACCAGTTTCTGCTTTGGACTAAGTACTTCAAAGCTAAAGTAGATATTCTGAAGAACAACAAAAAGATAGTTTCACAAACTTCATCTATGTATTCGATCATAGTGAAACACTGGCTCAATTCCATATTGTATTTTGGAGTATTCCAAACTAAACTATGGAAGAAAGTAATCGAGATATTCAGTGCTTGATCAAGCTGAAGAAACAGCGGCCAGCCTTTTCGAGAATGATCTTCTGGGAGATGAGCCAAGCTACAGACACACAGTATGGGAAGAAAGTGAAGCAGAAAAAGAAACAGGTTGGTTCATTTATCCCATTACCCGTTAGATACACCTTTTATGCCTTTGATTTCCTCCTCTACTATACTAAAGAAAGTATTCCGCTTTATACAGTAATGAATATGTACTCATTTTAACTTACATGTCCTACCTTTTGAATGTATCCAAGTTTCCAAGTTTCCAAGTTTTATTCTTCATTTTCTCAGTATGTACAATTACATATACAAGAGAATACATTCTTTAATACTATATCAAAGCCACGTGAACACAGAGGACAACTTTTATTCAAAAGCAGTTATATGAAATCTCCCTCTAACATCAAATATTGACAATTCTTTAGGGGTTTATTTTCGGTTATTACCTAGTTGACACTTTCAGCCCTAGCAACGAGTATAGTCGTCATTTATAAACAGTGTACCTGTTAGGATTACACTTGTCCAATGCAAACAGTGTGGATCCTGATTAGAGGGCTCCTTAAGGAGCCCCCTGATCAGGATCAACATTATTTGTCATTCTCAAATGTGTTGTTAAAATAACATCTGTACTGGCTATAAATATGCCATTGTGATTTTTAATGCAAAATAAAGATTATGTTTACAGTTAAATTTTATTTGTCTTCAAGTCCACTTAATTGAAAATATGCCAAAAAACAGTTATGTAAAAAGTTTAAAAACGTCATATAGCGCTTCTGTGGAAAGTGAGGATTTATGTGAAATGGTTAAACATATGTTTAAGTACCTTTAACCCTTTCCCCCATAGCTCGTTCCTAGTTTTGAAAATAGGCAACTACTTAAAGCAGGTTGAAAGTAAAGCAGAATGCGCCTTAGGGCGCATTCTGCTTTACTTTCAGCCTGCTTTAAGCTTCTACCTGCTAGAATAAAGACAATATTTCTTATGATACATGTTCATGACTGTATAAATTGGAACTACTTTCTTCAGCGGAGGAATAAACTGAATGTGCTAAAAGGCGCTTCTATGGGGGAAAGGGTTAAGTCATTCTGTTGGCTAAAACAATTATTTCCATTGCATAAGTTTCTGATTAGACTCCAACTTGTTTGCCCTTCAGATTTATATAAATCACCAACATTTTCAAATAAACTGTCATTTATTAGCAATGCATTTAGTTTTGTATAACCCATTACCCCATAAGTACAACTTTTTAAACCTTTCATTCATTCTTCCATGGAAGTATATGGTTCCATTGTATACATTCACCTTAAGAAATATTTGCCATATTGTAGCATATAGTAGCTTAACGCAGGCTGAAAGTAAAGCAGAATGCGCCTTAAGGCGCATTCTGCTTTACTTTCAACCTGCTTAAGCTTTCACATATCTTCATAATTAGAAACAGGCTTTGGTGTAATTTGTTGAACATCTTCTCCACTGTAGACTCAAGGCATAAGGAGATACAGTTTCAAGATTTTAGGTCATCTATTTTTAGCTCACCTGAGCTAGCTCAGGGTGAGCTATTGCAATCCTTGATTGTCCGTCGTCCGTCGTGCGTCGTCCGGGCGTCAACAATTTTAGTGTTTACACTCTAGAGGCCACAATATTTATCCAATCTTTCTCAAACTTGCTCAGATGGTATATTGCTATAGGAGTTCGGATGAGTTTGATTATGGTTGAAATCAGACAAATAGGTCATGAGTTATCTACCTTTGAACTGCTGAAAATGCCATATTTAACAGTGTTTACACTCTAGAGGCCACAGTATTTATCCAATTTTTCTAAAACTTGCCCAGATTGTATATGACCATAAGAGTTTGGATGAGTTTGATTATGGTTGAAATCAGACAAATAAATCAAGAGTTATTTACCTTTGAATTGCTGAAAATGCCATATTTAACAGTGTTTACACTCTAGAGGCCACAATTTTTATGCAATCTATTTCAAACCTGCTCAGATTGTAAATGACTATATGAGTTCAAATGAGTTTGATTATGGTTGAAATCAAACTTATAGGTCGAGCGTTATCTACCTTTGAATTGCTGAAAATGCCATATTTAACGATGTTTACACTCTAGAGGTAAAAAACATTATCCAATCTTCCTCAAACTTACTCAGATTGTATATTGCCATAAGACTTTGGATGAGTTCAATTATGGTTGTAATCTGATCAATAGATCAAAAGTGATCTACCTTTGAATTGCTGAAAATGATAATATTTAACAGTGTTTACACTCTAGAGGCCACAATATTTATCCAAGTTCTCTCAAACTTGCCCAGATTGTATATGACCATAAGAGTACGAAAAAGAGTGATTATGGTTGGAATTGGACAAATAGATCAAGAGATATCTACCTTTGAATTGCTGAAAATGCCATATTTTACAGCGTTTACACTCTTGCAACTACAGTTTTCAATGGATTTTGATTATACTTGTACACAAAGGATGTAGCTATACATTCTGGAAGGAGTGCAATTATTGTTGAAATGTAATCATTGTGGCAACAGTTACCTGCCCTTGATATACTTTGAAATGCTAGAAAAAGGCTTCATATCAGTATTGTTTAGGCACTAGTTATCTGCCTTTGATGTACTCTACTATACTACAATAGGTCGACAAACTTGAATGGATTTAGAATAAAACGGGTGAAATTCAAAGGTAAAGCTATCAGGCTTCATTACAAATGGTGAGCGATATCAGGGCCTTCAGGCCCTCTTGTTACTTTATTTCTTCCATAGAAATGTAAAGATGGAGCAAATCAGGAGAATGCTGATGGTGACATTGATGATGTGAATGAAGAGACAGACAGTGGATCAGCAGCCAGCAGCGACTATGAAACAGACAATGAAGATATGGTGGATGAACTTGAACTTAGTGGAGCAATCAGTTCTATTAACACAGGTACAAGTTTTGACACAGCTGATGTTGCAATGGAAGAAGATTTAGATTCAGAAGATGATGATGACGAGGAGGAGGAAGATGATCCTTTTGAAACCATAGCAACAGAGCCTGCGTCAGGTGACATGCAGCCTGTTAGGAGAAGACGACTCAGTAAACGTCAAAAGAGAAAAAGAAGTAAACTATTTAGAGTGACTTATATAGATGAGTTTGCAAACTTGGCTGGTTTGTATAACTTTGATGAGGATATTAAAACAGCTATTACAGATGTCAGTGAAAATGCAGGCAGTTTAGACATTTGTTGTCCTGTTCCTACTCTAGCAGAGCTTTGTCTTAAAGCAACAAGACAAAGAAGAAAGAGAAACCAGTCTGGACAACGTACTAGTACTTCCACACCATTGCCAATTGGTATTAAAAGAATTATCAAAGACTGGAGGTTTCATCAAGAGACCTTGGACAAACAACTTTCTTTCTTTTTGAACTTTGTGTTACCTTCATGTTGTGACAAGAAAGATATAAAACTTTCAAATGTGTATCATTGTACAGCAGATAAGCATGAGTTTAACTTTCCTGTTAGAAGTGTTTGGAGCTCTGCAGCCCATCCAACAAATAAAGATTGCGGTTTCCAGTACCCCAGTGAGAGAGCCACAGCCTTCCTGTATAACCCTACCATGAGATGTCTTTCTAAGGACATATCTGGGTCTCTATCCAGCTATACAGACATAGACATTTATGACAATTTGTATCCTTCATCAACACATGTTCAATCAGGTATTTTATTTCTAGTTATCTAGTCTGTTTTGGTATAGAAACATATATTCAGGCCTTTTTCTCCCATTTTGGCCTATATAAGATAGGGATTTGCCCAACGGGGAACCGCTCTATCCTCCATACCACAGGATGTCTAAATTTTGCCAAGATTAACCACAAGCGCTAAATGACGTGGGTAACTAAATGACGTCATTTCTGATAACATTACCATAAACAACGTCAAGTTTTGGAAGAAAAAGTGTGCACAAATTTCAATTATTTGATTATTTGTATCATGTTTTAATGATTTAAATGGGACAAAACCTCCAAAATTTGGTTCATTGAAGTAGGATAGGAATTTTTCCCCCTCGGGAAGAAATTCCTGTCCTACATCAACACTCATGGTGAATTCTTATAATCCCTTTACCCCATAGCCTGTTTTTAGTTTTGAAGAGAGGTGAGGACTTAAAGCAGAATGCACCTTAAGGCACATTCTGGTTCACTCTCAGCCTGCTTTAAGCTACCATCTGCCAGAATATAGAAAATATATCTGACGATACATTTTCATAACAGTATAAATTGGAACTAAAATTAGAGATGTAAAAAGGCGTATTTGTGGGGTAATGGTTTTTATTTGTGCTTGATTTTACAGCTCTGGCAACAACCATAGACTTGATGCTGCCTAGCACTCTCAGTGACAGAGTGAGGCATAGATCATGCAGCACAGACTCAGAGGTCATTGAAAATGCCAGCAAGACTGCTGTCATTCGTGTCAAGAGAGCACTTTGGTCCAGGTGAGCTACCCTCCAATGTTAACCCATTACCCCATAGCCTTTTTCTAGTAAAGATAATATTTAATCACTTAAAGCAGGTTGAAAGTACAGCAGAATAGTATTCTGCTTTACTTTCAGCCTGCTTTAAGCTACCCTCTGCTAGAATGTTGAAAATATTTCATATGATACATATTCAGAATACAGTCGAGCACCAGTATCTCGAACGTCAGAATCTCGATTACAATGCCTATCTCGACGATTGTCTCAAGTCCCGGAAATATTTGTTCTTATTTTTATGTAATCTTACCTGCCCTATTTCGACTATGGCTAATCTCGATTACCCCCGGTATTTCGACTATAGATTTTGGCCATATTCATTTAATTGTTCTCAATTAACACCCAGTATCTCGACGACTGTAAGTTTCCATGCATTGATACGCTCGCCGACTTTGATCGCGAGTATCGGGCTGTGGAAATCAGTCCTCACTGTGTGTCATAAAGCAAAACATTGACAAAAACAACCCTTTAAAGTCAGAAACGGACTAAACTAAAATGGAAACTGGAATTGTCCATTTAAAGTTTCAGGGAGGAAAGAGTTAAGATACCTATGCGTTGAAGGGAGGGAGCACTGTATAACCTACATTATTCTGTAAATGGGTTCCATTATTACTATTACAATGTCAGGGCTCCAGATAAGGGGGGTACTCCAAAAACTAAACTTTTTATTTCTGCTTTAAACCCTATGGTGTCACTACTCATTAGAATCGTCTCGAAGAGACGATTCTAATGAGTAGTAACATCATAGAATTTGGTGCTTTAATAAGGGAGAAAATGTTGGATTTGTGCCGTTTACTCCCTCTTATCTGGAGCCCTGAATGTAGGAGGAACAAACGATAGAGCATCTTACACTTTTCTAATAGAAAACTTAATATATCGCCTTATCTCGGTTTGGAATATTCCAGCATATATGAATAAGTAAAAACCGGCAATTATCCCCTCATTTAATCATTTCCTCCCTGGCACCTCAAATGGACTATTCTAATTTTCAATTTAGTCTAGTCCATTTTTAACTTCTTTGGGTTGATTTTTACAATATAAAAATTATGTCAAAATGACAAACAGTGTAGACCCTGATAAGCTGACCATGGTGATAAAAATGTTATTATGTAGTTGATTCTACGCTTAATTACCCAATTGTTGAGTTTCATTTCAAACGGGAGAGATTATACATCTACTTCTCTTTTAGACCATATACTCATAAAATCTGTAGTAATATTGTTTTATGTTGTTTACTTGTATAAGTTTTTAGCAGTTTTGTACAGTATTTAAATTCCAGACTGTTTCAGTGATATTTTTACTACATGTAAATGTAACTTTACTGTCAAGGAGAAGAACTTAAGAAGCTTTAGTTCCAATCATATATTAATTATATATTGTATTGTATCTTGTATGTGTACTGTACATTTTCTGAAATAATTATGTTTAAACAAAAGAAACACGCAAATCTCTAATGAAAAATTAGCTCAATGTGTATTAACGCGAAGGCGAAAGCAGTAAATATACCCCCATCCCCTTTATTTATAGGTCAAACGTTTTTTGTTTGTTTTTTAAAGCCAATGCATATTTTATAAATATTCATTGAACACAAATTTGACACAGCATACATTTGACACGAACTTTGCTGTCTGTCGTTAAGAAATCAATACGGCTGACTAGTTGTGCGAGGAACTAAGTGCTAATGATGCCTTGTACGACAGACTCTACAGGTCTTCTATTGATCGAGGGACTTGGATAGAGTTCTTATAAGAGCTTCCGTCAACACGATACGTTCATTAGCCTCAACAATCTCCGTATAGATTCAGGTAAGGGGATATTCTTACACGAGGGGGCGTATTTTGTGCCGGATAAACGCACGTATGCCTTAATATCTTATGTCAATAGTAAACAGTTTGGAGCCAGATCAGACGCCGGGTAACCCGGCGTCTGATCAGGCTACAAAATGTTTGCAATTCATAAATTTAAAAAATCGTTGAAGTTAAACTTAATATGTCATTTTGTTTATTGTTTTGCATGGCGCTAACATTTTGAATTGAGTTCAATCGATAAAGAAAAACAATCTTCAAAGGTGAAGACGTTATTCTTTCCGAAATAACGCGTTTATGCTAATACTGTTAATTCCATTGCAACAAGTTTGGAGCCAGTTCAGACGCTGGGTAACCGGGTGTCTATTCAGACTCCAAACTGTTTGCCCCCCACATCAAAATGGATAGAAAAGTTTATAACAACAAAAACATTTTTTCATTTTATTGCAATGTGTTTGCGTTTATAATAAGGGAAACAATAACGTCTTCTCCTCTATAAGTGTTTCAAAAACGTTTCTACCAATCTCTATGAAACGTAGAATTTGATTGAGAAGTGAATAATATGTATATGAAATATTCGCCTTACCAGAAGCTATGATCTGATCTTCTTTGATTTAAGTTGTTTCTTTATTTTTTACTCTAGACTGGATTTTTATAAGATTCTTCATGCGATTTATACCAATATCAAAGCAACCATTACAATAAAAGAACACGACTGTTCCTGGTAGCTTAACAATGGCTGTCAGTAAAGGTGCAACGAAACACGATGTTAGCAATAAGATAAAATACACAGCGTTAAAGACAAAGGACACCGACGACGAGCATAAAGTAGACATGAGTGAAGATATTTCTCTGCTTGAAAACATGGAAAATGTTCGTCTCAATGACGACACAATGGATACCACAGAAAATGAAACAACGAGCATTACGAACGGGGACACTAAGAGTGTTAATAAAGTATCCGAGAATGGCAAGAAAGTAGTATTAATTGACAGTGGAGCCGGTGATCAGGATAAGCCTGTATGCGATAACGAAAAGGACAATTCTGTGACAACCAAGGTGAAAGAAGAGCAACAGGAAAGTAGCAATGGCTCAGAAAATACAGATGCTGATACTAACCTTGACATTGTGAGAAAAATGAGTCAGGCACGTCCAAAACAGGAGGTTCGGTGGAGGCAGATAGGGTCCTATACCGAATTAAAACAAAAGGCTTGTCAGAGGATATATGCCAAGTCGGGCCGGGAGGACGATCTAGCCTTGTTCTACGTCAATGGGATGTTCCATATAATGGATGCATGGTGTTCTCATATGGGTGAGTACAGTAGAGAAGACATTTTTCTTTCCCGTTAACCCATTAACCCATAAACACGCCTTTTATGCCTTTAATTAATCGTACTACTAAAGAAAATAGTTCAAATTATATGGACCATAAGAAATAGTTTCTAAGTCCTGGTAGATATAGCAGAATACTTTCAGTCTGCTTGGAGTGGTACAGTGGAGAATGTGTTATTCTTTCCCAATAAACGCGTTTACGCTAAAACAATTATTTGCATTGCAAACAGTTTGGAGCCAGATCAGACTCTGATCAGGCTCCAAACTGTTTGCCACCAAGATAAACAAGAACTATCAGAATTGTCCAAAAATTGTTCTTTTCTACGTTTTAGTGCTTTGCGTTAACGTACGTTTGCGTTTAAACGGGAAAGAATAACAGATTCTCCACTGTAATTTGTCTTCAGTACTACAAACTGTACAGACTATGGGTAGTGGGTTAACTTTTTAATTCCTGGGTACTGCAATGAAATGTCCCTGTATACTTGCTGGAAGATTACACTGTAATATACAAAGATGATCTAAAGGTACTGTAATGATTGTCCATACAGCAAAATGTTTTATATAATAAAGCAAACAGTGTCGATTATGCAGTATTGCTGATTGCCACATCTGAAGTTGTACACACGTGATTGCGGTTTTGATTCATCATTTTGTTCTTGAATTATCTGCCCTTTTCGTAATTTTAATACATAAACGTTGTCCGTAGCTTTACTCTTCCACCCTTCAATGCTTTTTTTAATTATGAAGTATTGTTTATCACCATCTGAAATTGTGCACCTGCAATTATGCTTTTGATTCATTATTTAGTTCTTTAATTTACCCCCCCCCCCCCCTTTTCTTAATTTAATACAGACATTTTGTCATGTGCTTTTCTCTGCCATCCTTCAACAGATATTTTTTTAATTAAGCAGTATTGTTGATCACCACCTGAAGTTGTGCACGTACAATTGCAATTTTGATTTGTCATTTCGTTCTTGTATTATCTCCCTTTTCATAAGTTTAATATGAAATTAAATCCATTTAAAGTTTTGGCAAACAAAGATCATATAACAGGAGGCCGCACGATATTAGGCGTCAATAGTAATGAAAAGAGCTCCCAAGCGAACTCTCTGCATTTTAATGTTGCACGATATATTTAGATATCGTTTGCTTTAAACAACTTCGAAATCAACTTCTTTTGAACGGCTGTAAAGCTTTCCCAATCCGGGGAGCTTTTTGCTCGCTCCGTAAAACCACTCTATAACGAAGGCCTCTTGCGCGCTAATATTTTGGGTATATGGGACTACATGACGAAACATACAGTGGAGAATCTATTATTCTTTCCCGTTTAAACGCAAACGTACGCAAACGCAAAGCACTAAATCGTAGAAAAGAACAACTTTTGGACAATTCTGATATTTCATGTTTAACTTGGTGGCAAACAGTTTGGAGCCTGATCAGACGCCGGGTTACCCGGCGTCTGATCTGGCTCCAAACTGTTTGCACTGCAAATAGTAGTTTTAGCGTAAACGCGTTTATTGGGAAAGAATAACAGATTATCCACTGTAGAACAAAAGAGAGAAAACAATAGAGCTGGTCATTCCGTTAGTCCAATTTAGGTTTATGTGGCTTTTGTTGGTTTATGTGGCTTCTTTATGTGGTTTTCCCAACCTTTTCAACAATGGGAACGTCATATAAACCTGAAATGTTAGAATGTCCGTTCCTGTGAACAAATTATTAATTGACAAAAGATATAATTTCTTTTTTGTTTTGCAGGAAGAAGACGTTAGTCTTACCCATTTAAGCGCAAACGAAACGCAAATGCATTGCAATTAAATGTATAAAATGACAACTGTTCGACAAGTCTGACTGTGTATGTGATTCTGAGTGGCGAATAGTTTGGAGCCTGATCTGTCTCCAAACTGTTTGCAAAATAATGTTTATTACACCGAGCTTATCAACCCTGGCTTTGGAATCGTTTTATTCGTCTTTTATAAAATGTGTTGTGAATACCAATTTAGCGCGGACATGTACATAACGCGGGAAATGACGTCGCCGTCTTACGACGTCACATTGTTTATAATTATATTACAAGAAACAAAGAAGAACGTTATGTTAAGTAAATTGAAGAAACAGCGTCTTTACATTGTCTAGGTGGCAAATATCCTCTTCCGAAATGGTGGCAAATCGTTAAGGAATGGACAAAAGGAAGCAACTTGTACAGAAAATGCCAAAAGTTGATTAGAAGTTACCACTTTTTAAAACGTTCCAATGTATCCAATAGCGATTGGCATGTCAATGCTGACAGTACGTTTTCGGACGGAGTAAAAAAGTAATGTCCTTTAGAGTGACGTCACAAAAAGAATATCATAAAGAGTGACAGTATATTTTGAATAGATGTAAAAGACATGCAAAATGTTAACTGTATGTCTATGGGAATTTAACATTGTAACTCAAAGCGAGGTGTAATAAACGCGTTTATTTGAACAGATTAACGTTTTCTTCACTGTAGCAAATTAAGATCTTAAATTGATCAAATTACATGTATAAGATGTATAAACCAACATCAATAACAATTATCAAATAAAATATCTTAAGCAAAAGATGTATGACAGGGTAACAATAAACCTGTTGATGCTGAAGTGTCGTCTGCTTCAAATATATCGTCTGCGACCAAATTAAAAGGAGTACCAAATAGTTGCACGTGTTACGCGGCGTCTGATCTGAATTCTGACTACAGTATTAGCAATTACTACACCTCGCTTTGAGTTACAATGTTAAATTCCCATAGACCTACAGTTAACATTTTGCCTGTCTTTTACATCTATCCAAAATATACTGTCCCTCTTTATGATATTCTTTTTGTGACGTCACTCTAAAGGACATTACTTTTTTTACTCCGTCCGAAAACGTACTGTCAGCATTGACATGACTTTCGCTATTGGATACATTAGAATGTGACGTCATAGACGGCGACGTCGTTTCCCGCGTTACGTACATGTCCGCGCTAAATTGGTATTCACAACACATTTTATAAAATACAAATGAGACGATTCTAAAGCTAGGGTTGATAAGCTTGGTGTAATAAAATAAATATTAGATGTCAGTTTGCGTGACATTCAAATTGTCAACCCTCGAATACAAGAATGTCACCCTCGGCTACGCCTCGGGGTGACATGCTGTTTCTCGGGTTGACAATTTAAATGTCACGCAAACTGCCATCAAATATTTATATAATGTTAGCTAACTCTCGCTAAGTATGATGTGTGTTTATAGTTAATACGTCATCTATTATCAAGCACATTAACAAATTATCGGAATGTTTTTTGTTTTCCGTTTTGAACTCGTTGATCCCTACTGACGTGTATACACTTCATCTTTTGTAAACAGATCAGAACAGAACATACTTTATTCAACTTGTACACAATAAGGTACCTCATTAAATAACATACAATCATACAATACAAACACACATACATGGTCAATGTGGAAAAATGTAGGTCCTCTAACAAAACATACTTATAAAGCACATAGAAAAGGTCGGTAGAAAGCACTGTACGGTAGAAAGCAGTGTGAATCATACTGCTACTAAATTTATGTGCTTCATCTGATATGATTTGTCAGAAAATTGTTGACAAGTTTCACTTTCTGATATAGGAGAATGATCTATGCAATTCCAAATAATACGGATAGATAAAACTATCAATAAATTTACGGTTTTGATATTTAGTATTTACTCATATAATGCGTTTTTGCATTGTTTACATTCCTATGTCACTCTCAGTGCATGGTTTTACAAGTACATGTAAACATGAGTCACATGTACAGTGGAGAATCTGTTATTCTTTCCCAATAAACGCGTTTACGCTAAAACTATTATTTGCAGTGCAAACAGTTTGGAGCCAGATCAGACACCGGGTTACCCGGCGTCTGATCAGGCTCCAAACTGTTTGCCACCAAGATAAACAAGAAATATCAGAATTGTCCAAAAGTTGTTATTTTCTACGTTTTAGCGCTTTGCGTTTGCGTACGTTTGCGTTTAAACGGGAAAGAATAACAGATTATCCACTGTACATTCCTTTGTCACTCTCAGTGCATGGTTTACAAGTAAACATGAGTCACATGTACATGTATACCACAGGATCTTTCAGATAGAGCCTGTACTATTCATAATTTGTAATACAATATAAAATGTTATATTTAAAATAACCACAATCAAACAAAAGTTGGACTACATTCAGTTCAGAACTATAATTGATGTTTTAGCAATCAATAATGTAATCTTTATCTCCACCAAGCGATGAACTGAACTCTGCACATTTGTTGAATCAATGACCGTTAGTCGAAAAAGACAACACGAATAATGTGACTGACGGGACACTTATTAGCTCCTCTAACCCTTTCACTCTCAATGACGTCATAAATAGCATTTCCAAACAGTTTTGATCCTGATCAGACGCAGCGTGACGCGGCGTCTGATCAGAATCAAAACTGTTTGCAGCTTGCTTTGAAATTACATAAGCTATACTGCTTAAATCTAACTTAATCTGAAATGATATGACAGACGACAATATTGAAGCAGAACGACAATATGGCGGTGAAGGGGTACATACCTCACAATAAATTTGATCATGAAATATTTAATGGAGACAAGATTATCATTTACCCAATTACCGCGTTTGTGTTACATGTAAAAGCCATTTCATTTGCAAACAATTTGAAGCTAGATCAAATGTAGGGTAATCCGGCTTCTGATCAGTCATCAAATCGCTTGCTTTTCAAATCAAATCTTATAATTAACATTTTCAAAAAATTGTAAATTTCTACATTTCCACGCAAAAAAATCACAAAGAAACTCGGATTCCCACCACCCATACCAGCAAACTAAACACAATCCACTATAACCCAGTAACCTGATGGTTGTCATGGTGACTATTTCCAATGACAGCCAAAAGCAAATCTACTTGCAATTAAAATAGTTTGAAACGAATCAAAGTAGAGTACAAGTAACATACAGTTGTTTCTGATCAGAACCCGAGCTCTTAAAGACTTTTTTTGCATTTTTCTCGAGTCATTTTGCCAAAAAAACTGACATTTTAGATATTAAAGACAAACGGCAATTTAATGACACTTTCGTGGTAGAAAAGAGGTTGAATTACATACAAATATACTATGGAATTGTTTTTTGCCATGGAAATCTCCAATAGCTAATTAACTGGCGGAAACATTGTGCGGTTGAACAGCAAACTATGTCATATCATATTTCTTGATTATATATCCTGCATGTCTATATACATGTACTACATGTATAATAGTATCTGTATTTTAACTGACTATTCTATCCTTGTACTGCGGAAAGCAAATAACTATTGTACTCGGAGTTATTTGCAAACAATTTTGATATTGATCAGTTAGGTACCTGAGACTCTTCTTAGCCACTATTTCACTTTATACGTTCTACAAAATATAACCTATATTTTGATTTGCCCACGATTCTAGTAAATAAATATTGCGCGCCAAAAGCACTTCGCACGCCAAGGACGTGTGATTCTCGTTGTAAGATCGCCAAATATGGCAGTGTTTACAACTAGTTGCTATGGGTGCATTTTTGAAAGCTCGTGAAGACACCATGCGGTATAACATTGTAAATGATTAAGTGTCGTACTTAATGGGGTGCAAAAGCAGTTTAATTGGTTAAGAGGGTATGTTATATTATAATATTTGTTCAAAACTAAATTTAACCCTTATGATGCTGGATTATCTCCAAAAAGATCAAAAATAGTTTTCATGCATTTTTAAACTCAAGAAAAATTGAACATGAGTGACAAACAGTCTGGATCCAGATCAAACGTCGCTTTTAAGAGAACTAATTGAACGTTTTAATACCAATTTAGCTAAATCCAACATAAAAATAACACGAGGAGAGAAACACAATAAACTACTTTGCTTTCGTTTCAATCCTAAAACGTTGTTGTATATTTGTTAAATACATCTCAATTATTGAAATAAAATTATGTTTTAACCAAAAATAACACAGAAGTTAGATTTCTGCATCACGTTTGTCCTGCGTTATTTATAACTCGTCTTTGTAAAGTTATGTTTTCCCAAAGAATGACCGTCTACTAACACTAATTTGACCTACTTTTGTTGTTTTTTTATTTTATTTTCGTGTTAATGACATATCTGATGAGCATGTTAGATTTACTCGCCCAAACTCACTTGTTTTTATCAGTACGTAAATATTAACCCACAGTGGAGAATACGTTATTATTTTCCAATAAACAGGTTTATGCTAAAACTTTTATTGATATTGCAAACAGTTTAGAGCCAGATCAGACGCCGGTTTGCCACTCAAATTAAAATAAATAGTCAAAATTATAAAAAAAAAAATTATATAAAAAAAAAATGTCATTTTCTATTTCTACATTTTATTGTGAGGTATTAAAGAGATTCCTTGGAAATTTACTGTGACCAAGTATACAACTTTGTTTTCTGATAACCGCACATTACAGAGCTGTAATTAGGTTTCGCGTCAACAAGAGCATCAGATAGCATACAATTACCTGTGACCTATAAGTCTAGTTCAATTTACCTCGTTGAAACCGTATGAGACGATTCTGAGTTTTATCATAAAAATTCAAAGCAAATGCAACATGTAAAATGCCCCCTCCCTAGTGTAAGTCTTTTCGTGCTCAACACTCTAATTATATTACTTGTCCAACCCTATAACAATTCCATCCTAAAAACACACAGTCCTTGTCTCCCATTAGGTGTTGCTGTAAAAAGGGAGCACTGTACATGTATTATTAAATTATCTGAAAACATACACATTACAAAACAATAGCACATATGTTCTGATTATTTCCGTGGTTTTGTTTGATTATTTTATTCCTTCGTGACCAAAATATCGTCCGCTTAAACTTGTTGGCTTTTGGTTTTTAGTTAAAAATAAGTGTTCAATGCACTTTGTCTTGATTACAAAGTAAATGTCAAATAGTTCAGATCTTAAACGTCTGTTTTGAGTTCAAACATAGGTAGTTGACACATTTTGAAGAAAAAAGCAACACCTTTTATACTACATAACTGTATGAAATAGGAAAAGTATACAACGGGAAGCGAACTAGTGGTGTAACAATTCATCGATGCATCGATTCATTGCTATATACTTACCCGCCATTGTCTATATCGGCTTGTAAATGAAGCTTGCAATATATTGCGAGGCAATACATTACGCGGTGTCTGATCTGGATTCAAACTGTTTGTCATTCATATTCAACATTTCATCAGATAAAAAACTACATATTTATTAAAGTCCCATTGTGTTTTCTCAATGCCTGAAATACGATAACGGTTAATAATAATGTTTGAACATTCTTATGGGCCAAACTGATCTATGAAATGATGAAGACGGACCTAGTTCACCAAAAAAGGCGATTTAAAATCATAACAAACCGAAAATAGAACGTCTGACATAAACATTTCCACACGGCTTAGTATCACGTGATACAGCCGAATACAACTTCACCGTGTGCAACCGTTATCTATCTCCGCTCGTCTATCCATCAGTCAGTTAGACTATCACACTTTTTTGTCCGCTCTCTAACTCAACTATTTTTTATCCGATCTTCCACAAACTTGCTGAAAATTTTCATTGATATAAAATCAAGGTTTAGTTTGATTACTACTAAAATCGCATAAGGTATTTTTGAGTTATTGCCTGTTAATTAATAAAAAATGACTGTTTCAGTCATGTTTGCACTCTAAAACAAACAGCTTTTATCGGATATTCACCAAACATGCTGACAATATTTATTCATATAAAATTTAGGTCTAGTTTGATTATTACAAAAATCGCATGTGGCATGTCTGAGTTTTTGCCCTTTATGTATTAAAAAATGACTGTTTTCAGCATTTTTCAGCAATAACTCATACATGCCTTATGCGATTTTGCTAATTATTGAACCTGACCTAGATTATATACTAATAAATATGTGTAGCAAGTTTGGTGAAGATCCAAAAAGAAGTGTTTGAGTTAGAGAGCGGACAAGGCTGAAACAGTCATTTTCAGCAAGCTCAAGGTATAGATTCTCCATAGTTTATTTAAACCGTTTACCCACGGTGAAAGAGATATGTACACGTTGTTATTGAATCTCATAGTGTTTAACCCTGTACCTACTTTACGGAGTTTACAAACTATTTGAATCTAAAAAGACGCCGCGTAACGCGGCGTCTCATCTGATCCAAACTATTTGACACTCGTCTTAAGGTTTGTTTAATTAAAACAATGCATACATCTAAACTGAACACATTGTCGAAGCAGACGTCTGTGCAGCAGAATAAGGGTTAACAGGGTCATTTTCAAATGTTCCAGCTAAACATGTAATCGGGAGTAATCTGAACTATTCTAACATTTTCTCACTCATTTCAGCACCGAATGCTATGGTGTTACTACTGATTAAACCGTCTCTTCGAGACACTTTTAATGAGTATGACACCATTGGGTTTAAAAGAAGAAATAAAGATTTTAGTTTTCGAAATACTTCCGTTATCTGGAGCCCTGTATTTACAGAGTTGTCCTTCTTTCCATTCACATGGGAGGTTTTTAATTTGTGCAGCACTAAAATATTATAAATAAAATTTAAAAAGCGTATTTCTTAGATAAAGCCGTTTTTTGTGAAAGAATCACGTCCTACGTAGTTCAAATGGGACCCCAAACAACCGTTTTATGCAGGTTTCTCAAAAACACAATGCGGCTTTAATACTAATCTTGATCTTTTTTTGCAAACGATATATTTGCAACAGACGACAATTCATCATGATAAGAGTTAAGTATCGTTCATCGTGATATGTATTGTCGTGAAAATGATAAACAATATATTCGGCAGTAGTCCAGTGGTAACACATAGGACTACGGTACTAGGGGTCGTGAGTTCGATCTCCTGCCGGACCAGCGGTCTGGTTATGGGATTTTTCTGAATCCCCGATGATGTACAGAATTGTTCTTGAGCAAGACATGTACAGCGAATTGCTCCTCTCCACCCAGGGGTTAAAATGGGTACTTGTGAAGGGTCTGAGCCGGTACTGCGGCTGCATTTGACTGCGCCATATGTTAGCAATGCTCAATATTGTAGGCAAGATGGCTCAATAATCAGGGGAGTAAATACACAGTCGGCTGAGTGGTCATTCGGACTGAAAGTAGACTATAACTTGGTATATTTTGTAATATTATTATTCGGATACGTATCGTGAAGGGAATACCCCTAAAACGAACAGGTAGTCTAAACTATCAGCTTGAACAATTAATCAGTTAACGATGGCATGCACCACAAGTTGTACATTTGTAAACACTGGTGAAATTTCGTGACATGTTATTATCGATTTTTCTCAAAAACAATGCACAACAATTACTACAGAAATTGACAAGGTGTGCTAAGGTATCGTATGACGTGTTGGTGACGTCATTCTCAGTTTCACCAGCAACTATAACAGGCACAGCTGGGGAGACCTGATTTTTTTCAATGTAACCCTGTACCTGATAGAAGCGCCTTTTAGCACCTTTAGTTTGTTCCTCCACTGGAGAAAGAAGTTCCAATTTATAAAGATATGAGTATGTACCTTACGAAATATATTCTATATTCTACATGTAGTAGATGGTAGCTTAAAGCAGGCTGAAAGTGAAGCAGAATGTGCCTTAAGGCACATCCTGCTTTACTTTCAACCTGCTTTAAGTACATGTACATGTAGTAACCTATTTTCAAAACTAGAAATATGTTATGGGGTAATGGGTTAAACAAAACAAAACGCCAATTAAACCTTTTCATTATCAAATTTATCTTGAAGTTGTTACAGTGGAGAATCTGTTATTCTTTCCCGTTTAAACGCAAACGTACGCAAACGCAAAACACTAAAATTTAGAAAAGTATAACTTTTGGACAATTCTGATAATTCATGTTTATCTTGGTGGCAAACAGTTTGGAGCCTGATCAGACGCCGGGTTACCCGGCGTCTGATCTGGCTCCAAACTGTTTGCACTGCAAATAATAGTTTTAGCGTAAACGCGTTTATTGGGAAAGAATAACAAATTCTCTACTGTATCCCTTCACCGCCATATTGTCGACTGCTTCAATATTGCTGTCTGCAATATTGTTTCAAAGTTAGATTTAAGGCAGTATAACTGACATACATTGTAACTGCAAAACAAGTGGCATTAGTTTTAATTCTGATCAGACGCCGCGTTACGCGGCGTCTGATCAGGATCAAAACTGTTTGCAAAAGAGCTTTATGACGTCATTGAGAGTGAAATGGTTAAAATCAAGAGAGGCAGACAGTTTTGAGTTTGATCAGACATCGTGTTACGCAGTTTCTGACCATGCCCTGAATATAATTGTTTTAGCAAAAACAACATGTTTATTGTGAAATTATAACGTTTTTTTAACTGCGGCTACATTTGAATGCAAAAAGAGATGAGCGTTTTGCTCTTTTGAAACTGTCTACAAGCTGCGGGTATTTGTCGTAAACAATTTTGCTTAATTAACCCATGTGTGCCTACCACACTGTCTAGCGTCCAATAAAAGGGACACATTTACAGATGCATTTACATATTGCGACCACTAAATTAAGTTACTAAACATGTGTTTGTGACAGGTGACTGCTACTAGCAAGGTGACAGTAAAACAGAAAGCTCCTGTAGGAGCTTTCTGTTTTACAATCACCTTGCTTTAAGCTGTCACCTGTATTTTATACAATCAATTAGCCCTCTTTTAGTGTCCGTAATAGAGAGGTTTTACTGTATTTTGTTAATTTGTAGCAGAATGTTTTGGCCGAATCAAAGATTTCCGGGATTTTAGGATTCAGGTTTTGCAGAATTCATGTTTGCGGATATTACACTAAATTTGAATATATTTTAGGTGGTCCATTGTTCGAAGGTGATATTGAAGACTACAATGGACGATGTCACGTGATGTGTCCTTGGCACTCCTACATGTTTGACCTGCAGACAGGCATGAACGAAATAGGACTTCAGGTCGGTATATCCATAACCCTTTCCCTCATACAGTGGAGAATGTATTATTCTTTCCCAATAAACGCGTTTACGCTAAAACTATTATTTGCAGTGCAAACAGTTTGGAACCAGATCAGACGCCGGGTAACCCGGCGTCTGATCAGGCTCCAAACTGTTTGCCTCCAAGATAAACATGAAATATCAGAATTGTCCAAAAGTTATACTTTTCTACATTTTAGTGTTTTGCGTTTGCGTACGTTTGTGTTTAAACGGGAAAGAATAACATATTCTCCACTGTATATAGAAGCGAGTTTTAACGCATTTGTTTTATTCCTCCACTGATTTAAAGTTGTGTGACTTAATAATTATCGATACGAGTGTCAAACGCGCTTTAAAGCGTCACTGAGAGTGAAAGGGTTAATGCGAATTCTGTTTACTTTCAACCTGCTTTAAGTGGGCACATTTCTTCAAAACTAGAAGTAGGCTATGGGGAAATGGGTTTAGGTAGTAAGGCCCTAGTAGAATTGGGTCGATAACGGTTTCTTCGTAGAGCGTTCGGCCATTCTCGTCAACTTACGATCCGTACCGAACGATGCTGGACCACAGTTCGGTATCCACCGCCCATTCACGAAAATGGCGGATCACTCTAAGTAGTGTACGTGTACTAATAATGACCGACATTTGCCAAATCTTATTAGAGACCTACCACTTAAAACTCCATTTAAAAACCAATTTTGTATATCCGATCATATTTGCCATCCAGGTATTTTATTCTAAACAACCATGAAGAGTGTTTGCATAAAAATTGGTGCTACAAACTTTATTTCCATTTGAATCAATGTTGAGTCTAATCGGACGTCATATACACTCAGGCTCCAAACTGTTTGCCACCAAGATAAACAAGAATTATCAGAATTGTCCAAAAGTTGTTCTTTTCTACGTTTTAGTGCTTTGCGTTTGCGTACGTTTGCGTTTAAACGGAAAAGAATAACAGATTCTCCACTGTAAATATCTTAATCTGAGTGGCAAACAGTTTGAAGCCTGGTCAGACGCCGAGTTCCCCGGCGTCTGATCTGGCTCCAAACTGTTTGTAATGAAAATTCTAGTTTTAGCGTAAACGCTTTTATTGGGACAGAATAACGTTTTCTCCACTGTATGTTATACCAGTGCAATTATACTAATTTCTAGGTTTGCATTTCTTGAATATTTGAACTATGAAAATAAGTTGGAAACACACATTTTTTTAATAACAAATTGACCTAAAAACTCATTTTTTTGAATACCAAACTGACCTAAAAACACACTTTTTTGAATACCGAATTGAACAAATCGATCAAATATAGCATCAGTCTCTATTATGTACAGTGGAGAATCTGTTATTCTTTCCCGTTTAAACGCAAACGTACGCAAACGCAAAGCGCTAAAACGTAGAAAAGAACAACTTTTGGACAATTCTGATATTTCATGTTTATCTTGGTGGCAAACAGTTTGGAGCCTGATCAGACGCCGGGTTACCCGGCGTCTGATCTGGCTCCAAACTGTTTGCACTGCATATAATAGTTTTAGCGTAAACGCGTTTATTGGGAAAGAATAACAGATTCTCCACTGTATATATTTTGCAAACAGTTTTGAGCCAGATCAGACGACCGGTAATCCGTCGTCTGATCAGGCTCCAAACTGTTTGATAGTCATATTATAATAAAGTGAGATATGTAAAAAAAATGTTTTTCTCCATTTTATTGTGATGCGCTAGCCTTTTATTTGCATTTAAACGGGACACAAACCCATATTCTCCTCTGTATACATGTAACCGGGTCACTGATGTACACACTGAGGAGGTCGTTTTTTAAAAGTTATTGGGCTAAAACAATAGATAGACTGAAGTATCCGTTAAATGGTGTCAGTCATTACTGTTTGTACCAGATACATATTCATAGAATAACAGATTCTCCACTGTAATAGTTTAAGCGTAAACGCGTATATTGGAAAAAATTAACTCTTCTCCTCTGTAGATAACCAAGTTATGTCTATAGTCTAATAAAGTGGACATTTGCAAACAGTGTAGACTCTGATGAGACGACGCATTTTCTGCCTTCCTATCAGGCTCGGTTTTTATTTGTCTGCTACAGTGGAGAATCTGTTATTCTTTCCCGTTTAAACGCAAACGTACGCAAACGCAAAGCACTAAACCGTAGAAAAGAACAACTTTTGGACAATTCTGATAATTCTTGTTTATCTTGGTGGCAAACAGTTTGGAGCCTGATCAGACGCCGGGTTACCCGGCGTCTGATCTGGCTCCAAACTGTTTGCACCGCAAATAATAGTTTTAGCGTAAACGCGTTTATTGGGAAAGAATAACAGATTCTCCACTGTATTGCATCTGAAACAATATAATTTTGCTGTATGGACAAACAATTCCGCCTTTTGATCACCAAACTGATTCCAAACTGTTTGCAATTGAAATAATAGTTTTAGCGAAAACGTGGTATACCAAAACTGAAGATCGCATTTTCCTGTTTATCACAGCATTTTCCATGTACAACGGAATATACGGACAACTCCCCAACACAACCTGAAGGATAAATGTAATGTTAAAAACGTTGCAGATCTCGCCATGTAAATTTGATTGGCCTTCCCCCCAAGGGTTCGAATCCTGACCGAGCTCAATATTATTTTTTTTTATATACTTCTTTTTAAAAATAAACTTTCTTAACTGATGATTAGATGTTTATAAATGCGCCTGGTACCGATTTGTAAAAATATAATTTGTTTGCCAAACTAAGTATTCAGTCCTTATAAAGTAATCAATGACTCCAAACCTTCTTCGAAGACGTATGTGATTTTCTCAAGCTACCTGGGGCGAAACGTCTTCATATTTTGGATATAAACTGCTAAGGTCTTGTACATGTACATGTATGAAAAAGAAACAAGTTTTTTTTTTTAATTCTTTACATCATATGATGTAAATATTAGGACATTAACTTTTATTTTCTTCTGCCATATGTATGACATGAAAAGTATCAGTATTTTAGGTAAGAATAGATAAAAGTCAACTTTCATGAATACATTTGTATTTGTCTTATTATTGTGTCGCATATTTTCCGAACGGTAAGGCTATAAACAATTTTTCAAATATATTCGAGAAAAGATGGCGAAAAGCTTTCATATTTTACACAAGACACGGGAATTACATGTAGTACATTTGTATCCATTCATAATATTATGTTTACATTACAATTACCCTACCTTCAGTGTTTGGGAAAGATTAACGTATTTTCCACTGTACGTAGGTATACATATGACAATGAGGTTCTCTTATCTGTGTCATGTTCTATCTGTGAATATGAGCTCTTTTACATGTAGTAGTCCCATTGTGGCGCATTAATTATATCGTACAATGCATCAAGGTTTGATGAGGAATATGAAACCTACAGTAACTGCTACCATGGAGAAGACGTTATTCTTTCCAAATAAATGCGTTTACGTTAAATCTATTATGACCATTGCAAACAGTTTGGAGCCAGATCAGACGCCGGGTACCCGGCGTCTGATCAGGCTGCAAACTGTTCGCCATTCATATAAAATGAAAAGTGGGAATTTTCAAAAAATGTACTTTTTTTACATTTTATTGAAATGTGTTTTCGTTTCGTTTGCGTTTAAACGGGAACGAATAACGTTTTTCTGCACTATAGAACGTTTATAACAAACTAACCTATTTGTTGTTCTGCCTTAACAGCCATGTGGCTTTAAAGATACCCAGTATTTTCTAATATGTTGTTTAAGGGATGGTGATAATAGACTTATAATGATACATGAATACCTCAATTCAGCTGCCCTGAAAATAATCATAGACATTGTTTTATTTTCCTACAGCTTGTCGCTTTAGGCAGGACACGAGTAAAGTAATGCAGAAAGTCCCCAATTACCTTTGTCTTTCATTAAGCAGTCACACACATTTAAAGATATTCAGTAATTTCTGGTAGTTCATGGGAAGGTTGTAAATTGTCATGTAATGTATATGTACATGTATATTGATTAAAAAATTGCAAATTAGGTTACCTAGGTAACGGAGGGTGTAATAGGTATAAAATACTTATAACATATCTCATCATGGAGGTACAAGGCGCGCGCGGCTTGATTTTTGCGTACTATCAGTTTGGATCCAGTTCGGACGCTAAATAACTGGGGTCCGTTTCATAAAACTTCGTACGACAAAATTGGTCATAAGTCAGATTATAAAAGTCTCAATTATTACTTATTTCTCAATCTAATCCTGTCGATTCTAAAGAGATGTCACAAGACAGGATTTTATAGGGAAGTCAGAATGTATATGTATTTCAAAACTTCGACTTACAATGTACGACCGTTTTTGTGGCACGACGTTTTATGGAACGGCCCCTGGACATTTTATAAGAACCAAAACCATCTAACAACCGCATTGGTACAGATTTTCATACTAATCAACAAAGATCATTGTTTTGCAAACATCGGTTTCGTACAGTGGAGAATCTGTTATTCTTTCCCAATAAACGCGTTTACGCTAAAACTTTTATTTCCATTGCAAACAGTTTGGAGCCAGATCAGACGCCGGGTAACCCCGGCGTCTGATCAGGCTCCAAACTGTTTGCCACCAAGATAAACATGAAATATCAGAATTGTCCACAAGTTGTTCTTTTCTACGTTTTAGCGCTTTGCGTTTGCGTACGTTTGCGTTTAAACGGGAAAGAATAACAGATTCTCCACTGTATATCAGATTCCAATTAAACATGATATGTAATAAACACGTTTCTACACGCTTTGTTTATTAGACCGAGATAACATGTATCCCCTTTGCCAAGATCTAAAGGGAAGGCATGTCGGTGGTTTTGATCCTATTCGCTGTTTGGCAACGAAAGGGATTAACCGAAATCATCTTCCTGAAATCATCATCATTTGATCTCATCATCCTTCATCATTCATATACATGTATGACCTATTTTGTGTCGCAGTACCGTAAACCCCAACTCATCCATCCCATCCATCTACAGTGGAGAATCTGTTATTCTTTCCCAATAAACGCGTTTACGCTAAAACTATTATTTCCATTACTAACAGTTTGGAGCCAGATCCGACGCCGGGTCACCCGGCGTCTGATCAGGCTCCAAACTGTTTGCCACTCAGATTAAAATAAATAGTGAGAAATGTCAAACACTTGTTATTTTCTACGTTTTAGTGCTTTGCGTTTGCGTACGTTTGCGTTTAAACGGGAAAGAATAACAGATTCTCCACTGTACATGCTATGGATACATTTGTCATACAGTTGAAAATACAGTATTCTTTCCAGATGAATGCGTTTACGGAGAATAACATTTTCTGTAGAAAAGATTCAGTTAAATTATGTTTAAACGTAAACAAAAAAGTCTGAAATCGGTTTGGATCCAAATCCTATGCCGGGTTTTAGGATTAAAACATTGTTCTACTCATATACAGCGTTCTTACAACCAACGTAGATAAATGGTATCTGCATGTAAGAAGTGTAGCAAACGATAAGCACATACATGTAACGTACCGGGCTCAAAATGGGTTTTAACAATGTAGATAAATGTTAGAATTGTAGCAGACGAAACATCTTTCAGACGAAAATCATATACATGTAGCTTAATAAGGTTTTACCATTTCTCTGTCTCGCCTTTGCAAACAGTTTGAATCCTGATCAGACGCCGCGTCACGCGGCGTCTGATCAGGATTCAAACTGTTTGGCACTCGTTTTTGACATAACGTCAGTCACACAGCCTCACATCAAACTTTGAAACAATATTGCAGACAACAATATTGAAGCAGACGACAATATGGCGGTGAATAGGCATAAACCTAACGATAAATTAGCAAGTGAAACGGTTAATTATCGGTTGAGAATGAGTGCACGAACCGGCATACACCCTATACCTTACTACGATGTCGTCTGCTCGTAGAATGTTTGTAAATGGAAGAATTCTGTGAAATTATCATGGCAGAAATCTCAATGCGAGTTTCAAACATACATGTTATTGAATATGACCGATTCTGACAGATTTTGCAAGATCAAAAATAGTTCTCAAATTAGGCCTTAAGTCTCTCTAAACAAAGTAATAGAATTAGTAAAAAACACAGTTCATCTCTAGGGCACTTGCTAATTTAGTGTAATGACGAGCTCTCTATTCTTTCTCTTTGAAACTAAAGTTCAAACAAACGCACATTAATGGAATATGAGTTTCTGGTAGATCTATATATATTCTTTATAAAGTTAATGCTTTACAATGGAGAAGACGGTATTATTGATGTTTCAACGACAATAAACTGAAACACAATGTCATAAAATGTACAGTGGAGAATCTGTTATTCTTTCCCAATAAACGCGTTTACGCTAAAACTATTATTTGCAGTGCAAACAGTTTGGAGCCAGATCATACGCCGGGTAACCCGGCGTCTGATCAGGCTCCAAACTGTTTGCCACCAAGATAAACATGACATATCAGAATTGTCCAAAAGTTGTTCTTTTCTACGTTTTAGCGCTTTGCGTTTGCGTACGTTTGCGTTTAAACGGGAAAGAATAACAGATTCTCCACTGTAGAATAATGAAGACGGCGCATTTAACCCTTCGGCGCCAAATTATTTGGGAGAGTTTTACCCCTTCACCGCTTTATTGTCGTCTGCTTCAATATTGGTGTCTGCAATATCGTTTCAAAGTAAGATTTAAGGCAGTACGACTTACGAAATTTCAACACGAGTGTCAAACAGTTTGGATCCTGATCAGACGCCGCGTCACGCGGCGTCTGATCAGGATCAAAACTGTTTGCAAACGCGCCATAATTATGACGTCCTTGACAGCGAAAGGATTTTTTTAATCTGAGTGTCAAACGATTGGTCGCATACCGAGTCAAGTTTTGAACACATGCGTAAACAGGGTAAACCCAAATCAGTTGTCGTGTTTCTCGAATTATTCGAGAAGATATCATAGAACTTTCAAAATATCTCCCACTGTTTACCCTTTCCCTATTAATGACGTCATAAAACGCATTTGCAAACGTTTTTGCAAACGCGGTGTCTGATCAGGATTAGAACAGTTTGCTACTTTTTTTTAAGATTACTTCAGCTATACTACCTTAAATCTTTGTGGATCTTTGATGGTAGGGATATGTCTCTGATCTCTTTTGAAACCAGCTAGCGGGGTCTGTGGTATAATAATAAATTCTTGGACAGCTTTCACCATTTTTAATCATGTCATTGATCTTCTATAGAGTTTTTAGTTATGGTCGCATGCTATTTTTCCTAGTTATGTTACATTAGGCGGCTTGCATTTGGCGCTCTGCTATTATTTCTATTGGTCAGCAATCTTTAGCCGGTCGGTTCATTGCTGATTGATGGGAGTACTTTGGTTGCCATTTTGGGGCTGTCTTCTGTATGTTTATTCATGTTTTATTTCAGATCTAATTATAGTTATTTTGTCTTTTCTCGATTTGAAGGTACATTTATGTTATTTCATGTAAAGCGCCTTTGAACGCACAACCCCTGTGTGAAAAGAGCGCTATATAAATCTGGTATAATAATAATAATAATAATAAAAATCTAACTTTGAAACAATATTGCAGACAATAATATTGATGCAGACGAGGCGGTAAAATCTCACTATAAATTTGATCATGAAAGGATTAACATATTCACTTCTAAGACTTCAGATCGAAAAATTATTATTTACAACCAAATCTAAGCCGGTTTATTATTATTATTATTATTGTTAGTATACCCCCAACACTGTGTGGTGGGAGCTATATAGGAAATGCCTTGTCCGTCCGTCCGTCCGTCCGTCAGTCGGTCCGTCGCGTTTTTTCGGGACATTTGCCTTTTTCTTGAAAACTATATACAATACCATTTTCAAATGGTATATATTATCAGTGTTATATGGGGACACTCAGTGACAGGTTTCATAACTCTTGCACAAAATTTGACAGAATTATGCCCCTTTATAACTTTACATTTTGTTCCTTAATATGCACATCTGGTGGAAAGGGAGATAACGCATCCTATATTATGTCAAGTGACTAAGAAGTGAATAGGAAGGGAGATAACTCATCCCAACTTGCCATAACACTCTGATCATGTGATCATTTCTAAATTTAGAAATAATTCCTCAATATGACATATGACAAACCTTGTTATGACAACGACGTCATCATGACGACATGATGACATCATGATGCTATGGTGATGATGCATTTGAAAAATCTAGAAAAAGCTTGTTTCTTTGTACATTTCCATCACAACAACAGAACAGAACAGAACAGAACTTTTTTTCACCCAGGTATATGATATACAGCATGGGGTTATGTATACAAAGTAAAGAATATATTTGTGGTTCGGTTATGGGGGTAAAATCTTTTGAAATAGATATTTTGAAATAAAAGAGGCTATATGAGACGAGTGGTTGTAACAACATGGAGTACAATTATAACCTGCTGTATGATTTTACTTGAAAGCCAAATGAATACACATCAGTGACAAAATACCTCGGGGGCATTTGTCACTTTCTGTGACACCTTGGCCATAACATTTTGATTACTTAAGATAGAGACTTTATATTTGGTATGTGCATTCACCTCAAGCAGCTCTTGGGTTCAGTAAAATTTGAGTCATGTCCGACAAAGGTAAAGGTTATTTAGTGGTCATTTAGCGGTTACTCTGGTGGAAAGGGAGATAACTCATCCTATATTATTTCCAGTGACTAAGAAGTGAGTAGGAAGGGAGATAACTCATCCTACGTAACCGGGTGGTAGTTACGTTCAGGTAATGGGACGAATAAATAACTTCTGGTTTAGTTTTGAAGATTGATTTCCCTTTTCTGTTGTAAATGTTTTTTCCGTTGAGAGTAGTATTGTCTCGATTATAAAATGTGATTATTTGATTTTCTCTGGATTAGTTCAGTGTTCTTTTCCACGATCTGGTATGTCACTTTCTTACGTTATATGAAGTCGCGTATTTTTCCACGAGCATTGTGAAAAATATGGCCTTCTGGGATAGCTTTTTTAAATTCCGGTACAATATAGGGTTCTCTTGTACCGTCACGTGGTAGAAAGAGGGGTTGTCGATTGGTTTAATCGATATAGGTGTGAAATAATACGTTATATTGGCGCCTTGTGACAGGGAGGTTTCCTGTGGGGGTATCAATCACCTTTAGTGATAGTTCTAGTTATTATTATAATTATTATATTCTTCATTATTATAATATGTATTATCATTGTTATTATTGTTTATATCTTTCAGCAAAATGTGTACGAGCTGAAACTGGAGAATGCGCAAGTGTACGCCCGATACAAGTCAGATTTGTCTACCATGCCCTGCCGGAAACAATCAGAGGCGAGGAGAGTTATCCAACCACCAAACAAGAATGCATCCAAATCCGACAAGCCCGCCCGTAAAGACTCAGTATTAGAAAATGTAATGCGTCTATAGATAGAGCTCGTTTAAGGTTGAGGACCCCTAACGAGATCGGACGAAGATCGGTACTCTATGTATTTTAGCATGGTACTCTACGTGCTTTAGGATGGTTCGGAACAGGTCGGCAGTTGACGAAAATAGCCGATGGCTCTCCGGAGAGTTTCGATATTGAACGACTTTAGCCCGATCTCATTTGGAGTCATCAACCTTAAGTCGATCATACAGTGCAGAAGACGTTTTTCTTTACCACTAAACGCGTTTACGCTAAAACTATTATTCCCAATACAATCAGTTTGGAGCCAGATCAGACGCCGGGTAACCCGGCGTCTGATCTGGCTCGAAACCTTTTGTCACTCAGATTTAAGTATATGTACAGTCGGCTGAGCGGTCATTCGGACTGAAAGTAGACTTTAACTTGGTATATTACTCTTTTTTTTTTAAATGAATAGTCAGAATTGTCAAAAAGTTGTCATTTTCTAGATTTCATTGCAATGCGTTTGCGTTTCGTTTGCGTTTAAACATTTTCTCAACTGTAATAATACGAGTTAAACATTGAAAACTGATACTTGTTCAACTCGATCTTACCAATGGCTAAAATGTTAACTTTAAAATACGGGTATTTCGATGTCAGCAAGTTAGAGTTGTCAAATTTAAACTCTTTCGCTGCCATGTTTTATCGTCAGCTTTAACCCTTTTGTCGCCAAAATATCGTCTGCATTGGTAGTGTTGTCTGCAATATTTTCAAAGTACGATTTGGGGCTGTTATAACTGAAGATGCGAGTGTCAAATAGTTTGGATCCTGATCAGACGCCGCGTGACGCGGCGTCTGATCAGGATCCGAACTGTTTACAAAGTCGCCTTTTGGCGACATTTGGCAGCGAAATGGTTAACCGAAGAAATACGGATATGTTCGACTAAAGTGATTTCGAGTTATTGAGTCTTGAAAGTATTGGTACATGTACAGTTAAGTTTCGTTTTTTACAGAAACTGTCAATCTAATGAATGTTGATTTCGCTATAATGTTGTCACGGTACCGAACCTAACACAGTTGGGGGGATTAATTTGTAGTCAGCCGGTTAGCTCAGTCGGTAGAGCGTCGGAACGGTAGTCCGAAGGTCCCGGGTTCGAGCCCCGGTCAGGCTGCATCTTTTTCTCCCCTTGTGACATTTGGCGCCCAACGAGGGACCGTGACTGTTATTGTATGGTTAGCTTAACAGCGCCTGCATATATAACTATAGACTATGACTCACAATTGAACTACTTTCATGTAGGTTAATTCGAGACGAATTTCAATTTCGTGGGGAAGTATGTCACGGTACCGAAACTAACACAGTTGGGGAGATTAATTTGTAGTCAGCCGGTTAGCTCAGTCGGTAGTCCGAAGATCCCGGGTTCGAGCCCCGGTCAGGCTGCATCTTTTTCTCCCGCTGTGACAATAGTAAAACCTCCCTATTACGATCTCTAAATTGTGTTATTCTTTCCCAATAAACGCGTTTACGCTAAAACTATTATTTGCGGTGCAAACAGTTTGGAGCCAGATCAGACGCCGGGTAACCCGGCGTCTGATCAGGCTCCAAACTGTTTGCCACCAAGATAAACGTGAATTATCAGAATTGTCAAAAAGTTGTACTTTTCTACGTTTTAGTGTTTTGCGTTTGCGTACGTTTGCGTTTTAACGGGAAAGAATAACAGATTTTCCACTGTAAGTAGATGTATCAGGGACCTGTCTAAAGAAACGTCGTACGTCAAAAACAGTCAAAACTTTAAAATACTTATAATTTCTGATTTCTGCATCTAATCCTGTCTTGTGACATTCCTTTTGGAATCGTACTTTCAACACGATTCCTAAGGATTTCACAAGACATGATTAGATAGAAACATTGAGAATTTTATAATCCGACTTACGATAATGGTTTTTCGTACGAAGTTTCGTAAGACGGACCCTAGGTGTTTAAGGCAGGTGGCTGCTTAAAGCAAGGTGAATATAATAATAAGATTACAGTGGAGAATCTGTTATTCTTTCCCAATAAACGCGTTTACGCTAAAACTATTATTTGCAGTGCAAACAGTTTGGAGCCAGATCAGACGCCGGGTAACCCGGCGTCTGATCAGGCTCCAAACTGTTTGCCACCAAGATAAACATGAAATATCAGAATTGTCCAAAAGTTGTTCTTTTCTACGTTTTAGTGCTTTGCGTTTGCGTACGTTTGCGTTTTAACGGGAAAGAATAACAGATTCTCCACTGTAAGTAGATGTATCAGGGACCCGTATAAAGAAACGTCGTACTACAAAAACAGTCAAAACTTTAAAATACTTATAATTTCTGATTTCTGCATCTAATCCTGTTTTGTGACATTCCTTTTGGAATCGTACTTTCAAGACGATTCCTAAGGATTTCACAAGACATGATTAGATAGAAACATTGAGAATTTTATAATCCGACTTACGATAATGGTTTTTCGTACGAAGTTTCGTAAGACGGACCCTAGGTGTTTAAGGCAGGTGGCTGCTTAAAGCAAGGTGAATATAATAATAAGATTACAGTGGAGAATCTGTTATTCTTTCCCAATAAACGCGTTTACGCTAAAACTATTATTTGCAGTGCAAACAGTTTGGAGCCAGATCAGACGCCGGGTAACCCGGCGTCTGATCAGGCTCCAAACTGTTAGCCACCAAGATAAACATGACATATTAGAATTGACCAAAAGTTGTTCTTTTCTACGTTTTAGTGCTTTGCGTTTGCGTACGTTTGCGTTTAAACGGGAAAGAATAACAGATTCTCCACTGTACATGTATACAGTACTGAACCTTTATTTGATTAACAATTTTTGCGATTCGCTTGCAATTCGATGGCAATTCGCTTGCCTTTCGATTGCAATTCGCTTGTGAATATTTTCCATCGCAATTAACGCGTTAAGTTTGCCTGAATTGTGTACCTCACCAATGTTTGCAAATATGCCTTCGTTAATGTTTTTCGATTGAATTTTTGTCACAACCGCTTCGGAAAAATCGCGTGAAATGACTCAAGCAAACGGTTTGCTTTTTGAAGCGCCCGATTCGATGGCGATTTGATGGCAATTCGATGGCAATTCGCTTGCGATTGTCAATATAATTTAATAAGGTTCAGTACTGCTGACTACACAATGTTTGCTGTAAATTTGGTAAATACATGTACATTGTTAATCATATGACTGTTTACGTCATGTAAATATTCTGTTTATGGTGTAAACCAAGGACATGCTTACATGTACATGTATATACTGTGGAGAAGACGTTATTATTTCCCAATAAACGCATTTATGCTAAACCATTGTTAATAATTCAAACAAAAATGGAGCCAGTTATCCGGTGTCTAATCAAGCTTCGGGCTGTATGCAACTCAGATTAATACTAAAATTCTTCTATTTTTTACAAAATAATATCTTCTAAAATTTATTGGTAAGCGTTTGCGTTTTAGTTGCGTTTAAACGGGAAACAATAACGTCTTTTCCATGCACTGTAACTACATAACACTATTGAAACTACTCATAAGACAGTTGGCTGGACAATCATACATGTAGTGCCAACTATTGTATATTCCAAGTGTTACGTACATGATGTACATGCAGATGTGGTATAAACTCGCATTACGTCGATCGTGATTTTACATGTTTTTGAAAACAGTTTAAATCCAGATCTAACTCTGCGTCACACGGCGTCTTATCTGGATCCAAACTGTTTGACATTCGTCTGTAATTTTCTTTAATCAATTTTACGTATAAATCTTAACCGAAAATTATTTCAAACAATTTCAAAGCAAACGTTATTACGGCATAATAAGCGTTAAGTGTCTTGATAAACAAGTTTCCTTGTTCGACGAATTCAGTATAAATGTACATGTATCAGATTATGTAAATCGTTTCCCATTGTATTCAACGACAGCAGAGAAGACATTATTATTTTTCCCGTTTTAACCGCCCGAACAATATCAATTTTATAAGGACAGGTTATCTGTCATGTATTGACACAAAGGGAGAAAACCGCAATGCGTATTTTGGCTTCTTCACTAGGTGTATTTAAGGGACGCAATCCAGTGAAATAGACCAAAATAGTCCCTAATGACGAAAACCAATCGCAAACGCATTGCATTGAAATGTGGAAAATGTCAACTTTTTTGGCACTTCTGAGTATTTATTTTTACCCGGCGTCTGGTCAGGATCCAAACTGATTTCATTGGAAATTATTCTTTAACCCTTTGAACCCTAGTCCCGCCTATAGGCGTCCTTGCAAACCGTGACCATGTCAATAGTACACTTGTCCTATGCAAACAGTGAAGACCCAGATCAGAGGGCTCCGAAGGGAGCCCTCTGATCAGGTTCTTCACTGTTTGTCATAATGCCAAACATTGACAAAAACAATCCTTAAAAGTCAGAAATGGACTAGACTAAAACGGAAACTGGAATTGTCCATCTAAAGTTTTAGGGAGGAAAGAGTTAAGCATAATCGCATTTATTGGGAAAGAGTAACGTCATCTTCACTGTAGAAAAATTATGGCAAACAATGCAAGAACAGATGTCGCGTTTTATTTTATTTTTTTCTCTGGAGTAAGTTCTTTTCTATTACATGTAGCAATAAATTATTTTCTCTAACAGTTGGTCAAAATGGAAAATTACATGAATTCACCAAACTAATCCAGCATTGTTCACATATATGATGACGTCATAGGGATAGAAAGAAAATAAGACACCAAAACATTTTACCTATAAACGCTTTCACCACTGAAACTTAAAAAAAAAAATCCAATATTCAATTAGGTCTAATCAATTTCTGACAATTTCAAGTTGACTTTAACAATATATCTTTAAATTTAAAACAGTTTAGACCTATTATTTGCAGTGCAAACAGTGTGGAGCCATATCAGACGCCGGGTAACCCGGCGTCTGATCAGGCTCCAAACTGTTTGCCACCAAGATAAACAAGAATTATCAGAATTGTCCAAAAGTTGTTCTTTTCTACGTTTTAGTGCTTTGCGTTTGCGTACGTTTGCGTTTAAACGGGAAAGAATAACAGATTCTCCACTGTAACAACAGAGAAGGCAGTGTAAATGACTTTTTCCCAGATATCAAACTGTTTTCCTCTTTGATTAGTATTCATACGAAATTCATTTTAAGCACAAATACCTTTACATGTATCTGTAAAAAAGTCATTTACACTGTCCAAAAAGGTGCCTAATGTTACAAGCGTGGAAAAGAAGGATCTGTACAGTCAAAGTTCTTGATTGTCTTAAAGATGAGAAAGTGTATGTAGTTTTTGAAGGAAGTTGAGAAGCTATCCGATCTAAATGTCGGCAGGGCATGTCAAAATACGATTTTAATTCGTTTAAGGCGAATTGAAGTTATCGAACCACAACTGTATATAACGATATCTGTATATATCGATTACTGTATATAACGAATAACTGTATATAACTATATATGTCATGATTGAAAGTGGAGTGTTTGTATATATCGTATATTTATTGTTAGTAATAAAATGTTATACAAACGATCAGTCTTTGACCTTCTTCAACGGAGCCGTCATTTATTATATGCTTTCTTTTGTTATCGAGCTTTTCCACGTGTACAGTGGAGAATCTGTTATTCTTTCCCAATAAACGCGTTTACGCTAAAACTATTATTTGCAGTGCAAACAGTTTGGAGCCAGATCAGACGCCGGGTAACCCGGCGTCTGATCAGGCTCCAAACTGTTTGCCACCAAGATAAACAAGAATTATCAGAATTGTCCAAAAGTTGTTCTTTTCTACGTTTTAGTGCTTTGCGTTTGCGTTTTAACGGGAAAGAATAACAGATTCTCCACTGTATCTGTACAGTAAGGTACAAGGGTCGGTATCTTACTCCTTGTATTTTACTGTTTGTAATTTACCCCGACCTCATTTTCGATTAAGCATGACGTCATGTATAGAATCCACGTACATGTACAAGTTCCGCGTTATTCTTTCTGGCATAAAAAAGTCTTGTTCTACTTCTAATATAAAATGTTTCTGGGTATAGAATGATTTAAACAACTATTCACTTGTTGCTGGTGTATATAGGAGGCATGTAATACAATGGAGAAACGTTATTCTTTCCCAATAAATGCGTTTACGCTCAAACTATTGTTTCTATTACAAACAGTTTGGAGCCAGATCAGACTACCCGGCGTCTGATCTGGCTCCAAACTGTTTGCCTCCAAGAAAAACATGAATTATCAGAATTGTCCAAAAGTTGCATTTTTCTACGTTTTAGTGCTTTGCGTTTGCGTTTCGTTTGCGTTTAAACGGGAAATAATAACAGATTTTTCATTGTAATCACATCACCAGTTGACGGTGCGTTACGGGGCGTTGTATTCAGCTTTAAGGTGGGGACAGCTTTCCATGGGATATTTCAATGACCGCATCCCACTAGTTTAAATGTAATTAATAAAAAGATACAGTGGAGAATCTGTTATTCTTTCCCAATAAACGCGTTTACGCTCAAACTATTATTTGCAGTGCAAATAGTTTGGAGCCAGATCAGGCGCCGGGTAACCCGGTGTCTGATCTGGCTCCAAACTGTTTGCCTCCAAGAAAAACATGAATTATCAGAATTGTCCAAAAGTTACATTTTTCTACGTTTTAGTGCTTTGCGTTTGCGTTTCGTTTGCGTTTAAACGGGAAATAATAACAGATTCTTCACTGTAATCACATCACAAGTTGACGGTGCGTGACAGGGCGTTGTATTCAGCTTTAAGGTGGGGGACAGCTTTCAATGGGATATTTCAATGACCGCATCCCACTAGTTTAAATGTAATTAATAAAAAGATAGAGACATTGGGCTTGCCAACTTTTATTCATATCCGTCTTAGTTAACCCTTTAATGTCAATCATGACTTAACTAGTAACACAGCGTCTGATCTGGATCCAAACTGTATGAAACTCGTCTATATGTTTCCTCATTTATCCCTTTCACTCTCAATGACGTCATGAAGCGCATTTGCTAACAGTTTCGATCCTGGTCAGACGCCGCGTCACGCGGCGTCTGATCAGGATTTAAACTGTTTGCCACTTGTTTTAAAAAAATGTCAGTTATACTTCCTTAAATCTTACTTTGAAACGATATTGCAGACAACACTATTTAAGCAGACGACAATATTGCGGTGAAGGAGTAAAATATTGCGATAAATTTGATGATGAAATGGTTAAAAGGTATAAAACTTAACCCCTTTAGTGCCTAGCTTCTCATAAAATGGACATATGTAAACAGTGTAGACTCTGATCGGACGCCTAATAATGCGGTGTCCGATCAGAGTTTACACTCTTTGTTGATAGAAATTTCAATTTAAAACAATACGAAACTAAAAATTTAGAACTTGCACCATTTACATCAAAAATGGATTAATCCAATATACATGTATAAGCTTGGAAAACCCACTTGGCGCAATTTGGTTGCTTTTTCAAACTTTGCAGACGACAATTTCAAGCAGACGACATTACGTCAGGATAAGGGTTCAAGGATATGCTACCGAAACCGCATGTTGATCTATACATTATGCATGTTTCATAACTTTTAAATCCGTTATTAATATGATATCATATGGGAATGGCCTTGACGGTAAAAATAGCATGCATATCCTGTTCCTCTTATGCATTCAACCGATCGTATTGTTTCAAGTATTTGATGAACCTGGTTAATAAACATTAAGTGCAAATACATCTTGTTATTTATATAAGCGACTTCATCTTAAGAAAGCACGGATATGTCAAAATAACATTACATTTGCCCTGGATTGTAACAGTTATATAGTAAAGGCAGTAAGTTAACTTAAACGTTTACAAACCACGAATATATTGCCTTAACTCTTTCCTCCCTGAAACTTTAAATGGACAATTCCAGTTTCGATTTAAGTCTAGTCCATTTCTGGCTTTAAAGGGTTGTTTTTGTCCATTTTTTGCATTATGACAAACAGTGAAGACCCTGATCAGAGGGCTCCTTTCGGAGCCCTCTGATCAGGGTCTTCACTGTTTGCATAGGACAAGTGTACTATTCACATGTACACTGTTTGCAAAGCATGCCTATATGCGGGATTAGGGTTCAAAGGGTTAAATCTAACTTTGAAACGATGTTGCAGACAACACTATTGAAACAGACGACAATATGGCGGTGAAGGGGTAAAAACCTCACGATAAAATTGATCATGAAAGGGTTAAAGTCAAATGTATTTAGACGCGGTCCTCACCTTCGAAATCTTAAGACGTTACATGTACAGTAAAACCTCTCTATTACGACCACTAAATTATGTTACTTATTAGGGTGTTTACGATAGGTGACCGCTTAAAGCGAGGTGACAGTGAAACAGAAAGCTCCTTTAGGAGCTTTCTGTTTCACTTTCACCTTGCTTTAAGCTGTCACCTCTCTAATATACAATCAATTAGCCTTCATTTTAGTGGTCGTAATAGCGAGGTTTTACTGTACATGTATATTTCCCTCAATAAATTCGTCTGTGTAAAAACATTCCATTACAAACAGTTTGAAGCCAGATAAGATGCAGAGTAACCGTTTGCAGCCAACATGAAATAAATTGTCAACATTTCGAACAAACCGTCTACATTTTATTACACTACGTTTGCGTTATAATTAACCCTTTCATGCATGGTAAAATTTATCGATATGTTTTACCCCCACCGCCATTTTGTCGTCTGCTTTAATATTGTTGCTGCAATATTGTTTAAAAGTTAGATCTCAGAAAGTATGTATGTCTGACTTAATTCCGAAACGAGTGTCAAACAGTGTGGATCCTGATCAGACGCCGCTTTAAAGGATTAAATTGTTTGCAAATGTACCTTTTCGCGACATTGAGAGTGAACGGTTTACACGGGAAAGGATGTCGTCTTTTCCACAATATATGTAGCATTCCATCCCTACAACGGCCCTCCCAACAACGACTCCCTTCCTACAACAACGCTTGTCACTGTTCCCCAAACAAACAATTATGTCTAACGCTTTTATTGCTGTAATATCTTCTGCTTAAAATTGTCGTCTGCTGTTTTTCTCAAAGTGACATAATTGACATAATTACAGAAAATAAATTAATGACGAGTGACAAACAGCTTGAACCCAGATCAGACGACACGATACACTCCGTCTGATCTGCATTCAATCTGTGTGCAAATGTAAACGTATTTCTCTTCCTTAACCCTTTAACCAATAGCCTGTTTCTAGTAGTTAAGATATGTGACATATTAAAGCAGGCTGAAAGTAAAGCAGAATGTGCCCTAGGGCACATTCTGCTTTACTTTCAGCCTACTTTAAGTTACTATCTGCTAGTGTATAGAAAATATTACTTATAGTACTTATTCATGACAATATAAAATGGAACTATTTTCTTTGGCGGATGAATAAAATGAATGCGCTAAAAGTCGCTTCTATAAGGGAAAGGGTTAAACGTCTCCCTCCGAACAACGCACACAATCTTTGCAACCCATTGGATGTCGTCGTAGAGAGGGAGCACTGTACAGTGGAGAATCTGTTATTCTTTCCCGTTTAAACGCAAACGTACGCAAACGCAAAGCACTAAAACGTAGAAAAGAACAACTTTTGGACAATTCTGATAATTCTTGTTTATCTTGGCGGCAAACAATTTGGAGCCTGATCAGACGCCGGGTTACCCGGCGTCTGATCTGGCTCCAAACTGTTTGCACTGCAAATAATAGTTTTAGCGTAAACGCGTTTATTGGGAAAGAATAACAGATTCTCCACTGTACATTCAACACATTACAGTGAGACTTCTCTTTTAATACATAACAATTAATTATAAATGTTATTGAGGATATGAAAACATGACAGCTAAAAACAAGGCGACATATCAATTTATATTTCCTTTAGGGCTTTCTTGCATTACTTCCGTCTTGCTTTGAATTGCAATTTGTCTTAAACACCGTTATCAATGCTGCTTTAAATGTTCGAAAAACCGGAAGTCGACTATGCGACAAGGGCTAGCGAGTCGCTGTACTTTTAAGTATTTCCTTCCCGGGACCCGGATCTACTCGTCTAGTAACATAACTAAATAGCTACACAATTAATCACAGTATTTAAAGTAATAGGCTGACAAGTTATGTTACATACTTCAATTCATGTTTCATGATACAGTAGTGAAAACGGTATTCCTTCCCGTTAAAACTCAACGAAACACAAACTCATTGCAACAAAATGTAGTAAATGACAATTTTTGAAAATTCTGACAATTCATTCTAATCTGAATGGCAAACAGTTTGGAGCCTGATCAGACGCCGGGTAACCCGGCGTCTGATCTGGCTTCAAAACTGTTTGCAATGTGGGTATTGTTTTAGCACACACGCACATTTTGGGAAAATATAACATCTTCTCCACTGTATACGTTGTTTCAAATTCTAGCCCTCAGTGATCGTTAAATTTTTAAAACAAGTGCAATTGTCCAGCCTGTGATTATTTTACTGATTAAAGGATTATATGTAAAACCAATTACTCCATCGTGACGGTGTTTGTGAAAACAAGTTTATCGTAACAAATACAAGTCAGACCTCTCAACAACAGCAACTAAACATGGAGTCACAAGCAGAGTCTGTGGAGACTGTAGATATTCCTGAACTTAATTTTGCCGAATACATGCTTGGCAAAATGGAGACGTTTGGGGATCAAGAAGCTTTGGTAAGTACCATTTAAGCCGTTTGAAAACAATGCGAACAGTGTTGATCCAGATTACAAACCGCATTGGACACGCGGCCTTGTATCTGTGTCTGCACTGTACGTTTGTACAGGGGAGAAGACGATATTATGTCTCTTTTAACGAAAGTACTTGTAATACAGTGGAGAATCTGTTATTCTTTCCCGTTTAAACGCAAACGTACGCAAACGCAAAGCACTAAAACGTAGAAAATAACAACTTTTGGACAATTCTGATAGTTTATGTTTATCTTTGTGGCAAACAGTTTGGAGCCTGATCAGACGCCGGGTTACCCGGCGTCTGATCTGGCTCCAAACTGTTTGCACTGCAAATAATAGTTTTAGCGTAAACGCGTTTATTGGGAAAGAATAACAGATTCTCCTCTGTAAGTAAATGTAATGTAATGAAATGTATAAAATTGCATTTTTTTGGAAATATTGATGATTTTTTTATTATCTGAGTTGCAAACTGTTTGGAGCCATGACCAGGCACTGGGTTTAACTGTATGCACAGTATTGTATATAGTGATAACTAATTGATTGATGCACTATTGCCCTAGCAATAAGGAAGTTAAAATTCGTTTTGTTCTGGTTTCACTGATTCAATCCAAAAACCATGGCAACTCGTATTTTGCTCAATTGAATTTTTTCAAAGAATATTTATTACAGAACACTTCTTACCTATTAAGACCTGGCGTAAGAAAAGACAGGCGATTTTTAAGCTAACAATATTTTTGCAAGTAACATTTGCAAACAGTTACAATCCAACATATTATCATTTTGATATCATTCTTATTTCACTGACATACAGTGGAGAATCTGTTATTCTTTCCCGTTTAAACGCAAACGTACGCAAACGCAAAGCACCAAAACGTAGAAAAGAACAACTTTTGGACAATTCTGATAATTCTTGTTTATCTTGGTGGCAAACAGTTTGGAGCCTGATCAGACGCCGGGTTACCCGGCGTCTGATCTGGCTCCAAACTGTTTGCACTGCAAATTTAATAATAGTTTTAGCGTAAACGTTTTTATTGGGAAAGAATAACATATTCTCCACTGTATGTATTCTCAGAAATACATTGTTTTTATAGGACATGTATATTCGTACCCAAGGGTCAATTTGTTGTAGAAACGACAAATATATATAGGAATAACGTCTTCACTGTTCTAGAGCTCGTCGTTCTGACCTTTAATTACAGTGGAGAAAACGTTATTCTTTCCCGTTTAAACGCAAACGTACTCAAACGCTAAACACTAAAATGAAGAAAATGACAACTTTTTTATAATTCTCAAGATATCTGCTAAGCTGAGTGGCAAACAGTTTGGAGCCTGATCAGACGCCGGGTTATCCGGTGTCTTATCTGGCTCCAAACTGTTTGCAGTTGAAATAATAGTTTTAGCGTAAACGCGTGTATTGGGAAAGAATAACCTATTGTCCGCTGGAATTGGAAACTGGACTTTTAGATAAGTCACCAACACAATAAATGTATCAGACTGCAAATTTAAAATACATTCCTAGTTAATATAAAACAACAACCATTTACTAATGAGCTCAATTATGTCTGGCATTTCTCCTTACCAATTTAGCCCTATACAGTGGAGACGGTGTTATTTTATTTCCCAATAAACACATTTTTATGCTTAAACATATTTGTTTTGCCAACAGTATGGAGCCAGATCGTACGCCGGGTAACCCTGTGTCTGAGCAGACACCGTCATTTGCTTAAAACATATTAAAATGAATATAGTAAGGATGTTTAAAATGATGTCATTTTCTACATTTTTTTGTATTTTACCAAGGTCTGTAAAAAGCATGGAAAAGGCATTTTCATAAGGAATAAATACAGTGGAGAATATGTTATTCTTTCCCAATAAACGCGTTTACGCTAAAACTATTATTTGCGGTGCAAACAGTTTGGAGCCAGATCAGACGCCGGGTAACCCGGCGTCTGATCAGGCTCCAAACTGTTTGCCACCAAGATAAACAAGAATTATCAGAATTGTCCAAAAGTTGTTCTTTTCTACGTTTTAGTGCTTTGCGTTTGCGTACGTTTGCGTTTAAACGGGAAAGAATAACAGATTCTCCACTGTAAGGCGTCAAATGTCGTTTTTATAAAGAAAATGTTTAAACCCTTTCACTCTCAAAGACGTCATAAAACGCTTTTGTAAACAGTTTTTATCCTGATTTTAAGCTGCGTCTTATCAGGCTCCAAACTGTTTGCCACTCAGATCAACATGAATAGTCAAAAGTGTCGAAAAGTTGTCCTTTTCTATGTTTTAGTGCAATGCGTTTGCGTACGTTTGCGTTTAAACGGAAAAGAATAACAGATTCTCCACTTACACCGTCCCTGTCATATTCTGGGTTCATTGCTACTTTTAATCTCACTGTTAAAAAAACGGGCTTAATAATCCTTTCACTCTCAATGATGTCATTAAATGCATTTACAAACGGTTTTGATCCTGATCAGGCGTCTGATCAGGATCCAAGCTTGTTGACACTTGTTTTGAAATGTCTCCAGTCATACTGCCTACAATTTAACTTTGAAACGATATTGTAGACAAAAATATTGAAGCAGACGACAATATGGCAGTGATGGGGTAAACATCTCACGATAAAGTTGATCATGAAAGAGTACACTGCACTTAATTCGGTCCGCATAACGTTAATTTACTAAGACAAGGCAATCTAAACTTAACTTTACTTCTATCAAATATAAGTAATCCTATTAAATGTTTGTCAAAGATTTAAGGGCGTTTTCCAATGTATTGAAATAGCTGACTGACTGACCTTCACTGCCTTACCCCGAGTACAGTAGTTATTTGCAAACAGTTTATATCCTGACCAGACGCCGCGTAACGCGACGTTTGATCAGGATCCAAACTGTTTGACGCTCGTTTCAATATTTCTTAAGTCAAAATACCTAAAATTAGATTTTTTGGAAATAGAAGATGACGACAAATGTTTAAAATTGATGACGTCACGGCAGTGAAGGGGTTAATAGAGAGAAAAGTTTATTTAGATAGAAAATTTAATTTTGTTTGAATATTCTTAACCAGCTTCGTTGCAATATGTGTGTACCGCAATTGCGAAGAAATTGAAAGTTCAGCTAATATCATCATTTCAAGGTTTAAATTTACTTTCGCACATACAGTAGAGAAAACGTTATTCTTTCCCGTTTAAACGCAAAGGAAACGCAAACGCATTACATTAAACTGTAGAAAATGGCAACTTTTGGACATTTCCACCTATTCATTGTTAAATGAGTGATAAACAGTTTGGAGCCTGATCAGACGCCGGGTTACCCGGCGTCTGATCTGGCTCCAAACTGTTTGCAATGGAAATAATAGATTGAGCGTAAACGCGTTTATTGGAAAAGACATATGTTTCCTCCACACTGTTTGCCAATGTCTTCTTAAGTAAATGGAAAAAATATTGGTATTCCCTAAGCACCAATGTCGAGTTTCCTTTTGAGTTGTCAAAGACTATAGGGCGATATCTTTAGATGATAGAAGCTGTTCCTGATCTAAAACAACTCTAAATGTCTATTTGTTTGTGATTTTGTTTCCATGCAGACTGACCTAGTTACTGGGGACACGATTACCTATTCTGAGATTATTGTCAAAGTGAAGCAACTCGCTGCTGGTCTTGTGAAGCTGGGGTTTAACAAGGGCGACACTCTGGCCATGGTCACACCAAACTCCGTCAACTACCCCCTAGTCTTCTTCGCCGTGACCTATGTCGGTGGCATATTCCAGCCTCTAAATCCGAGGTACTCCGAAGGTGAGTAGTATTTGTGATCACGTGATAACTATAGACCAATTAGAAAAATTGCCTTAAACGGCCATGTAAACGTATATAAGTTACATTGTAATTGTCTCAGTTTTGGAAGGGTGGTTATTTTTTGTTGTTGCTTTTTTTTTGGGGGGGGGGGGGTAATTGTTTTGCTTTATTCACAGCTTTGGGAATGAGTCGGTACCCATTCAATTTGGAGGAAACATGCCCTAAAACATCGTAAAATACTTTGGGGAGAAAGCAATGCTCATTCAAGTTGTTGACGTAGACTGGCAGGGTCTTACATATACCACTCATCACCGGTGCCAGAGGATTCCCTTCCATCCTTCCAGTTAACACTATTCATTGCAGGGCTGCCATTTCTCCGACTTTTTCCTAAATCTTTGGATTTTTCTAATACATGATAG
Organism: Gari tellinella; assembly: GCA_922989275.2. NCBI lineage: Eukaryota > Metazoa > Mollusca > Bivalvia > Cardiida > Psammobiidae > Gari > Gari tellinella. Next base: position 6,088,397 of record OV277869.1, read on the forward strand.
CTTAAAACAGGCTGAAAGTAAAGCAGAAGGCGCCTTAAAGCGCCTTCTGCTTTACTCACAGCCTGCTTTAAGTAGTCGCAGGTCAACAAAACAAGAAACAGGCTATGGGGTAAAGGTACGGTTCGTAAAATCGCACTTGAAAAATACGAATTTGGAAATCTTAGGATTTTTCATGTCAACTTATGGCAGCTCTGTCATTGGAGAAGAACGGAACCACACTCTATTTCAATGTTTAGCAACCTACCTAGCCGAAAATTCTGATGTGTACCAACCTAAGTTCGGCTTAAATCAGCAAAATCTTACAAGTCGTAGCAAAATTGTAAACAATACGTGTGGGAGTCTTTAGGGATGGGGAAAACCCAAGTAACATCTTCACATATTAACTGATTCACTCCTGTAACATCAATGGAAAAATCCAGTTTTTTCAATTACAGTAAAACCCCTCTATCACGACCACTATATTGTGTTTATTATTAGGTGTTTAAGGCAGGTAACTGCTTAAAGCAAGGTGACAGTAAAACAGAAAGCTCCTTTAGGAGCTTTCTGTTTTATTGTCACCTTGCTTTAAGCTGTCACCTGTCATTTATACAACCAATTAGCATTATTCTTAGCGGTAGTAATAGAGAGGTTTTACTGTAAGTCTAGTCTAGTTTTACTACGTTTGGCAAGGTTTGACTACGTATCGCTCTCCGTCTGCCATGTGACAGGCCGTGTAATCGTAACAAATGCGATAAGTGTCATTTCTTCAGTAGGTTTAGTCACGTTTTACTAAGTATATGCACAGTTTCGCTACGTTTTTTTAACGAACCAGTACGTGAACATTATTTATGTTTAATGCCAATAAAAAGTTGAATTGAATTGTTGAATTGAATTGAATTGGTATACTGATACAGCGGTCCCTCTCTACAACGACACCCCATGTGAGACAAAAAAACGTGTGCGTTGTCCTGAGGGAGTCGTTATAGGGAGGGAAATTGGCTTTCATTTGCAAACAGCGTAACGCAGTTTCTGATCTGGATTTAAGCTGTTTGTCACTCGTCATTAAGTTTTTTTCTGTCAAAATGTCTAGTTTGTACATTGTAATTTAGTAACAGCAGGCGACAGTTTTAAGCAGACAATATAGCAGACGTGAAAAGGTTGGACTTATTTGTTGTGTCATGGAAACAACGGCAAGTGTTGTTGTAAGATGGGAATCGTTGTTGGTGGTGTTGTAGGGAGGGAGCACTGTACGTGCTTATACGCAACGATGCTTGCTGTTAATTCGAGTTGTCGACATCCGCCTGTATCCACATATTCTGCAAAAGCAGATCGTTGTCTTAGCCTTTAGTCGCTGGAAGGGTGCCATTTAGCTTGAGGGTTTTGAAGTCTAGGACATGGAATTGCCTGGCACGGTAGAGGCGATCTAAATGATTAAAAAGAACATTTACACTTTTTATACAGTTAAACCTCTTTATTACGATTACTAAATTGTGTAATTGTTCTAAAACTTCGTACGACAAATGTTGTCGAAAGTCAGATTATAAAAGTCTCAATTAATTTTCATTTATCCATCTAATCCTGTCGTGTGTCATCTCTTTGGAATCGTCTTGTAAAGAGATGTCACAAGACAGAATAAGATGGAGAAATCAGAAATTAAATGTATTTTTAAGTTTAGAATTACGATCGTTTTTGTCGTACGAAGTTTTATGAAACGGCACCCTAATGTTTGAGGCTGGGGACTTGTTAAAGCAAGGTGAACACCACAGAAAACTCTACAAATTGCAACGTTACTATACAAAACGGCTCGTAACAACGCCCCTTTAATAGATTTCTGTTTTAAGTTCACATTGCTTTAAGCTGTCACCTGTCTTTTATGCCGTCAATTATTCTTTTGTGAGTGGTCGTAATGGAGAGGGTTTACTGTGTTTTACAATCATGTGCAACAAAATGGTCTAACACGTCTGAAAATGTTAATTACAGTAAAACCTCGCTATTACGACCACTAAAACGAAGGCTAATTGAGTGTATAATAGACAGGTGACCGCTTAAAGCAAGGTGACAGTGAAACAGAAATCTCCTATAGGAGCTTTCTGTTTCACTGTCATCTTGCTTTAAGCGGTCACCTATCGTAAACACCCTAATAATTAACATAATTTAGTGGTCGTAATAGTGAGGTTTTACTGTATTCCCAATAAACGTATTTATGCTAAAACAATAACTTAAATAACAAACAGTATGGCCGAGCCAGGGGCCCGTTTCATAAAACTTCGTACGACAAAAACGGTCGTAAGTCTAACATTTAAAATACATTTAATTTATGATTTCTCTATCTAACCCTTCTTGTAACATCTCTTTGGAATCGTCTTTTCAATACGATTCCAAAAGGACGTCACAGGGTAGGATTTGTTGAAGAAAAAGATAATAATTGATACTTTTATAATCTGACTTTCGACAACATTTGTCGTACGAATTTTATTAAACGGGCCCCAGATCAGACTCCCGGTACTACAATCCGTCGTCTAATCAAGCTCCGAACTGTTTGCTACTCAGGTACAATTCAAAACAAGCTCCGAACTGTTTGCTACTCAGATACAATTCTAATCAAGCACTGAACTGTTTGCTACTCAGATACAATTCTAATCAAGCACTGAACTGTTTGCTACTCAGATACAATTCTAATCAAGTACTGAACTGTTTGCTACTCAGATACAATTCAAAACAAGCTCTGAACTGTTTGCTACTCAGCGGGCAGACGATACGTTTACGAGCAGACGATATGTTTGCAAGCAGACGATACGTTTATGAGCAGACGATATGTTTGCATGCAGACGATACGTTTGTGAGCAGACGATATATTTGCAAGCAGACAATACGTTTATGAGCAGACGAAATGTTTGCAAGCAGATGATACGTTTATGAGCAGACGATGTGTTTGCATGCAGACAATACGTTTACAAGCAGACGATATGTTTGCAAGCAGACGATACGTTTATGAGCAGACGACATGTTTGCAAGCAGACGAAACGTTTATGAGCAGACGATATGTTTGCAAGCAGACGATACGTTAACGAGCAGACGATACGTTTATGAGCAGACAATACGTTGTAGAGCAGACGATATGTTTGCAAGCAGACAATACGTTTATGAGCAGACGATATGTTTGCAAGCAGACGATACGTTTACGAGCAGACGATACGTTTACGAGCAGACGATACGTTTACGAGCTGACGATACGTTTACGAGCAGACGATATGTTTATGAGCAGACGATACGTTTATGAGCAGACGACATGCTTGCAAGCAGACGATACGCTTATGAGCAGACGGTATATTTGCAAGCAGACGATACGTTAACGAGCTGACGATACGTTTACGAGCAGACGATACGTTTATGAGCAGACGATATGTTTACGCGCAGACGATACGTTAACGAGCAGACGATACGTTTACGAGCAGACGATACTTTTACGAGCAGACGATATGTTTGTAAGCAGACGATATGTTTATGAGCAGACGATATGTTTGCATGCTGCCTATACGTTTATGAGCAGACGATACATTTATGAGCAGACAATACGTTTACGAGCAGACGATGTGTTTGCATGCAGACGATACGTTTATGAACAGACGATATATTTGCAAGCAGCCGATACGTTTATGAGCAGACGACATGTTTGCAAGCAGACGACACGTTTATGAGCAGACAGACAGTATGTTTGTCAGCAAACAATATCCATAACTTACCAACTACTTGGTTGCAAGTGCCTACGTTGCAATAAGAATCTCCACAACACGCAGTGCAAATTTTCACGCCGGATTGACGTTTGCCTAAACCACACACCGTGACGTCGTGACTTCCGTCGCATTCAGCTCGCCTTTTAAGAGCTTCTTGGGTTATTAATGTACAAAGCTACAACATAAGCAAACGTGTATTAGTGTTTTCTTCTGACTTGGCAGAGTTATTTTTAGATTGGAATATTCTAAAACTTTAAAAGGGATGAGTATTCCCTACATCCAGCAAGAGAAATTGATAGTTGTACATGTATCTATTGTGCGCAATGCCGGGTGTCCCGGCGTCTAATCTGGCTGGCAACTATTTGCTATGGAAATTAACGTTTTTGCGTAAACGCGTCTATTTGGACAGAAAAATATCTTCTCAACTGTAGCATGTCTCCTGTTGAATGTTGAAACGCTGCCCACTGATACATGTAACATCTATCATCTGATTCATTACATTGGCTAATTAAATAAGGAAACGACTAAAAATAAAAGAAACTCTCACTGACAGTCGGCTTTACCAGCCCCTAAACATTAGGTAACGTTTCTTTTAAGACTTTATCCCATGGCCTGTTTCTTCGTTTTGATTTGGCTTGTTATTTTTTAAATTACATCCCTTTTAACAGTAATATTGCCACTCATAGCGCGATATCCAGCTAATAACAGGAGGAGGATACAGTGGAGAATCTGTTATTCTTTCCCGTTTAAACGCAAACGTACGCAAACGCAAAGCGCTAAAACGTAGAAAAGTACAACTTTTGGACAATTCTGATAATTCATGTTTATCTTGGTGGCAAACAGTTTGGAGCCTGATCAGACGCCGGGTTACCCGGCGTCTGATCTGGCTCCAAACTGTTTGCACTGCAAATAATAGTTTTAGCGTAAACGCGTTTATTGGGAAAGAATAACAGATTCTCCACTGTACCCCATATGCCCTTTATGCACTGTTTCAGCCACAAATCGGCAACTGGGTACATGTACATGTAGAACCAACGACCTTCCGCAAGCCAGCTTGAAGGCTATCCTGCATGAAAAATTTAAAATGGAATTGTTTTTTCAGTGGAGGAGTCAATTAAATGAGTAAAAATGCGTATCTATAAAGTTAAGGGTCGACTTTGAAGAATGATCGGTAGCCAATTTGTCAACCGTACTAACTATAATAATTGCTAAAGCTACAGTGGAGAATGTGTTATTCTTTCCCAATAAACGCGTTTACGCTGAAACTATTATTTACAATACAAACAGTTTGGAGCCAGATCAGACGCCGGGTAACCCGAACTGTTTGCCACTCAGCTTAGCAGAAATCTTGAGAAATATAAAAAAGTTGTCGTTTTCTTCATTTTAGTGTTTAGCGTTTGCGTACGTTTGCATTTAAACGGGAAAGAATAACGTTTTCTCCAATGTACATAAATAACTTCCCAAACATGTATAAAAAGAGTTATACGTAGGACTCTCACCCTTCTATTCAGGCAAGATGATTCATGGGTGTCCTGGCTAGCCAATCTGTATGTTTCTATCCCGCACATCTGAAAAGAAATGAAGTCAACAAATGTTCATTCATACGATGAAAGCTGTCACATTGCAGTAAGCAGTCACCTATAATCAACACACTTTTGTAGGGGTGATCACAGTTAACGGCCTATGCGACTGGAACTTTCACCAAATGGTAAAAATCATCTTTAAATGAAATATATTCAGTTTATATAAATTACAAAGAATGCAAAATTAATAGAAACTTTGCCTGTTAGATGTTGGCCAATGAGATCGCTCCGTTAATTCGATCCATTCCGGTGTTCAAAATGGCATTCAAAATGAAATATGTACATCTCTTTCCATTGTAAAAATCGGTTTTCATTTCTTATAGACACTCAAACCTTAGGAGGCGGAGCTAAGGGTTAAGTCGCTGCGCATGAATCTTCACTATTATAAAATTAGAATTCCGCGTTGTATTTGACCTAGATTGAATCTAGTTTATTTCCCAATCTTTTTTTAAACACTAAATACCAATATATATAGATTTTATATTCATATTGATATAAATTATTTACACGCATTGTAAACATAAATGCAGTAGGAAGCGCTCCGAAACTTTGTCCGTCTGCTACGAATGTGTATACCCCCCGCAAACAATTTTTGGCCCCAAATGTAACCGGGTGTTCTTTATAAAGAAACACCCGCGCCGACCCGGGTTTGAACCCGGGTCGCCAGGTTCGCAGTCATGCACTCTACCACGTCGCCATTAAAGCGCACTTGCACGGTAAGGCCGTTCAAGTCATGATAAATCTACACACTGTGACATACTGCCCCCGACAACTTGAAACTTGTGCACAGTGCGCCGATGCTCCAGAGGGGCTCTGCACGTAACGGGAAGAAGAAGAGAAACTGAATAATCACTGAAATTACTGGTAAATACCGCTAATGATAAAAAGGTAATCCTCAGCTCTTGTCCGGTTCCACATTAGGCTCCGAGTATTGGCTCCAAAACCATAAATACCCCATATGGTGCCTCTCAGCTTCGGATTTCTCTATGGTCCACGCCCGTTACGAATTTTTATATCGTTCATTTCGCTTGAACACCGAAAAAAATCAATTCGTTTCTTAAATATTTACATTTGCCCCGCATAGTCCTTATATAACACTATTCTAAAAAGAGGCTTTCATTTCTCCATGAATGTTCATTCCAAATCCAGTTCTAGCCGGTTTATTTAAGGGCGGAGTTATTCTGATCACTTGGAAATCGATGTCTGATCAGGGCCAAAACTGTTTGAAAACGCGCTTTGTGACGTCATTGGAGGTGAAAGGGTTAAAATATTTAAGTACCTGATCGGACTGACAGTGTTCGACAGTAAATGATTGCACCCCGGTGTATTCTGTATGGTAACACATTGTCAGGTTGGCGTTTTGAAACTCTGAGAGGTAAAACACATGCAGTTTAGACGATACAGAGTTCCCTCTCTACAACGACACCCAATGTGAGACACAGATTGTGATTGTTGTTCGGAGGAAGTCATTAAAGGAAGGGACATTAAGACTTGGTTTACACTTGCAAACAGCTTGAATCCAGATCCGACGCCGCGTGACGCGGCGTCGGATTTCGATTCAAACTGTTTGCCACTCGTTATCATATTTATTCTATCAAAATGTCCACTTATATGTAACTTTGAGAGAAAAGCGTACAATTTTAAACAGACGATATTGCAACAGTGCAACTGTTAAACGAGATTGCAATTTTTGGGGGAACGGTGGCAAGGGTTGTTGTAAGGAGGGAATCGTTGTTGGGAGGGTCGTTGTGGGGAGGTAGCATTGTATTATTATTTCCCATTTTCATCATTATCATGACGTAATACATCGTCTGCATTGAAATTGTTTTCTGCAAATTTGTCAATTTACGATTGATGAATTTTTAAATTGATGAAATACCGATAAAAAGGTGAAGGTTTAAATGTTGGTTCTAGATTAGACGATACTATTTGCGTCGTCTGTTCTAGGTCCTAACGGTTTATATATACATTGTACCAATGAAGTCGCAATCGGAAGAATACGGGACACACAAAATTAAAGTACAAATGAGTAAATTCTAACTTGGTTTTGATACAAAATGCATCGTCTGCAGGATTTAGTTCATAGTAGGGCATAGAATTGTGTTGTTTTTTGTGTTGTTTTCTTTTAATTTACGTGACAAACAGTTTGGATTCAGATCAAAAGCTGCGTTATTCGGGTTTCGATTTGGCGCGACACTTTTTGCAAAAGGCATGCGTCCAAGGCCATAAAACTTTTGAGTTGCAGCTAAAATCGTTCTCAAGCATTCGATTGGTCGGATTTGAGTTTTTGCTCAGCAAAAACTCAAATCAGACCAATCAAATGCTTGAGAACGATTTCAGATTCAACACTAAAGCTTTAAAATCTTGGGACATTAATATTCTAGCAAAAACGCGTCTATTCGGAAATATAGTTGTTGGCAATACGATTAATGGTATAGTGGAAATGACTTTTCAACTTTTCCACATTTCTTACTATTAATTTTAATCTGAGTGGCAAACAATTTGGAGTCTGGTCAGACGTCGGCGTCTGATCTGGCTCCAAACTGTCTGCAATGGAAATAATAGTTTTAGCACACACGTGTTTACTGGGAAAGAATAACGTCTTCTCAACTGTAAAATTGGTCTTACGTGAGGTTATTCCACATAGTTTGTCATTACAGTTGTTGGTCGTACAGCAATGAGAGCAAGTGGTGGCTCGTTTGCCAGATTGTTTGCACATCTGTTTCAATAATAAATAAAAATGTAAGCAATTAATTAATATATAAATTATCTACGGGGGTCTGGTCTAAATGTTCTTTTTCGTTTTATTTTATATATATAGGATATTACATGAGTGTTCATAATTTATTGGATTTATTAAACGAGTCATTTAGAAAACGATAAAAACGAAGCTTTGCCGAGTTTTTATCTTTTTCATTAAAAAAAAGAGTCTGATAAATCCAATAAATTATTAACACTAATGTTATATTCTTTTTATAACATAACCTAGAAAAGTTATTTATCGCAGCCTTTGAGATCAAGTGAATGCTAAGCGCGAAATAAGTAGATCAATACAGGAAAACAGTTGTTTCCTAATTAACCCAGTTCACTAGCATAATGTTGATGTTATTTGATGTATTAATAAAGACTTCCATGTAGATCTAATATTGATTAATTACACCACAAATCTATCAATTGAATCTACATGAAAGAATGAAGACGTTGGATATTGAACGCACAGAACGCATTTTAATGACGTCACAAGTAAACGACGCCGTGGCGTACCTCATTGGCATAGTTATTCAACTAGTTATATATGACAAATAAACAACGAGTGTTATTCAACGCTCACGCCGTCTGTTATGTTATAATAAAATTTCTACAATGTATACTCTAATAAGACATCACATTATGCGGTGTCTGATCACATTACAGAGTCTATACCCCTTTGCCTATATCCGATATATGGGATCGTGGGAAAAATGTATTAAAACAGATAGCATAATGGCACTAGAGGGCTAATTTGCATAATTATACATGTATTGACTAACATGATTCTGTTAACGTGTTCAACCAGAATACACAAGCTTTCGTCATCAGCATCGTAAAAACAATAAATTAGTCTACGAGACTTACATGTACTTACAAAACTAAATCATGCACATACGCATCATTTAAACAATAATACATTCATACCAGTGTATTATCGTTCAATAGAACACGGGTAGGAGTTGATATGCGTAGTAATGAAATTACGAGACCGTAGGCCCAAGTGATTTAATACCAACATACCAACGACCTTATAGTTAACGCAAGTATGCGGTTGTTATAGATGGGGTAATATATACACATTACCAGTTGACTGTGCGATACAGAGTGATGTATTTAGCTCGAGACGTTTTTGGCGGAAATAGCCGATCTGACGAGCGCCTTGGCGCGCGTCTGATCGGTTGTTTCCGCCAAAAACGTCGAGAGCTAAATGCAACACTTTGTTGCGCACTGCCAACTGGTAATGTGTTTATTATATACCTTGAATACAAACCAGAAACAACTTAATAGTTGTTTAAATCATTTTATATCCAAAATTTATTAGTTATTTGAAGCAAAACGAGAAGTTTTGTATGCCACAAAGAATAACGCGGCACTCGTACATGTACGTAAATGACGTCGCGTTAAATCGAAAGCGACGTCAGAGTAAAATACAAAGTGGCTGATACAAGGTGGCTGATACAGACTCTTGTATTTTACTCTGCAGATACACGCGGAAACGCTCGATATCATTCGAAGGCATATAATAAACACTACTTACAGCTGCCGCTCTACAGCCCCCTCTATACACCGTCTGGTGCTGGGCATTGATTACCCTCTCCATGTAACATTCCTGGAATTCACAAACATGCATACTTATATACCGTAACGCGGCGTCTCATCAGGGTATACACTGTTTACCAATGTCCTCTTTAGTAGACACTAGGCTTATATAGCGTAACGCGGCGTCTCATCAGGATCGCAGACACAAAGCTTAGAAAGGTAAAATGAAGAAAATGCAGGAAAAAAGTAGTTATGCAGAACGCTCCCTATTTTAACGTTATGCATTACTTTTGTCATGCATTACGCAGCAATCTGTCTTACAAAATATTGTATATTTATTGCAAGAAACATTCACTTTCGACCATTTGATTGGCCGCATAAACACAAGAGATTAAGTTTCAAATAAAACATGTGCAAGTTTTTGTCAGTTTTGAGCTATTTCGTAGTAGCGTTACGGGTGAATAAAATATGTGAGTAATAACGCATTATTTCCGAAAAAGTGCATGAGTTGTGATAGAGCGGCGACGATAAAAGTGTGTCAAAATACAAAGGAACCTGTCAGTAATTGTAGAGAAACAAAAATAAAAACTTATCCATCCAGATTTTAAAAACAATTTCAGGGAATATAATTCAAAAACTGACATTTTGATAACGCATAAAATAGTTAAGCCAATGTACAGCAATTGACCAAGTGTCCAAAACAGAATTTTAAAGAAAATTAAACTAAATAGAGCATACATCTGAAACAACATTACTCAATGGCCAGTCAGAAACCAGTTCCAATGGTTATAAAAGATTTTGAGTTTAGTCTCAAACTCAATTCAAACTTTTTATAACATTGGAGCATGGGCACTTGTGGATATGTCAAATCGGGTACGACAGAAATCAATTCTATATGTATAGACGTACTCATATAATTAAAATACGCTCATATGACAAGAATTTAATAATTCGTATTTACTGTACAATGTCTTCTATAATTATGTTCCATAAATGTAGGCTTACATTATTTGCTGGACATGTCATTGAATATTTGCACTCGTCCAAGGTATGTGCGTAATCACACCGACGACATATCAAGGCATCTAAAAAATATAAACCCAAAAAATACACAACGGAACAATGTAGGTTAATTCACAGACTGTGTACAATGAAGGAAACATTTGTTTTTACAGTGGATATGTATCCCAATGAATATGTTTACACTAAAACAATTATTTCCATTGCAAACAGTTTGGAACCAGATCAGACGCTGCTTCTTCTTGTACATTGTATAACAATGTAAGATCAAAAGACTGCAGACTTTGTGGCAGTAGTTGTCGAAGGGCATAGATTAGACTCAATATCGCCTGCTTTGAGCAATATGTATACATGTAGTACACGCTGCTCCCTCCCTACAACAGTCTTCTCAACAACGAGTCCCTCCTTACAAAGGACCTTGTCGCAGTTCCCTAAACAGGACAATTATGTAAAACTTTTTTACTGGTGCAATGTCGTCTGCTTAAAATTGTCGTCTGTTTTTTGTCTCAAACGTACATTTAAGTGGAAATCAATAGAATGATGTAAATATACATATAGTTAACATGCCAATATTGGTTTCATAAGTCAGAAAGAAGATACAAACGTAATCTGGAGATTTAAAAAAAAAAAGTTCCATTCTTATGGAATAAATATATTGACGAGTGACAAACAGTTAGAATATATATCAAACTCCGCGTCACGCAACGTCTTCTCAAAAAAAGTCTTTTGGTTCCCCGCTTCATGCAGCGCTAGTGGAAAAAATCATAGTTTGGCCGGAGAAAAAAATGATATTACACAAGCGTACATGCATGATATAAAATAACGCATTGCTTTATTACACTGCTATGTGTAGTTTTATGTGCTAGCATGCCTTCAGTAATTATTGAGTAATACTTAGATAAACAATTATTTTTGAAATGTAAGAGTTGATCAGACAGCTTTTGTTCGCAGTATTTTAGTGGAAAAACTAGTGTGCAAAATCCTGAAAATAATAAAACACTACGCTTTAAGAACTTTTGCATATTTTGCATACCGGTATGTAATTATTGAGAATATTTACCTGTTTGACCAAGTATGCCACCAACAAATAATATCCCTGCTACATGTAGCACTGAAATAAAAATGTTTCTAACACCATTATAGATAAGCCAATTGGAAGCTTCAATTTATACCACGTGGCAATATAAGAATTATTATCTGCCGGTCATGATAATTAAACCCAAACGCAATGCAATAAATTGTTGTTCATACATGTTTTTAATTCCAAAACAAAATGAGTTGAACTTGATAATACGGAGAACTATTCGTCGACTTATCTTACTAGTATCCCAAAATAAAAGCAATCGACATTCATTTCATTTCTTGAAACAAAATCAAAACTCGATTGATAAAAAAAAATGTTGTCATGTGCTGACTGCACTTACTGTTTAATAACAATAAGCAGAAGTTTCGCTGTCACCATGCTTTACTTTGTAGTCTACAAATACATGTAATACCAGAACTCGAACCTTCTTCTCATGCTTTCTATTTATTGAGTTGAATTATTTACAGTAGAAAACCGTTATATATTACATGTATGTTCCTGTTTAAACGCAAACGACATGCAACGGCAATGCAATAAACTTTGGGAGGGATTTTAAAGAATCTGACGACTCGTACTACATGTAATCTCAGAGGTAAACAGTTTGAAGCCTAATCTAACGCCTGGTTACCCGGCTTCTGTTAAGGCTCAAGATTGTTTGCAGATTTCATAAGGGTTTTAACCCATTTATGCCCAGTGGATTATTTTATATATAATAATATGTTTATATATAAAATATATATTGGATTAGTCATTTTTTATCAAAGGAATGCCTGGTCAAAATTTTCATTTTCATTTTGTTATATATTGAAATTCCTATCAGCAAATAGTGTAGACTCTGATCAGACGCCGCATAATGCGGCGTCTGATCAGAGTCTACACTGTTTGCCTATGCCCCATATATGGAATCGTGGGCACATTTTCTCTACTGTACATGAAAACACCTACCATTCATCTTCCCATATGTCTAAAGCGCTATTAGATGCCAGAATGTGGAAATAAATGGAGATCTACGTGACTTTTTTATCTTACTAAAACAGGCGCTATCTGAATGTCGCAGGGCTGCCATATATCCGGATTTTTCCGAAATCTCCGGATATTTTTTAAAAGAAATCTCGAATATGAGTGTCAAACAGTTTGGATCCTGATCAGACGCCGCGTTATGCGGCGTCTGATCTGGATCTTAACTGTTTGCATAATTATGTTGATGTCATAAAGCCTGGCAGCTAAAGGGTTTAAGGTACGTTTCCTAAAATCGCGCTTGAAAATTGAGAAATCTTAGGATTTTTTTTAGCAAATTATGGTAGCCCTGATGTCGACCTATAATCAACTATAAATGTTAACCTTTATCCTGCTGTAATGTCGCCTGCTACAAAAATGTCGTCAGCAAAATTAGTTAAATTTAGATTTTATACATTTTTAAGTAAAAAAACATATGGACGAATATCAAACAGTTTGGAACCAAATCAGATGCCGCGTGACGCGGTGTTTGATCTGGATACAAATTGTTTGCAAAAGACAGTGAAGTCGCAGTGAAGACCAGCAGGCAAAGGGTTAAGCAATCGGAGATAAACATATTGCACAGTTACAGAAGATACGGCGGTATTCTTTTCCGTTAAAACGCAATCGAAACGCAAATGTTTTGCACTAAAATCTAGAAAAATATCGGTTTTAGAACGTTGTGACGATTCGTTTTATTCTGACAGGCAAACAGTTTTGAACCTACCATCGGGCTCCAAACTGTTTACAATTAAAATCATTAATTTAGAATAAACGCATTATTTGGGATAGACAAACGTATTCTCCACTGTACAGAATTGGGTCAATTTTGATTACATTGAACATTAGCACTTTAGCTAAAGTTTGACGCTGAATGCCCTTACTAGGAAATTCCAGTTTCGAATTTAGTCTAATCCATTTTTTACACATTTAAGGGCTGTTTTCTGTAATACGTGCATATAAAAATATAATTTCATAAATATAATATATATTCATGTAATTCTACAGGGCTGCCATAAGTTGATCATAAAAATCCTAAGATTTCAAATTTTCAATTCTTCAGACGCAAGTTTACTACTCGTACCTTTACCCTATGTCTGTTTCTTGTTTTGAGGACACATGACTGCTTAAAACAGGTTGAAAATAAAGCAGAATGCGCCTTAAGGCGCATTCTACTTTACTTTCAGCCTGCTTTAAGCTACCATGTACTAGAAAAAAATCCGAAGATTTAGGAATAATCCGGAGAAATGGCAGCCCTGATTCTATATTTTAGTAATAAAAGCAGACGATGACGAAAGAATGGCATACAGTGGAGAAGACGCTATTCTTTCCCACTAATAAACATGTTTACACTAAAACTATCATTTCCATTGCAAACAGTTGGAGCCAGATCAGACGCCGTGTATACCAGTGTCTAATCTGGCTCCAAACTGTATGCCACTCAGATTTAACAAATTGTCATTTTCTATGTTTTATTGCAATGCGTCTGCGTGTCGTATGCGTTTACACGGGAAAGAATTAAGTATTCTTTACTTTATACTTAAGAAATAAAAACAGAAGATGTGAGCAGATGACATTATTGCATAGATGTGTACATGTACCTAGAGGGCAGTTTCCGGCGTTTTACTCTGATCAGGCTCTAACCTTACCGGTGCAACAGGGCTGCCAGAAGTTGACATGAAAAATCCTAAGATTTCCAAATTTGCATTTTTCAAGTGCGATTTTACGAATCATACCTTTACCCCATAGCCTTTTTCTTGTTTTGTTGACACGCGACTACTTAAAGCAGGCTGTAAGTAAAGCAGAATGCGCATTAGGGCGCATTCTGCTTTACTTTCAGCCTGCTTTAAGCTTCCATGAACTGAGAAAAAAATCCGGAGATTTAGGAAAAATCCGGAGAAATGGCAGCCCTGGTGCACGTGATCCAGTGGTACATGTAGCACACCCGACAACGACGCCTTGGATCGTGACTTCGATCTCCCGCCGGACCAAGTCCTTCGAAGAGACTTTATACAAACTGAGGTCCGATGTAGCGTGATTTACACTGGGAACCTAAACACCAAGAGAAATCTGTCGATAATAAAAGTATGGCGCCACGCCCCGGTTTTTCTGCATCCGCATCTCTGGGGCGTCCAATTAGCCCATAGACGACAGAAACGGATATTAACAAACAAACAAACAAACAAACAAACCATTGGCAAACTGTTGCCACTCAGTTCATAGCTCTTAAACCCTATGGTGTCACTACTTATTAGAATCGTCTCTTTGAGACGATTCTAATGAGTAGTAACACCATAGAATTTGGTGCTAAAATGAGTGAGAAAATGTTGGATTTGTTCAGTTTACTCCCTCTTGTATCTGGAGCCTTGTTAGTTTCAAGATTTTCGTAAAGCTGTCATTTTTTACATTTATTTACGTTTGTGTTTAGTTTCAGTGAATCGGAAAGGACACCGACGACTTTCCACTGTACATATATTGATGATTGATGACGAGTAAAAACAATTTGTATTGCAATATGATTTACATTTAACTCTCTCACTGCAAAACTAATTGTGAAATTTTTACTCCTTCACCGTTTCATTCTCGTCTGCTTCGATAGTGTTGTCTGCTATATCGTTTCAAAGATACATTTAGGCAAAACAGGTGGCAAACCGTTTTGATCCTTACAGTGGTAAATACGCTATTCCTACCCATTTACGCGTTTATCTATGCGTAAGAAACGCATAGTGAACGGTTAACGAACGCTTAATGAACGCTTAACGAACGGTTAAGGCCTAACGATTTGAACGCGTTTAAACGCGTTAATAAACGGTTATACCCGAGATGCTGCGATTGGGGCGTCCGTTTTCCGTTTCACGCGGAGATTTCGGATCTTATCGATGATTGCCGTTTTAGAAAAATCCGAATGAAACGGGTTTATCAAAAACAAGAATCGATTTGTCACTGGAGCATTTTCGCGATAAAACTCATATTGTAATGCGATTTTTGAAAACATTTTCTGTAAATGAGACGCCTCTTATCAGGATCTAAACTGGTTTCGCTTATAGAATTTATATAAATATATACAGTTTGGATCTCGATCATAATGCTGAGTGACTCGGCGTTTCATCGAGATTATTTCTGTTTGATATGTATTAGAATAATTCCTTCCATGTTGATTTCTATTCAAACGGTTTGAATCCAGATCAAACGCCTGGCTGTATAGATCGGCATAGCATCAGGATCCAAACTGACAGCTTTGAATAAACCCAATTACTTTCATAACAGTTAACACTATCGATTTAGATGTAGATGGGACGCCGAGTAGTTCGGTTCTTATGTTTTACAGCTAAGAATGAAGCATACGGTCTTGATTTCATTTTTACAGTTTGGCTCTAGATGAAATGCCGAGTTACGGGAGTCTCATCCATATTCAAACTATACAGATATCTTTTACTTTGATGAGAGAGTATAATAACTGACACATACTGCATATAAGGTTTGGTTTATTTGGTTGATATTCCAATCAAGCCCAATGGGGCATTAGGATACTTACTTTGATAAGCCGCAGTTTTATTACCCCCCTGTCCGGCTTGTGACGCAACAGTGTTAGCGGCTAGCCCTGCATGCCACATGTGGCATTTGGGAATTCCGCATGTTCATAGTAATAGTAATATACACAATTTACATAATCCTTTTTAAACCGTATCCTTTATATGGGAAAATAAATGTATATTCATAAAACTCTCACAGGATAACCTTTCTTCTTAAAGAAAATGATTTCATAAAATTTTATAAGATTATATTTACTCCACAGTAACGATATTTACTAAATTCTTAAGTAGGATAAGAGCGGCCCGCAAGTTATACGTGGATTACCTCCCTTTCCCCATGATTACTCCCCTTTCATCCGGGCTCTTTTAAACGCGTTTAAACGCGTTAAGAAACGCGTTAAGAAACGGGTAGTAAACGCGTTAAACGAAACGGGTAACGAACGCTTAACGAACGCTTAACGAACGCGTAAGAAACGCGTAAGAAACGCGTAAAGTGGGTAGGAATAGCGTATTTACCACTGTATCAGACGGTGCTTTACGCGGCGTCTGATCAGAATCAAAACTGTTTGTAAAAGCGCTTTATGACGGCATTGAGAGTAAAAAGGGTTAAATTTAAAAATTGTCAGCATCAATTCTCTCAGTTTAATTATCTCTTTTGTTTTCGGACATACTCACCGCAGTAACACACAGTTTGGATCCAGATGAGACGCCGAGTTACTCGGCGTCTCATTTGGATTCAAACTGTTTGCAACTGTATTAATAAATTCGCATACAGCGTTCCAAAGTGGCTAATGGCGGATACAAGCCGTAAATGATTCTACTTTCGTTTTAGATGATTTCCGGCACGTGTTTTGCGACAATCCTCCGAAGATCATCATAACAATAGCCGCGGTGTTACCGGTAATCAAGACATCACTCGGCGACCAGACACCAACAGTATGTGATCTATTAGTAAAATCTCTTTATTACGACGACTAAATTGAGTTAATTATTAGTTGTTTACGACAGGTGACTGCTTAAAACAAGGTGACAGTGAAAAAGAAAGCTCCTGTAGGAGCTCTCTGTTTCACTGTCACCTTGCTTTAAGTTGTCAGCTATCTTTTATGCAATCAATTGCCGTTCGTTTTAGTGGTCGTAATAGATAGGTTTTACTGTATATCATTGAGTGGGCGGAATATGTCATGTAAAAGTACCTATTGTTTTAATTTGTTGACCGTTCTTCTGTTATTCGCGTATTTTGACGTTTTTAATCAGTGTAGACCCAGATCAGAGTTCCTGAAAGGGCTGTACTCGTCGTTAGGGAAAGTTTCTCTTATTGTATTAGTCTTTTTTTTATAATTCATATGATAGATGTTCATAGTGGCTGAATTTTGTATCCAAAAAAAATATTTAGCAGGAGATGTGTTACATGTATGGGGATTTAAGCAAAGTAATTACATGCTTTACGTCATTCCGTGTACTATTAGATTTCGTAATAGTTTTTATATGTTTACAAACCGAGAAAATGAACGGTTCAGTTACAATGAAACCCCTCTAAACAGGACATGTGTGGAGACAAAATAAATTTTGTTTTAGATGTATTTCCAGTTCAGAGTGGTTGTAAGTTAACTTGTAACCCCATTACCCATAGAGTGTAGATCCCGATCAGATGCAGCGACTGTTGATCTGGATCTGCATTGATTGCAATTCAATAAGTCTGGTTTTCTCATGACATGGCTCATTTTTATTCAGATAATTCTTCCTGAAGCTGACGACGGGTATCTGGGACTGTCTTCAATCTTTGACGATGATGTATCGGACCTTAAACCCGCAGCCATCGAACCCAAGACCACAACCGCGGCACTCTTTCTGTCTAGCGGTACCACGGGCAAACCAAAGGCCGTCCAAATTGGCCACTACGGGCTGGCGGCCAACATAATACAAGTATTGTAAGCCTTAAAGTCAGATTCTACAAACTTGATTATTATTTATTTCTCCATCTAATCCTGTCTTGGGACATCTCTTTGGAATTTGTCTTGAAAATACTATTCCAAAGAGAAGTCACAAGACAGTATTAGATGGAGAAATCAGAAATTATATGTGCTTTAAAGTTTTGACTTACGACCGTTTCTGTCGTACGACGTTTCGTAAGACGGACCCCCCTATTATCTATTCGACTACCAAATCAATGATCTCTTTGTGATAAATTGTATCTACTACAAATATTGATATTTTACCTATTTCTTTTGTAAGTGTAAACAAATTGTATCATAGGGTACAAAAACTTTGGATCCGAACTATGTCCCGCATTTTGCAGAGTCTTATCTGGATCCGAAATGTTTGCAAAGTCGACTATATTATTCATGTTGATGACACGGGAAAGAACGATGTTTTGGCAACGATGATTTAACAGTGAAACATTTGCACGTTGTAGTATTCTTTGACAATATCAAGACAAAGTTTATAATGGACACCTTCCATCATCATTTCTTCATTTTTACAGCACCAGTAATCCGTTTCCGGTAGGAGAGCGCCATCTAGTGTTCTTGCCAATGTTCCACGTGTACAGCCTTCAGTGTGTGACCTCGGGTAGCATGGCATTCGGCGCACACCTTTTTATCATGTCCAAATTTGACTTCTTCGAATATTTCAAATTAGTAGGCGAGAAAAAGGTATTCAATTTCAAAATGTGCATCTTTATTCCTGGGTATACGTATAACGCGAAGTCTCATATATGTCTCCACTGTTTGCCAGTTTTACATAACTCTTAACGGGTTAAGCAATAGATATATGATACATTTTGCATCGGTTAGGGTAATTCCAATAAATAAAGCTTTTTTCCCTATTTTATCTGTCAAGTCATGATCTATCTTAAGCATTGCTTATGAATATTACAACAATTTAATATTTTTATCACATAGTATAACTTTAGGACTTTCCTGCTTTACTTTTATTTTGCCTAAATCGTATATTCTTTTCTGTGGTCGCAATAGAGAAGTTTTAATGCAATATGTTCTATTCTATGGTTTTGTGTCACCTTGTCAAAAGCAGATAGACACTGTATAAAAGGCTTTCTGTTTTACGTATAGCTGGCTTTACATCTAAGCTTCCACCTTCATTAAAATCTCCTGCGAGTTATTAAAAAATGTCACTAATTTTGGATACTGGTGTTGTTCCAGATACAAGCCCTTCACGTGGTTCCTCCAATCCTCGTGAATCTCGTGCAGTTGGGGAAAACAACTATGATCAATAACTATGATTTCACCTCAGTGGAGAAGGTGTTTTGTGGGGCCGCACCACTCAGTGCCAAGGTAGAGGAGGCTGTGACAAGTATTCTGAAAATACCCAACATAACACAAGGTATGTTACATGTAAATAGAAGATAACCAATTCCTTTAGATAGATAACAATTCATTCGAGTCATATATTTTTTATATCCATCCAAAGGAATTGATTATTTTATTGATTATATACATTTAAATGACGCTTTTACAGAGAAAACATACACAATTAATTGTTTACGCGCAACGTCACAAAAGATATTGTGACGTGACGTCGCAAAAATGATATCGTCACTACAAAAGTGATATCATCAGTAGTGATGATATCAACTGTGACACATATGAACTTTATCTAACTGAGAAATCGCTATAAATCATAGATAGATATATGATAATAGGTAATGTCAATAAAGCTAAGGATTGATTCTGGATTCTTGCATGAGTTATTTTTATCTTAAGGTTACGCAATGACAGAAACTGGCGTGACGTTCATAAACAGACGTCACAGATTCCGACATGGGTCATCAGGCCAAGCTGTAGCCCAAGTACAATATCAGGTACTCTTTTTCAACCCATTGCCCCATAAATACGCCGTGTTATGCATTTAATAGATTCTTCCACTAAAAATATTGTTCCACTTTATAAAGTCATGAAGGTGCATACATACAGTGGAGAATCTGTTATTCTTTCCCAATAAACGCGTTTACGCTAAAACTATTATTTTCACTGCAAACAGTTTGGAGCCAGATCAGACGCCGGGTAACCCGGCGTCTGATCAGGCTCCAAACTGTTTGCCACCAAGATAAACATGAATTATCAGAATTGTCCAAAAGTTGTACTTTTCTACGTTTTAGTGTTTTGCGTTTGCGTACGTTTGCGTTTAAACGGGAAAGAATAACAGATTCTCCACTGTACATAACCCATATACTTGCAAATGGTAGCCTAAAGCAGGCTGAAAGTAAAGCAGAATGCACTTTGATGCGCGTCCTGCTTCACGTGTATCTGCTTTAACCATTTCACTATCAATGACGTCATTAAGCGCATGTTCTTACAGTTTCGATCCTGATTAGACGCTGCGTAACGATCAGAGGGCTCTAGCTAGCATTCACCGTTAAATGTTTTCGTCTTGCGGCATCTGATCATGACCCTAACTGTCTACACGCGCGCCTTTTGACGTCATTGACAGTGAAAGGGTTAAAGAACCCTTTAAAACAACTTATGCTAGGCATGTCTCAATAGAGAAAAAGTTCATTTGAAGTTCAGCATAGAAAGGATAAAAGGAATGACCAATTTCCTTGACCATTGTTGTTCATCATTTCACTGCTTCAATCGCCTCGAACCGCCGATAACCTCTTTTTGAATTCCGGACACGCATTTGACCCAAAATTAACCCTTTCACTCTTAAATACGCCAAAATGCGCATTCAAATATAAAAAGGCAGAATGTTTTAAAAGTGTTGTCATTTCTTAACTTGTTTGCATTGTATCTATGTTAAGCTTTGTTTAGCTATTTCAGTGTCAAATTTTCTCGTCTGACTGAAGAAATGTCGAAACGAGTGTCAAACAGTTTGAATCGTGATCAGTCGCTGCGTTTCGCGGCGTCTGATCAGGATCTCAACTGTTTGCAAAGTCTCTTTTTTGCGCCATTGGCAATGAAAGAAAACAATTGGAAATTATATCTTCTCGACTGTCTCTCATTGTCACCGCGTATCACATGCTATCCCCACATTTCTTCGTTGACACGGTGACTGAAGCCATATTTTTCAAAAATGACATATTACATGGAAAATACATGTAGTTCTAAATTATAGTTCACAAGAAACGTATTGATAGAGTTTTGTAATACATATGATGTTTCGCCCAAACCATGGTCAGACGCCGCGTTTTGGAGCCAGATGAGACGTTTAGTAACCCACTCTGTACAGAGGAGAAGATGTTATTCTTTCCTAATTAATATAACATGTTTATGCTGTAACTATTTTTTCCATTGCAAACAGTTTGCAGTCAGATCAGAAGCCGGGTAACCCGGCGTCTGATCAAACTACAAACTGTTTGCCATTCACATTAAAACGAATCGTCAAAACAAGCCAAGAAAATGAATCTCAATTTCATTGCAAAGCGTTTGCGTTTTGTTTGTGTTTTAAAAGGGAACGAATAACGTCTTCTCCACTGAGAGGCTTCTCTCTACTCTATACCATGACGCTGATGGAGAAATATAGGATCTGTCATGAGTCGATGTTTAAGACAATCTGATCTCGAACGAGTCTAGAATTGAAACTTTTCTATTCTAGACGAGTTTGAGATCAACTTGTCTTAAACATCGACGAGTGACAGATTCTTTTTCTCTCATTACCAACGATTTAAGCTATTTTTAAAGCAATATGCATTTTTTAAACCCCGGTGACGTCAAAACGCCGTTATAAATAGAGACGTTATAGTGACGTCATCAACGTGATATCTTACACATATTGGAAATAAGGATATTCGCCATCGTTGTTCGCTATAGAAAACAGGGGTAGTTATATGAGAACTTGTTTTATTATGTATCTATCGATGATTTATACAGATTTCTCTGTTAGATAAATTTAATATGCACCACAGTTGATATTATCACTAGTGATTCTATCACTTTTGCAGTGACGATATCATTTTTGTGGCATCACGTCACATTATCTTTTGTGACGTCGTGTATAAACAATAATTGTTGTGTGTTTTCTCTGTAAATCGTCAATAAATGTACATGTATATGATAAATAGAAAAATCAATTCCTTTAGATGAAAAATATCACTCAAATGGGTCGTCCTGCGGACTCGTTTTTAAATCAGATAACAACCCATTCTCGTTATATATTTTACATATCAGTCCAAAGGAATTTATTATCCTCTATTTTATCTCACTATTACTACAGATAGTAGACACTGAGACTAAGGAGAAGAGAGATGATGGAACGGACGGCGAGGTCCTTGTTCGAGGCCCACAGGTGGCGCTTGGCTATCTGAACCGCCCGGATGAGACGGCCCATCTGTTTCGGGCAGATGGTTGGGTATATACAGGTACAAACTAGTCCTTTCGCTGCTATGATGACGTAATACATCGGCTGACACAACCACTGCAATAGTATCATCTACTGAAGAGTTTTATCTACCTTTTTACTTAAAATTTGGACATTTGTATTTCTATTAACTTAAGGAACATTGATTTGAATGTCAAACCATAAATATCTGAATGTGCGTGACGTCATAATGGAGGCACAAGTAAAGCAAAATACGCCTTATTTAAAGGACATTTTGCTTTACATTTTCAATCTGCTGTAAACGACCATGCACCTGTCTTCAAAATTAGAAACAGTGTTTGGAGTAAAGGATGAAGTAATTGTTCATTGTTGAAAATAACAAATACATAAAACTCCAGAAGGAGCTTGTTTTCATTTCATATGCTATTCCCGTTCCCGAAAGATCTAGAAAATTAAAAAGACAGAGATCCCTCTCTACAACGACGCCAAATGGGAGACACAGGGTATGAGTGTGTTGTTCGGAGTGAGTTGTTAAAGGGAGAACACATTAAGATTTTGCTTACATTTGCAAACAGCTTGAATCCATATCATACGCCGCGTTACGCGGCGTCTGATCTGGATTAAAGCTGTTTGCTATATACTCGCGATTATGTTTTTTGGTCAAAATGTCCAATATGCGACTTTGAGGAAAACAGCAGATGACAACTTTAAGCAGACGATATTGCAGCTACTGTATTATTTAGGAAGCTGCGGAAAGCGTTGTTGTAAGGAATGGTCATAGTTGGGAGGGCCGTTGTGGAGAGGTTGTACTATAAATTGTATTTTATACCATTTTATTTGTGTTTAATATAGAGTCGTTTTCAAAACCTTTGTTCTCACATCACCTTGAATATTTTTAATTTTCAATTTTCTCGAAACATAGATCATCTCGGTGTCCCTGAAATGTACTGATGGAAAATTGAAGATAAGTCGAAACTGCATACTTCGAACTTGCTAAAAATCGATATTGCCAGTATTTCATCGGTTGAATTTCGATTATTTGATCTCGCTTAAGTCGAACATATCCGTATTTTAAAGTTAAAACGTGGCTAAGCCACGTTTTAACTTTGAAATATGGGTATGTTCGAACTAACGCGAGTTAGAATTATCGGGTTTCGACTTTACTTTAATTAATTAAGCTTATTCTTCCTTAATATACATATCTATGTTATATAATGTACACATTTAACATCAAAGTGTTGCACAGCACTGTACAATTACTTGCCTTGGATGAAGTAGAGTTTGCACAGTGAGAAATAATTACTTCATGTACTTTAAGGCTTCCCCGTATATAGAAGTGCTTTATAGCGCTTTTGATTTATTTCTTCACTGACGAAAATAGGTCCAACATATACAGTCATGAACATGTACTGTAAGAATGTCCTAGCAGATTCTAGCATAATGCAGGTAGAAAGTAAAGCAGAATACAACTTAGGGCACATTCTGCTTTACTTTCAACCTGTTTTAAGTGGGCACCTGTCTTCAAAACTAGCAACAGTCTATAAAGCGATGGTTTAAACGAAATGAAATACAATAAAACAAATTAATACATGTATGGGAAGATGTGGATATTTTACATATGCTAGTGATGTATTATCATAAGTTTTGCACTTTGGCGATTTATTAAACATAACTGTTTTATCATAAACGTTTTTATTTGGACAATACAGCGCTCCCTCTCTACAACGACACCCAATGGGAGAGACGCATTGAGTGCGTTGTTCGGAGGGAGTCGTTATAGGGAGGGAAATTGGTAAACATTTGCAAACAGCTTGAATCCAGATCAGACGCCGCGCTACGCGGTGTCTGATCTAGATTCCAGCTGTTTGTCACTCATCATTAAGCTTTTTCTGTCAAAATTATCATTATGTAACTATTAGAAGAACAGCAGACGACAATTTTAAGCAGACGCTACTGCAGCAAGGAAATGTTTTAATTGTCTTGTTTGGGGACCAGCGACAAGGGTCGTTGTAAGGAGGGAATCGTTGTTGGGAGGGCCGTTGCAGAGAGGGAGCGCTATAGTATGTCATTGTTGTTGTTGTAGGAGACATTGGGCATGTTGACAAGGACGGGTATCTCTTCATTACTGACAGACTGAAGGAACTCATCAAGTATAAAGGCTACCAGGTATTTACTTATACTACCAACGTACACTGCAACATGTACACTATAAACGTACTTATATACTGCAAACGTTCACTGCTATACTTCAAACGTACATTGCTATACTAAAAACGTACATTGCAATACTACATTTTCCACTACATGTATAAGAACGCATACGTTCTTAAATCCGCATTGTGTTTTGGGGAAACCTGCCTAAAACGGTTGTTTGGGATCCCATTTGAACTACATAGTACGTGATTCTTCCAGGAAAAGCGGCTTTATCTAAGAAATTCGCGTTTTAATTTTTTTTTAATTTATGGATATTATATCCAGAAAAGAGTTTAACCATGTGAATGGAAAGAAGGACAACTCTGTAAATACAGGGCTCCAGATAACGGAAGTATTTTTCGAAAACTAAAATCTTTATTTCTGCTTTCAAACCCAATGGTGTCATACTCATTAAAATTGTCTCGAAGAGACGGTTTAATCAGTAGTAACACCATAGCATTCGGTGCTGAAATGAGTGAGAAAATGTTATATTAGTAATAGATACCGTTCGAGTTTCGCTTCAAAAGAGTCCGCTAACAAGGGTAAGAGTACTATTTCGCGAGGAAGAACAACAAGGTGTCCGAGGCGAAGCCGAGGACATCTTTGTTGTTCGTCCGAGCGAAATAGTACTCTTACCCTTGTTAGCGGACTCTTTTAAAGCGAACGAGTATCGGTATCTGACTTATACGAAGATTTTAATAAATATTTTACACCGAGTCAATAATGATTGTGGTCAATTTAATTTAGTAATTTAAAATATCCACTTCTAAAATATTGAAATACACGTAAACCAACTATATTTTTCATTTGTCCTTTTTCTAACTTGCATGGGCATACCGTGCAGCCTGTGTGTTGGGTCATGCCTAAAATAACTACGTATTTGTTTGTCTACGCTCCGCGTTAGTACTCAGCTAGTAAGGTAAGCACTCTGTTTATCAGTTTATGTAGCCTTTCTTTTTAAGCATTTAGCAATAAGTTCAATAAATCTTTTAAACTCTTCATTTTAGCCCGATATAATTCATTTTCCACCCCATTATAATCAAACCAAGGGCCAAAGATTTTTCTCCCGAACAGGCACATTATTAAATTGCGTTTTTTACTCTTTCACTGCAATATTGTCGCCTGCTTTGAAAATGCCGTCTGCATTTATTCTCGAACGCAAAATTTATGGCTTTGACTGCATGAATATTGATACAAGTGTTATTAGTTTGGATCCTGTTCAAACGCAGAATTACTATGGGTCGATATTGATCAAAACTGTTTGCAAATGTTCGTTATCCCTTATCATGCTGAATTGCCGTCTGCTTCAAATATATCGTCTGCGGAGAAACACAAAATATTTTCTATGCTATTCAAATTAAATAAAAATTGAATATGAGTGCCGAACAATTTGGATCCAGATCACATGTTGCGTTACGCGGTGTCTTCTCCGGATCCAAACTGTTTGCCAATGTTAGCCAAACGGTACTTACAGTGGAGAAAACGTTATTCTTTCCCATTTAAACGCAAACGAAACGCTAACGCAAATAGCTAAAATGTACAAATGTAGGCAATTACCATTTTTTGATATTTCTCATTATTTGTTTTAATTTGAGTGACAAACAGTTTGGAGCCGATCAGACGCCGAGTTACCCGGCGTCTGATCAGGCTCCAAACTGTTTGCAATGGAAGCAATAGTTTAATCGTAAACGCGTTTGTTGGGAAAGAATAACGTTTTCTCCACTGTAGCAGTACAAAGGTTTCCTCGTCCATTCCCGGACAGTGCAAGAGTTAAACAGGTGACAACATGCTCACCACGTGCACCACGCCCGTAAAAAGTATACAATAACAGAAAGTAAAACTGTCCGGTAACAGAAAAAAGTGTCCGGTATCAGATGTAAGAGGACACTTTTTGAATAGCTCTGCGGGGGGGGGGGGGGGTATCTGCGTATAACTATTTATTACCATTATGAACTATTCTGTTCTAAAAATAACTCCGACAGGTCAGAAAAATCGAGCAATACTTATATGTATAACACAATAACTATCATGTAAAACCCTCTACAAGATACACTTATAGTACATGATATGATTATCAACCGATGAAATAATGACTGTTGATATTGAAATAACACCCTGTAATGACACAAGTGAATAAAACAATACGTTGTATTGTGTTAATTGGCGTCGCATGTCAGATAGTCGTAAGGATGTTTGATATTTGAATGTGCTAGGGTATTATCGACAAACAATAAAATATTGTTATATACAGATAGTTTACAAAGAGAGATACTTGACCTTAATGTCATTGAAATCTATTAACTAGTATCACCCACTCATTGTTAAAGGAACGAAATCAATGCTTAAAGTCCCATTGTGTTTTCAGACCTTTCCTTAATGCCTGAACGGTTAATTATAATGTTTGAACATTCTGGGCCAAACTGATCTATGAAATGATGAAGACGGACCTAAATCACAAAAAGGGCGATTTAAAATCATAACAAACCGAAAATAGAACGTCTGACATAAACATTCCAACACGGCTTAGTATCACGTGATACAGCCGAAAACAACTTCACGGGGTGAAACCGTATCTACCTCCGCCCGTCCATCCATCAGTCAGTTAGACTGTCACACTTTTTTGTCCGCTCTCTAACTCAACTATTTTTTATTCGATATTCCACAAACTTGCTGAAAATGTTCATTGATATAAAATCAAGGTTTAGTTTGATTACTACTAAAATAGCATAAGGTATTTTTGAGTTATTGCCTGTTAATTAATAGAAAATGACTGTTTCAGTCATTTTTGCACTCTAAAACAAACAGCTTTTATCGGATATTCACCAAACATGCTGAAAATATTTATTCATATAAAATTTAGGTCTAGTTTGATTATTACTAAAATCGCATGTGGCATATCTGAGTTTTTGCCCTTTATGTATTAGAAATGACTGTTTTCAGCAATTTTTGCTCTCAAACACAAATGCTTTTTTTTAATCTTCACCAAACTTGCTGAAAGTTTTCATTAATATAGAATCAAGGTTAGGTTTGAATCCTACTAAAATCGCATAAGGCATGTTGGAGTTATAGCCCTTTAATTATTAACAAAAATGGCTGTTTCATTATTTTTTGCTCTCTAACACAAAGAGTTTTCAGCGGATCTTCATCAAACTTGCCGAAATTCTTTATTTATATAAAATCTAGATCCAGTGTGATTATTACTAAAGTCCCAAAAGGATTATCTTAGTTATTGCCCTTTATGTATTAAAAAGGACTGTTTCACCATTTTTTGCTCTCTAACACAAATACTTTTTTTTCTTGACCTAGATTGAATACCAATACACATTGTCAGCAAGTTTGGTGAATGTCCAATAAAAAGTGTTTGTGTTTGAGAGCAGAAAATGCTTAAACAGTCATTTTTTTAATTATTCAAGGGCAATAACTCAGACATGCCTCATGCGATTTTGCTAGTTATTGAACCTGACCTAGATTCTATACTAACAAACATTTGTAGCAAGTTTGGTGAAGATCCAAAAAGAAGTGTTTGAGTTAGAGAGCGGACAAGGCTGAAACAGTCGTTTTCAGCAAGCTCAAGGTAAGGATTCTCCGTATTGTTTTAATCGCTCACCCCCTGCGAATAATATTTACACATTTTGACTGGATCTCATAGTTAAACCCTGTGCCTACTGGTCGTAACTTCAACCATGCATAAATCTAAACTGAACAAATTTTGCAGACGACAGTGTCAAAGCAGACGTCTGTGCAGCAGAATAAGGGTTAACCAGATGCTCCAGATACACATTTAAGCGGGAGTAATCTGAACTAATATAACATTTTCATTTCAGCACCGAATGCTATGGTGTTACTACTGATTTAACCGTCTCTTCGAGACAATTTTAATGAGTATGACACCATTTGGTTTGAAAGCAGAAATAAAGATTTTAGTTTTCGAAATACTTCCGTTATCTGGAGCCCTGTATTTACAGAGTTGTCCTTCTTTCCATTCACATGGTTAAACTCTTTTCTGGATATAATATCCATAAATTAAAAAAAAATTAAAACGCGAATTTCTTAGATAAAGCCGCTTTTCGTGGAAGAATCACGTACTATGTAGTTCAAATGGGATCCCAAACAACCGTTTAGGCAGGTTTCCCCAAAACACAATGCGGCTTTAAGAACGTATGCGTTCTTATACATGTAGTGGAAAATGAAGAAAATAGCAAGTTTATGAAAATGGTGACGATTTTATATTTATACATGTGTACAGTGGAGAATGTGTTATTCTTTCCCAATAAACGCGTTTACGCTAAAACTATTAGTTGCTGTGCAAACAGTTTGGAGCCAGATCAGACGCCGGGTCTGATCTGGCTCCAAACTGTTTGCCACCAAGATTAACATGACATATCAGAATTGTCCAAAAGTTGTTCTTTTCTACGTTTTAGCGCTTTGCGTTTGCGTACGTTTGCGTTTAAACGGGAAAGAATAACAGATTCTCCACTGTATCGACAGCAAACATTACTCGACACAAATATATTTAGACACTTATTTTTAGCACAAACACGGTATTTTACGGGTATTTTTGGGGTGGTTTTTTTTTTGGGGGGGGGGGGGGGTTTAGGGGGTTGGTTTTTGTTGATTTGGGGGGTTTTTGAGGGGGAGGGATTTTTTTTTTTGTTGTTTTTTGTATGGAAAAAACTTGGCTTTGGATGTATCACACACTTGATGTTGAAGTCATAATTACGTGTCCTATGTGTTTGATAATGTGGTGATAAAGTACAATTTTCGACTATATACAAATGTCTTCTGTTACACTTACTTTGAGCAAGCCTTAACGCTTTACATCATAGAAAGCGCCTTTTAGCGCATTTGATTTACTGCACCGCCGGAAAAAAGAATTCAAATATATACAGTCCCGAGCGGGTACCATAAAAACAACACTGAAAAGCTAGTAGATAGAAGCTTACAAACAGGTTGAAAGTAAAGCAGAATGCACCTAAAGGCGCATTCTGCTTCACTTCCAACCTGCTTTTAATGGTCACATGTCATCAAATCTAGAAACAAGCTATTTGGTAATAATTTAATGTATTACCAATTACATGTAAACATGTGTACAGTGACCACTCAAACGAAAACCATGAAAAATTACATAGAATTATTATATATTGTTAAAAGTAATGCATAATGCTCAGCTAGAATAGCCCCTAATATGATTTATGATGTCACCCTTGTATAAAACTGCAAATTCATCTTGAATTTAGTTGCCAATTAAAATACGTGTTTTATGCTCTACTGAATATTCATATTTCACTTCAAGTTGACCTTTTACACTGAACAAACACTATTTTCCCCAAAACACTCAGTACTGCTTAACCAATTTACGCAAAGTAAATTATTCCATGCTTATATATTTGATTAGTCCATTTTTGATTTTCGGAGACCCTGGTCTTAATTTTCTATTACGTTTGTTTTATCTTGAAATTCCTATCAGCAAACAGTGAAGACTCTGATGAGATGCCGCATTATGTGGCCTCTGTTCAGAGTCTGCTCTATAATTATATGGATGTCCTTTTTAGCTCACCTGGCACGTAGTGCCAAGGTGAGCTATTTCGATCGTCCTGTGTCCGTCGTCCGTCGTTCGTCGTCAACAATTTCTTTAAACGACATCTTCTCCGAAACTACTGGATGGATTTTTACCAAACTTGGCCCGAATGATCCTTATATGGTCCTCTTTCCAAGTTGTTCAAACATTTCCGGTCCGTTGCATATTTAGGTCACAGGAGCTAAAATAGATCGTTTCAATGAAAACTTCAAAAATCTTCTTGTCAAACATCACAAGGGCCAGAGCTTAGATATTTGGCACATGGCATCATCTATAAGTCCTCTACCAATATTGTTCACATTTTGCCCCTGGGAACAAAATTGGCCCCACCGGGGGTCACCATTTTACATAGAGTTATTTAGTGAAATCTTCAATCTTCTTCTTCTCTGAAACTCATATGGCCAGAGCTTTGATATTTGGCATGATGACCTATCTAGAGGCCCTTTATCAACATTGTTGAAAAGGATTTGGTCCGTTGCACATCTAGGTCACAGTAGCTTAAAATATAATTTTTCATTAAAAACTTAAAAAATCTTCTCGTCAAAAACCACAAGGGTCAGAGCTTAGATATTTGGGACATGGTATTGTCTATAGGTCCTCTATAAAGAGTGTTAAAAAATTCCCAAGGGGTCAAAATTGGCCCCGCCCCAGGGGTCACCGTTTTACATAACGTTATATAGTGAAATCTTCAATCGTCTTCTTCTCTGAAACTAATGTGGCCAGAGCTTTGATATTTGGCATGGTGACACTTCTAGAGGCCCTTTACCAATGTTGTTGAAACAGTTCCAGCCCATTGCATAATTGCATCATCTACAGGTCCTCCATAAAGATTGTTCAAACTATGAACATGGGGGTAAAATGACCCTACCCTGGGGGTCACAGTTTTACAAAGAGTTATATAGTGAAATCTTCAAACATCTTTTTCTCTGAAACTAATATGCTCAGAGTTTTAATATTTGGCATATTAACGCTTCTAGTGGTCCTTTACCAAAGTTGTTGAAATAATTCTGACCAGTTGCATATCTGGGTCACATTAGCTAAAAATATATTTTTTACAATGAAAAGTCTTACTGGCTGAAACCATGTACAAAGTCATGAGCTTAGATATTTGACAGAACACTTCATTTGCGTGTTCATCAGCAAGATGTTTGAAATTATGTCATTGGGTGAATATGATCCCATCCCAGGGCTCATGTGCCCATTGTATGGGTTTTCCCAGGTGAGCGATATCTAGGCCCGCATGGACCTCTTGTTTATAGGCACAGATAGGTTAATTAATTGTTCACATTGTAAATCAGTTGGCTGATTAGGCCTTAAACTGTATGCCACTCAGATAGACGTTAGTTGTCAGATTTTCTAAATGTTATTTCTACCTTTTATTGAAATACAGCGCTCCCACTCTACAACGACATCCAATGGGAGACAAAGATTGTGTGCGTTGTTCGGAGGGAGTCGTTATAGAGAGGGAAACAGGTTTACATTTGCAAACAGCTTGAATCCATATCAGACGCCGCGTAACGCGGCGTCTGATCTGGATCCAAGCTGTTTGTCACTCGTCAGAAAGTTGTTTCTGTCAAAATGTCCATTATGTAACTTTGAGAAAAATAGCAGACGACACTTTTAAGCAGACGGTATTGCAGCCATAAAAAATTTGGATATAAATGTCTTGTTTGTGGAACTGCGACAGAGGTCGTTGTAAGGAGGGAATCGTTGTTGGGAGGGCCGTTGTAAAGAGGGAGCACTGTATTAGAATTTAAACGGCAATAAAAACGTCATCTCCTCTGTATCTATAGACAGGCATCTGCTTATTGCAAGACAAATGTTATTCTCCTCCGCTATATACAGTGGAGAATCTGTTATTCTTTCCCGTTTAAACGCAAACGTACGCAAACGCAAAGCACTAAAACGTAGAAAAGAACAACTTTTGGACAATTCTGATAATTCTTGTTTATCTTGGTGGCAAACAGTTTGGAGCCTGATCAGACGCCGGGTTACCCGGCGTCTGATCTGGCTCCAATCTGTTTGTACTGCAAATAATAGTTTTAGCGTAAACGCGTTTATTGGGAAAGAATAACACATTCTCCACTGTATCTATAGACAGGCATCTGCTTATTGCAAGACAAATGTTATTCTCCTCCGCTGTATAGGTAGCTCCAGCCACACTAGAAGATGTTCTACTGAGCCATCCGAGTGTTGCAGATGCAGCTGTTATTGGAATTCCAGTGGAGGAGTTTGGAGACCTTCCTAAAGCATTTGTCGTTCTTCGCAAAGACGTGAAGATTTCAGCTGAAGAGATAACAGATTTTGTAGCAGGTATGATTTTAAAATATTAATCTATCTCAAACGTTTTTTGTCGGTCTTTAAGGTTGTATATATTCTAAGAAAGATAAAGCAGATGAGTGTTCTGCTTTGCTTTCATCTTGTTATCTTGCAACTGTCTTTAACAGTGTCGGTGTCTCTGTTTAATCCTTTCACTCTCAATGACGTCATAAAGCGCATTTGCAAACGGTTCTGATCCTGATCAACATCAAAACTGTGTGTCGCTTGTTTTGAAATTACGTAAGTTACTTCGGCTTCTATTAATAAAGTGTTTCGTCCTTGTTTGTCCGGAGTGTCAAAGTGATAACGAGTGACTGCCATTTTGCCAATACCATAAGATACAGTGGGGAAAACGTTATTCTTTCCCAATAAACGCGTTTACGCTAATACTATTATTTTCACTGCAAACAGTTTGGAGCCAGATCAGACGCCGGGTAACCCGGCGTCTGATCAGGCTCCAAACTGTTTGCCACCAAGATAAAGATGAAATATCAGAATTGTCAAAAAGTTGTACTTTTCTACGTTTTAGTGTTTTGCGTTTGCGTACGTTTGCGTTTAAACGGGAAAGAATAACAGGTTCTCCACGGTAGCTACATGTAAGAGCGACAACTCTCCTTTGACGTTGTCACGGGCAGCGAAATACACTACATATTATTTATCTCCCTGTAACGCGTTAATATTGATAGGGTATAGAAATAATGAAGGTGACAACGCAACGTTTATAGCATTTCATCAGGTTTTTTTAATTTTTATGGTAACGCGGCGTATGATCATGACCCAAACTGTTTGTAAATGCGCCTTTTGGCGTCATTGACTTTCATTATTTTTCATCATTTCAGCTAAAGTTGCGCCGCATATGAAGCTGAGAGGTGGGGTAACATTCATCAACGAGATACCGAAAAGTCCCTCCGGCAAAATCTTAAGAAGAACCCTCAAACAGGATTTCGTCTCAAAAATGCAAACAAGCCAATCTTAGTTTAAAACAGTGGCACACACAAGTTATAAGTCATAAGTTAACTAAAGTGTCTAACTGCAAATGACAAAACTTCCTTTTTGACAGTTAAGACGAACGTGCACTTTTAACCCTTTGCCTGCTGGTCGCGACTTTATTGATGTTTGCAAACAGATAAGATCCAGATCAGACACCGCGTAACGCGGTGTCTGATCTGGATCTAAACTGTTTGACACTCTTCTTTAGGTTTCTTTACTTAAAAAATGTATAAGTCTAAATTTAACAAACTTAGCAGACGACAATTTCGAAGCAGACGACATCACCGCAGGATAAGGGTTAAAACGTTCTTACAGTGAAGAAGAACCTATTCTTTCCAAATAAACACGTTCACGCTAAAACTATTATTTCAATTACAAACAGGTAACCAGATCTGATCTGGCTCCAAACTGTTTGCCACTCAAAGTAAAATGTACAGAAGGAATTGTTGAAAAGTTGCGTAAATTTATGCCGTTTTATTGTAATGAGTATAACTTGCGTTTCGTTTGCGATTAAACGGGGAAAGAATAACGTATTATCAATTATACAGTGGAGAATCTGTTATTCTTTCCCGTTTAAAAGCAAACGTACGCTAACGCAAAACGCTAAAACGTAGAAAAGAACAACTTTTGGACAATTCTAATATTTCATGTTTATCTTGGTGGCAAACCGTTTGGAGCCTGATCAGACGCCGGGTTACCCGGCGTCTGATCTGGCTCCAAACTGTTTGCACTGCAAATAATAGTTTTAGCGTGAACGCGTTTATTGGGAAAGAATAACCCATTCTCCACTGTAGCCGTGGGAAAGACGTTATTCACCAATGAATGCGTTTATGCTCAAACCTTTTGACTATTGCCATTAGTAAAGAACCCGATCAGATGCCGAGAAACTCCGGAGTTTATTCCGCTTAGATTTTGATAACTTGCCAATAATTTGAGGAACACTATTTAAAATTTGATTACATTGTGCTTGTGTTTCATTGCTTTTAAAATGCAAAAGAAAAACAAGATGAACATTTTTACAAAGAAGCAATATATTACTGCAATACCGTATACTGGAGTAACGCAGTATAATATATAGAGGATCTTACACGAGTGCTCATTAATTATCACACAGTATAATATAAACAGTTACAGTGGAGAAAACGTTATTCTTTCCCAATAAACGCGTTTACGCTAAAACTATTATTTGCAGTGCAAACAGTTTGGAGCCTGATCAGACGCCGGGTAACCCGGCGTCTGATCAGGCTCCAAACTGTTTGCCACCAAGATAAACATGAATCATCAGAATTGACCAAAAGTTGTTCTTTTCTACGTTTTAGCGCTTTGCGTTTGCGTACGTTTGCGTTTAAACGGGAAAGAATAACAGATTCTCCACTGTAACAAAGGTTAAGATTTCAATGAGTTTTTTAATATGTGTCGCCTGTTATCTTTCTTGTCGAAATTATTAGGGCAACACTCGCGGTAGCAAACTGTACTGTATATCCATTGTCGTCTGATCTAGCACAACAACTATTTGCTATAGTCATAAATACAGTAAAACCTCTCTATGTCGGTAATTGTGTTAATAAACATGTGTTTAAGGTAATTTACCATTTAACTCTTTCCTCCCGGAAACTTTAAATGGACAATTCCATTTTCCATTTTAGTCTAGTCCATTTCTGACTTTTAAGGGTTGTTTTTGTCAATAATTGGCATTATGACAAACAGTGAAGACCCTGATCAGAGGGCTCCTTTCGGAGCCCTCTGATCTGGGTCTTCACTGTTTGTACAGGACAAGTGTACTTCTCACGTGTACACTGTTTAAAAAAGGACGCCTATATGCGGGACTAGGGTTCAAAGGGTTAAAGCAAGGTGTACTAAAAACAGAAAGCCCCTTTAGAAGCTTTAAGCTTTACGTTCACCTTACTTTAAGCTTTCAACCGTCTTTTAAGCAGTCAATTAGCCTTCTGTTTAGTGGTCGCAATAGAGATGTTTTACTGTATATGGCTTCGCGTGGACGTAAAATCTACTTATTAACAATAACAACAACACTGACGTTTTGTCTGTATAAGCAAGACGTTTCTGAGGATTGAGAGTTGATTTATGACAGTAATATGTCAATACATAATAAAATAACTACGTATTTATGACAAGTATATACGACAAGCTCAGCTTGTCAATAACCGGGGACGTGTGTGTTACAGTAGAGAACCCGTTAATCTTTCCAATAAACGCGTTTCTGCTAATGTTTTATTTCCATTGCAAACAGTTTGGAGCCAGATCAGACGCCGGGTAACCCGGCGTCTGATCTGGCTCCAAACTGTTTGCCACTCAGATTAAATTGATTAGTCAGAATTGTCTAAAGGTTGTGCTTCTCAACATTTTATTGTGATGCGTGCTCGTTACGTTTGCGTTTAAACGGGTAACCCGGTGTCTGATCTAGCTCCAAACTGTGTGCCACTCAGATTAAATTGAATAGTTAGAATTGTCAAAATTTTGTCTTTTTCAACCATTTATTGTAATGCGTTTGCGATACGTTTGCGTTTAAACGGGAAAGACTAACGTATTCTCCAATGTAATTTGTGTTAACTGTAAGAAAATAAATGAATGTACAGTGGAACATCGATATCATGAATTCGTTTAAGTCAAACAAACTCAAATTCAAGAGTTAAAACGTGGCTCTCCTCGATTGGAGATACTCCCTTATGTCGAACTGACACGTATTTAAAGTTTGTCTATCTTCGTCATACGGGTATGTTGGACAAAAGCCGAGTACGAATTATTGAATTTTTAAAGGATGGCGCACAGGTAAGTTTTGCGTGTCAAGAAATGTAATAGATGCTATTAATAATTTTGATACAGGTTATAGGTCTGACACAAAACCTTTTACCAATTTACTGAAATGTCAGAACTGAAACATGTCCATCTATATATATCTCTGTTGGTATTTTACAGTCAACGAGGTTGTATCTATAGGAAACGAATAGCGAAATACAATGCTCTCTCCCTATCACGGCCCTCCGAACAACGATTCCCTCCGAACAACAATGCTTGCTTCTGTTCCCCAAACAAGAGAGTTACAGTGGATAATCTGTTATTCTTTCCCGTTTAAACGCAAACGTACGCAAACGCAAAGCACTAAAAAGTATAAAAGAACAACTTTTGGACAATTCTGATAATTCTTGTTTATCTTGGTGGCAAACAGTTTGTAGCCTGATCAGACGCCGGGTTACCCGGCGTCTGATCTGGCTCCAAACTGTTTGCACTGCAAACATTAGTTTTAGCGTAAACGCGTTTATTGAGAAAGAATAACAGATTCTCCACTGTAAGCTTAATTTTCACTGCTGCAATATCCCCTTTATTGCTTAAAACTTTAGACTGTTGTTTTTTCTTTTCTCAAAGACACTATTGGCCATTTCGATGAAATATCATGACGAATGACAATCTTCCGAAACCTTTTTTATTGTATTGCCATGGCCCAAACACGTACATGTATCTTTATTTTATTACTATGGCCCAAACACGTACATGTATTTTATTTTATTACTATGGCCCAAACACGTACATGTATTTTATTTTATTACTATGGCCCAAACACGTACATGTATCTTTATTTTATTACTATGGCCCAAACACGTACATGTTTTTTAATTTTATTTCTATGGTCCAATCACGTACATGTATTTTTATTTTATTACTATGTTCCAATCACGTACATGTATTTTTATTTTATTACTATGGTCAAACACGTTCATGTATTTTTATTTTATTACTATGGTCCAATCGCGTACATGTAATTTATTTTATTACTATGGCCCAAACACGTACATGTAATTTATTTTATTACTATGGTCCAAACACGTACATGTATTTTATTTTATTGCTATGGCCCAAACACGTACATGTATTTTATTTTATCACTATGGTCCAAACACGTACATGTATTTTATTTTATTACTATGGCCCAAACACGTACATGTATCTTTATTTTATTACTATGGCCCAAACACGTACATGTATTTTATTTTATTACTATGGCCCAAACACGTACATGTATTTTATTTTATTACTATGGTCCAATCACGTACATGTATTTTTATTTTATTACTATGGTCCAATCACGTACATGTATTTTTATTTTATTACTATGTTCCAATCACGTACATGTATTTTTATTTTATTACTATGGTCAAACACGTTAATGTATTTTTATTTTATTACTATGGTCCAATCACGTACATGTATTTTATTTTATTACTATGGCCCAAACACGTACATGTATTTTATTTTATTATTATGGTCCAAACACGTACATGTATTTTATTTTATTGCTATGGCCCAAACACGTACATGTAATTTATTTTATCACTTAGGTCCCAACACGTACATGTATTTTATTTTATTACTATGGCCCAAACACGTACATGTATTTTATTTTATTACTATGGCCCAAACACGTACATGTATTTTATTTTATTACTATGGTCCAATCACGTACATGTATTTTATTTTATTACTATGGCCCAAACACGTACATGTATTTTATTTTATTACTATGGCCCAAACACGTACATGTATTTTATTTTATTATTATGGTCCAAACACGTACATGTATTTTATTTTATTGCTATGGCCCAAACACGTACATGTATTTTATTTTATCACTATGGTCCAAACACGTACATGTATTTTATTTTATTACTATGGCCCAAACACGTACATGTATTTTATTTTATTACTATGGCCCAAACACGTACATGTATTTTATTTTATTACTATGGCCCAAACACGTACATGTATTTTATTTTATTACTATGGCCCAAACACGTACATGTATTTTTATTTTATTACTATGGATGTATTTGATCAGCGCCATACGAAACACAGACTTAACTCGTACGATATGGCAAACGAGTACATGTAGACCTATATACATAATTTGCAAACAGTGTAAACAAACCCAGATGAAAAGGGCCCCTAAAAATCATAAGGGTTTGCACTTTTTGCAATCATGTTGAACCTTTTGGTGCCAAATTGTTTTGTGAGTTTTTGTACTTTTACCCCTAAACCGTTTGTTATCGTCTGCTTCACTATTGTTGTCTTCAGGATCGTTTCAAAGTTAGATTTAGTGTTGTTTGACTTACGAAATAGCGATAGAAGTGACTCCTGATTAGACGCCGCGTAACGCGGCGTCTGATTAGGATCCAAACTGTTTGCAAAGTCGACTTTATGCGACTTCGGCACCGAAAGGGTTAACCCGTTGAACCCTAGTCTATACATACATGTACATGTATATGCGTCCTTTGCAATCAACCCCTAAATCGTCATTAAAGGACTATATACTTAATTTTTAATTATACCCCCACCACCTATGGTGAGGGCTATATAGGAAACGCCTTGTCGGTTTGTCAGTCCGCCCGTCCGTCCGTTGCGTTTTTCCGGGACATTTGTCATTTTCTTGAAAACTGGTTATGATATTGTCTACAAACTTGAAACACATAATTTGTGTTATGTTGGTATGTCTTTCACCAGTTTCATAACTCTTACACATTTGACAGAATTATGTCCTTTTCAACTTGAAACTTTCAATCTTGTCCTGGCTATTTATGACACTACAGTGGAGAATCTGTTATTCTTTCCCGTTTAAACGCAAACGTACGCAAACGTAAAGCACTAAAACGTAGAAAAGAACAACTTTTGGACAATTCTGATATTTTATGTTTATAATGGTGGTAAACAGTTTGGAGCCTGATCAGACGCCGGGTTACCCGGCGTCTGATCTGGCTCCAAACTGTTTGCACTGGAAATAATAGTTTTAGCGTAAACGCGTTTATTGGGAAAGAATAACACATTCTCCACTGTATGTGGGGTTCGTGACCTTAAGTGATAACGGTCTAGTTTAAAATTGGGATTGTCCATTTGAAGATTCAGGGAGGAAAGGGTATACATAGTTTAGATAAACCCCTCATATGAGTCCATGAAGACTGGTCAGTATTAAGAAAATTGAAAAGTATATTTGAAAAGTCAGCAGAGTAACCGTTAAAGAGCCTGAAGACCTTATGGTTTTCCCTCTCTACAACAACACCTAATGGGAGACAAATAGTGTGTGTTTGGTTCAGCTTGGCTTACATTTAATTAACCCTTTACCCTATAGCCTGTTTCTAGATTTGGAAATATGTGACCTTTTAAAGCAGGTTGAAAGTAAAGCAGAATGCGCCCTAAGGCGCATTCTGCTTTACTTTCAGCCTGCTTTAAGTTACCACCTACTAGAATTAAGAAAATATTTCTTCTGATACATTTTCATGACTGTATAGACTGGAATTATTTTCTTCCGCGAGGTTTAAACGGAATGCGCTAAAAGGCGCTTCTATAAGGTAAAGGGTTAAATCAAGATCAGATGCCACGTAACGCATTAAAGGAAGATCACCTTTCTGTATTACGTTTGTCCTATGTTAAGCTACTGTTTCCCTATAAGTCTATAAATATAGTCTTTTCTGATTTTTGAATAACACAAGTTTGATTTATTATATGAAGGTAATGGTTAATAGTTTGAAGCATAATCAGATGCCGAGTAACTCGGCGTCTGATTAGGCTTCAAGCTGTTTGCAAATTACACACTTGTTCTAGCACACACACACGTTTACTATATGTCTTGTCCCGTGTATTTATGTACAGTTTACGAGTGGGTTCGACTTATATTACTGTTTTTTTGACATGGGTGTACAATGTTGATTACGTCATTTTCCCAAATAAACGCGTTTACGTTAAACCTATTATTTTCATTCCAACTAGTTTGGAGCCAGATCAGACTTCAAACTATTTGCAACTCAAATTAAAATGACTAGTCGAAATTGTCGAAAAGTTGTCATTTACGTTATACGTTATTTCATTGGAATCCGTTTTGCGTTTCGTTTGCGTTTAAACGGGAAACAATAACTGTATATTTGCGGAAGAGATTTAAGACAGCCACTCTGACACGCATTGATCATCTAAGGAAATATCTAATATATGTGATTGTTTAAAACACGGCAAAAACAATGCAGAAAGCCCCCGTATAAGTTGTCTTCATTATATTCACACTGTTTCAATCTCACCGAAATTTCACGACTTGGACAACCATCCTCTCAGACTTACACAACCCGGAAATCCTCAACCGGTATAACCCGATAACTGTTCAGCTTTGCACATTTATCAGTATACATGTAACGCAGTAAGTTGCATGTACAATGAAGATGAAGAAATTACTATTTCCCAATAAACGCGTTAACGCTAAAACTATTATTTCAATTGCAAACAGTTTCGCGCCTGATCAGACGCCGGGTAAACGAGTGTCAGATCAGGCTTCAAACTGTTTGCCACTAAGATAAAAAATAAAAAGTTAAATATTTCACAAAGTTGTAATTTTATACATTTTAGTACATTGGGTTTGCCGTTCGTTTGCGTTTTTAAAAACGGGTATATATAGGATCTGTCATGAGTCGATGTTTAAGAAAAGCTGATCTCAAACGAGTCTAGAATTGAAATGTTATTAAGCGAGCCTTGGCGAGCTTAATAACTTTTCTATTCTAGACGAGTTTGAGATCAACTTGTCTTAAACATCGACGAGTGACAGATTCTTTTTCTCACACTACCAACGATTTAAGCTATTTTTTAAGCAATATGCATTTTTTTTGGAACCCCGGTGACGTCAAAACGCCGTTATAAATAGTGACGTTATAGTGACGTTATCAAAGTGACCTTACACATGTTGGAGCATGTTTTCTGACCCGAGGGGGAGAAAATTCCTATCCTACATCAACAAAACGAATGGTGGATTTTTTTCTCCCATTTAAATCATTAAAACATGATACAAATAACGAAATAAATGCAGTGTGTGTGCACTTTTTTCCGCCAAAACATTGACGTTGTTTATAGAAACGTCATTAGAAATGACGTCATTTAGCTACCCGCGCCATGCAGCGCTTGTAGTTAAGCTGGGTAAACAATATAAGACGTCACGTGGTATGGAAGATAGAGTGATTCCACATGGGGAAAATCCCTATCCCACATAGGCGAAAATGGGAGAAAAGGATATTCGTGATCGTTGTTCGCTATAGAAAACAAGGGTAGTTATGTGAGAAAACGCCTTCTCCGCTCCACTGTTGGACCAGCGTAACGCGGTTACTAAGTAGAGATAACATGATAAACTTTCAATAGCTGGTGACACCTGTAGGTAAAAAGACATACAGAAAGCTCTGTTTGAGCTTTCTGTATTACTTTAGAGCTTTATCAAGTTGTCGTCTTAATATTAAACCATCAAGGTCATCGTTCTTTGAGCAACCGCTCTACATGTGTTATTATCAGTTTGGATAAATGACAGGAGGCGTCCACTAAAACCGCAAT
Source organism: Gari tellinella (assembly GCA_922989275.2). Taxonomy (NCBI): domain Eukaryota; kingdom Metazoa; phylum Mollusca; class Bivalvia; order Cardiida; family Psammobiidae; genus Gari; species Gari tellinella. Next base: position 6,130,330 of record OV277869.1, read on the forward strand.
CTGATGTACAATGGAGAAGACGTTATTCTTTCCCATAAACGCGTTTACGCTAAAACTATTATTTATATTGCGAACAGTTTGGAGGCAGATCAGACGCCGGGTAACCCGGCATCTGATCAGGCTCCAAACTGCCACATAGATTAAAATGAACTGTCAGAATTGTCAACAAGTTGTCATTTTCTACGTTTTATTGCAATGCAGTTGCATTTCGTTTGCGTTTAAACGGGAAAATAATGTCCTTTCCACTGTAAATTACATGATGCGTGCAGGAAAGCCACATTTAGATATAAACATTTACATACACTGAACATCAACAGAGGTCGGGTGAATGCGTGAACATACGTGACCACTATGTTTATTTACATTATTTCTGCTGCAATATTATATTTCGTGTTGAGGAAATTTTTGGATATTTTTAAAATTAGCGAATATGGAGATAGATATGTTTTCATCACTGGATGTGACACGGGATTCGGGCACATGTTGGCTGTACGTCTTGACGACATGGGTTTTCGCGTGTTCGCAGGATGTCTGACAAAGTCAGGCATGGAATCCTTACAAAAGGTTTGTTCAAAGAGACTCGAGACAGTTGAGATAGACGTCACACAGGATACAAGTATAGAGAAATGTCTGGAGGAGGTGAAGAAGAAACTACCCGCAAACAGAGGTAAGACATTACTACGGATTTACTGGCGTGTATATGGGCATTGAGGTAAGAAAGCTTAATTATACATGTGTAGACAAAAACACCGTTGTCATCATAGACTTTGTATCTAAGTTAGGTCTGCATTGTCAAATACATGATCTTCAAACAAGGTTGATTATGTTGTACTAGTAGATGCTTGTAAATGTCATAGAACTACGCCTTAATAAAACAAATGAGTCAAATTTGTCGGCACCATTTTTAGATTTAGATCTTTTAATAAATAACGGAATTGTTTCTTCTAAGATTTACGATAAACGAGATGATTTTGATTTTTGTATTGTAAATTATCCGCATCTAGATGGTGATGTTCCCCGTTCTACATCTTACGGGGTTTATATCTCACAACTTATTCGTTTTGCTAGGGCCTGTACCTTTGTTGAGGACTTCCACATTCGTAATAAAACTATTACTGAAAAGCTTCTTAAACAGGGGTACAGATTTCATAAACTTCGTAAAACATTTTCTAAATTCTTTTATAGAAATCGTCCTCTCATTAACAAGTATAAATGTAACTTACAAGTCTTTTCTGCGGCAAGGTATTTCACATCCGGAGTTTTATGGTGATGTTATTTACAAACTTCGTAAGATTCTTGGACATATTCATTTTCAAAACCTGTTTGTGAAACGTATTAGATTTTTCCTCAAAAAAGATTATGATCCAACTATATTGCTGCGCACTTCACGTTTGGTTATCGAACAATCTACAATTGATAACCATGCTTTTCTCTTTGGTTGTGCGACGACAGACAGGGCTTAGCACTACATGATTATGTATATCAAAAGCCGTCCTTAACCGGGAGAGTTATGTCGGATTTTCGTGCTTTGTTTGTTTTTTCCCTCTCTGTCGTACCCTGAACCCATCCATGTCTTACAGTTACTCGTGACTACAGACTAGTCGCTTGAGTACAATTTGACCGTTGCCACAGTGGGTTATTTTTAGCACAGGCTTGAATGTTAAATTCTTTCCCGTGTTACTAATAATCTTGTCATAGATTTTTTGTTAGATGTTTTACATGTATTTACTTACTGTGTTGGCAGTCTTTTTGATTGTAAGGTTTTGGAACAGGGTTTATATTTTATGTACACTGTTTGTCTTTATAGGTGAATATAGGAGATAAGAGTGAGGTTGGGCGCCCCATAACCCAGGTTTAACCCCCCAGTGGTTGTTAATAATTTATTAATTTATAATTAATCATTGATTGCTACTGACCGTACCAAGGCGGGCTCCTATATTCACTTTGCTTTATGTTTGTCTTGCGTGTTGTTTTCTATTTAGTGTGTAGATGAAGGAATGGTATTGCGTGTGTGTGTTTGTTGTGGTATGACTGTGTGTGTGTGTGTTCTGCTTGAGAGGTGGGTGTATTGTTTGTGTAACGTTTCCTGCTTGAGTCTATCGTATTTATTTGTTTTCACAATGCATTTGCAAAATGACCCTGATCAGAGGGACTTTGGGAGCCACCTGAACTGGTTTAAAACTGTTTACATACGATATAATTATGTAAGTTTGTAAAGAACGAGTATACTCATCGTTCGGTGGAATGTGTTAAATGAATTTGGTTCAAAACTCACCTTCAGAAAAGCGCACCATACATAGTTTTAGAATTGTCTTTGTTTTGGCATACGGAAATCCTCAGTAGAAACTGATTTCCCCTCGCGTAAAACTGGTTCAAAATAGAAAAGTATACGTGAAATTTGAGCGTAATTAAGTCTTTAACTTTGTACACAGTTTGGATCCTCCCCGGCATCTGATCAGGATCAAAACTGTTTGACACTCGTATCGACATATCTACAGTCCAAACAGCCCTTAAAAAGACTTAAAACATATTGCAGACGACACTATCAATGCAGACGATATTTTGGCGGTAAGAGGGTTTAAAGCAGACGAAAAAACTTGGTAGTTAAAGAGTTAGTATGTAACTGACATGGGTTAAATAGTTACCTCTCTTGTGCGACGTATTATAAGATAGAGGTTATCCTCCCAAATTTACAACTGCTTTACACGTTAGCAAACAGGAACTATTTGTTAGAAATGGTTAGTTTCCGCTGAACAATATATTTCGTCTGCCGTTCAGGAGTTTGGTCGTTTCTTTGTTAACATTATGATATGGACTATTTCACTTTTGAAAACTTACCAAACTTATTTCTAATATACGATTGTAAACCAAACAGCGCAGACTCTAATCAGAGAGCCCCTCGCACAGATAAAGAGCGATGCTTACTAAAAGTATGATGCAAAGTGTACATTTTGTTGCCTGAAATATATGCATTTTTCTAAATTGTGTCGGCTCAAATTCAATGAAATCACTCACTCAATCAAAATCTGTCGGAAAGAAACTTCATACAGTAAAAACTATAGATGTGCATAATAGGAAAAATGTTATAATGCATCTTTTGAAACTATAAGCACTTTCATACATATACTAATGACCTAAATAAGCAGAAGGCTTTTTTCTATGTGTTCACAGGTTTACGCTAATATTCAATTTGGTTAATGTCCTGGGTTATTACCTTAGCCTTATTAGATAGAGTACAGTATTTGCAAAAGCTCACGTACTTTCATTCACCAAGCGCAATTTCATGTGTTTAACGTTTATATTTCGTGATTAATAGAGATTGTTTGAAACCGAAATTTCGTTGAGTAACGATTCTTGAATTATCGCATTTTTGTTTAAAGCCACTAGGTGTCGCACGAATTGGGAACGTATGTCCTTAATACGGTGGGAAAAAACGTTATTCTTTCACGATAAAGGCGTTTATGCTATAAGAAGTATTTCCATGCACTCAGTTTGGAGCCAGAGGCGACGGGTAATCCGGCGTCTGATCAGTCTCCAAACTGTTTGACACTCAAATCAAAAGAAATCGCTAAATATAAGTCATTGCAGTGCTGTTGCGTTTCGTTTGCGTTTAAGCGGAAAAGAATAACGTCTTTTCTACTGTATGTCAAACCCGAATTTGTAACGTTCCAGGGCTGTGGGCGGTTGTTAATAACGCCGGTAGGGTAGGAGGAGTAGGTCCAACAAGCTGGCTGACCCGGAAGGATTACGAGGACACATTGGCAGTGAACCTTTACGGGGTTATCTTCGTTACCAAGGCGTTCTTACCATTGGTCCATGCGGAGAAGGGCAGGGTCGTGAACATGTCTAGTATCATTGGGAGGTTTCCATTTTTGGATTCTGCTTACTCCGTGTCTAAGGCGGGTGTAGAGGCTTTCTCGGACGTGCTGAGGTGAGTTTATAACTACAGTGCTCCCTCTCTACAACGACACCCAGTGGGAGACAAAACTTGTGTGCGTTGTTCGGAGGGAGTTGTTATAGGGAGGGAACATTAAGACATTTGCAAACAGCTTGAATCCAGATCATACGCCGCGTAACGCGGCGTCTGATCTGGATTCAAACTGTTTGTCACTCGTCTTTAAGTTTTTTTCTGTCAAAATGTCCATTATGTAACATTGAGAAAAACTGTAGACGACAAATTTAAGTAGACGGTATTGCAACCATAAAAAAGTTGGACATAAATGTTTAGTTTGGGGAACAACGGCAAATGTCGTTGTAAGGAGGGAGTCTTTGTTGGGAGGGCCGTTAAAGGGAGGGAGCGCTGTATCTTCTATTAGATAATGGCCATTCAATGAAAAAACATATACTGAACGAAAATAAATTAGTATGATGTTCCTCCCGTGTTGTGTATGTATGGATTTTTGTTTTTGATTTGTTTTTGATTTTACGTCGCTTTCAACAGTATTTCAGTCATATCGCGACGTCCAGCTAATCACAGGTGGAAGAAGACCCCAGGAGTCCTTTATGCACTGTAACAGGCACAAATTGGCAACTGGGTAGAACCACCGACCTTCCGCAAACCAGCCGGAAGGCTTCCCCACATGAAAAATCCGAACGACCCTACTGGGATTCGAACTCACAGCGGTGAGGAGCTTAGTGATGTTAGTCACAGTGACTATACCACTTACTAGGCCACGGAGGCTCCATGTATGTATGGAATGCAACATCAAAGACATATGGAATAACAGAAAATAAAGTAAAGTACACAGTTAAGGGGACCGTATTAAAAAACATCAACTTCAATTACTGATTTTCGAATACTAGTTGTTCAAATTTTCACCTTTTTTGCAATAGTCTTGCAGTGCTTGGGCATCCTCTGTGGAGCAACTCTTCCTGTACAAGACACTCCTCGCTGACCACAGTCTCTTGTACAAGGAGATTCGCTCAACAATGGATAACCAAGCACTGTAAGATGACTTAGAGAGATTCCATCAATGGGAAAGTAACCCAATGAAGACTCCATACTTCATCCACGGCAGGGAGCTCCAAGTTGTAAAAGGAGGCAAGTATCTTGTAGATCACCTGGACGAGAAGCTCTTAATGAATACTCATGTCGCATCAACAGCCAAAACAGAAAATACATGTCTTGCTTTCCTCAGGAGAAACCTGTTAAGGCATCAATGACCAGTGTTTCCAGACCCTTGTTAGACCTATCCTGGAGTATACAAGTTGTGTCTGGGACCCTCAAATTACAACATCAGTCAACTTGAGGCTGTCCAACGACGAGCTGCACGTTTCGTAAAGGGAAGCTACCACATCACAAGTAGTACCAGCCAGATGATAGCTGACATTAAATGGAAGCCCCTTGCCGAACGTCAAGATTTTAAGGTCTACTGTATCACCTACAGCCTTATCCATATCCCATATGAAGGCTTCTTCCACCCAGTCACCCTCAGTAGTACTCGAGGTCACACAGTAAGACACATGCTGTCTTCCTGCCATACATATGTGTACCTCATTCCTTCCTCCCCTCCGCTACAGTGGTAAATACGCTATTCATACCCACTCTACGCGTTTCTTACGCGTTCGTTAACCGTTCGTTAACCGTTCACTATGCGTTTATTATCCGTTTCGTTAAACGGCTTTCCTAGCCGTTTCTTTACGCGTTTCTTTACGCGTTTAAAAGAGCCCGGATGAAAGGGTCATCACTTAGCCGACGGATCCCTTAGCTTCAGCGGTTTACACACCCACTTTATGACATGTGTATTACAGAACACTAGGTGGTATCGCCGATAACATTGCTATCTTTAATTGGCAATACACTGTTAATCTCCCGATATCTGAGTGGCATATGTATAGGCGGGTTACATAAATAGATTGGTTACAGGCGGTGGTCAGTGCCTGTCGATAAGATCCGAAATCTCCGCGTGAAACGGATACCTGAAGCACCAATCGCAGCATCTCTTGTATAATCGTTTATTAACGCGTTTAAACGGGATAAGATCGTTAGGCCTTAAGCGTTCGTTAAGCGTTCGATAACCGTTCACTATGCGTTTCTTACGCATAGATTAACGCGTAAATGGGTAGGAATAGCGTATTTACCACTGTATTAGACTATGGAATCAACTTCCAGACCACACCATGATGGCCAACGGCGTCGAGGCCTTCAAGAGGTGCCTGGTCTCTACCCCCTAGGCCATAAGATAACTGTTTTATCTTTTAAAACCTGTACTGTAAATATGTGCGCTTCGCTCAGACAGTTTGTAAAATTCAAATTCAAATTCTTTATTTCGCTCAGTACATGTTTTCACATGAATACATGAGGTTAATTGAAGGTGTAATACAAACTAAACAGGTAATGAAAGAGAACTTTAACAATTAAGTATTTTAAAGATATTAGCTACAGGCTCAGGTGGGAGAGCTACAATGAAATTTACAATTAAACCGCCGTTCGCGGCAATGGTTGTAAGTTTTGTAAGTTGCAATAAATAGATTTGAAATAGATAAAAATAGATTTATACATCTGTAGGGACAGTTTATTTCCAGATGAGACACACGGTTACTTAGCACCACAGCTAGTTCCAAACTGTCCGGCACTTGCGACTTCGAAAACTTGAAAACTACAGCGGATATCGTAAATTGTAGTTTCTCATTTTAGACTGAACATAATGTGGAAATATCCATTGGGAGCCTTCCATGTCATTTGCTATCCAAACTGAGAAGGCATATTCAGTGTTTTGTAACATAGATATGATAGGCTATTAATTCGTGAATACAATCTTAGACCAACACTTCGGCGCAACACCAACGCATCCGCGAGTTAAATTATTCGCGGGTACGATATTATTGCACTGAAGGGATCTACATAAATTATCACTTGAATATCTAACACAAGTAAGAAAACATAACACAATTAAGAAAATAAATTGGCATAGTAGATCTATGTACATCAATGTACATCAATAAGCAGATCACAAACATTTGACTTAAAAGTACATGTATTTACTGTATATCGGTATAATATAATGTACAGATACTAATAACATCTCGTGATGTAGATCTACATCTAATAATATACAACATTGTATAATCGATTTTGTGATTTTCAATCAATCATTACAAGACCCCAATGGTATATTTCATTCGGGTAGATGCTCAATTCAGGGTGAAAACAACGCAAAAGGATCCTGCAGAAGCCTTCTATGTCATTTTCCCTCCGACTTGGGCAGCCATAATCATTTAACTGTCACGTAACACATTATTATTATTTTTATTTTTTGTTTTTTGTTGTTTATTAATTTTGATATAAATTTGCTCAATGCAGAAAGACTACAACACATGAAACTCATACAGGAGCTCTCTGTATCGTTTGCATCCCGAATTGGGCAGTCTTATTTCTGTGTAATTATAATGTAGATTTAAAGAAATTATTGAAAATGCACTACTAACAGTGAACAGAAGTTCAAGTTATACAATACTTATATATACTACCGTCGATAGTGTGCCAAGCGATCCACCAATAGAAAATCCCGTGTATAATTTGTATACCTGTAAATACCCGATGCAGGATGAAAACAACACAGAGAGATCCTGTAAAGGAGCTTTCTACATCCCTTTCCTCCCAAATCGGGCGGTCATCTGAAGGCTATTTCAATGGGTGGCTACTTGACACATTATCAACTGTACAAGGTTCAAATATACGCTTACTTGCTTAAGCATACATATTAACAAGTTAAATTGGAGTTAAGTAGTTTATTTAAATCTATCTATATATTATAGTTTTGACGAAATAACAGAGTTTAACGTAGTCGCTTTTGTTATTTGTATTAAATAGCTCCTCGAATAAGACAACATTTGGTCTACTATAGTAATTGGCTTTCAGTAACCTTTTGCGTTCAACTAAAATTTTACTACATGTAAATATGTAATGAAATTCGTCACCTATGTCAGTTTGACATAATGGACACTTACGGTTTTCACGAGGGGTTTTGTTCCATCTACCAGTTTCAATTGGGAGTCTGTGGTTTCTTGTTCTAAATTGAATCATTGGTTTTAGGAGATGAGAAGGAGTATTTATAAGGTAGGTTTCAAATCTAAAGTTTTTCTTGATTAGTTGATAGGTTAAACTACCGCTAGAGGTTTCTATACTGCTAAACAGTACGGCTGACATTTTTAACCATTTACAGTTTGGGAATGTCTGTGTTCTCCAAATATTTATAAATCCACAGCAGGTGAGAATGTCTTTAATGTTATTCATCCATCCGAATTTGAGTTTTTGTCGCTCGGGTTCAATTACGTCAAATTTTTGTCTAAGGTTAGTGTATATGTCAAAAGCTAAGCGATTTACCCTTTTTTCAATAAGTTTAGACCAATAGGCAATTACTCTGATTTTAATGTCTATAGTAATTGGCAGTGCCCCAGTTTCACCATAGACAATATGATTAGGAGTAGAGTTTTTAACGTGTAGAACATGTAAATGCACTCATGTGCAAAATTACCCCAGAGTTGTATCGGCACATTAATGGAAGAAGAAGAAGAAGAAGCAAAGGGAGACATTTAACGGACGATTGTACACAAACTGCATATTAGTAATTTTCCATAACTAAAGTCTTTTGTTGCTGGATACTTTCACAGCATTACTGCTAAATTTCATGAGAAACTCATGACTGCTCATCATTGTCTGCACTGCTAAATTGATCACTACGAATTTTAACTTATCTGTATAGTTGAGAAGACGCTATTTTTACCGATTCAACGAATCTAAACGCAAACGAATTACAACAAAATGTAGACAATATGTTCTTATTTATATGGCAAACAATTTGATGCCTGATCAGAGGCCGGATTACCGGATATCCGATATGGCTCCAAATTATTTGCAATGGACATGCAGCTCTAGCATAAACACGACAGAGTAGCGCATTCTCCACAGTAAACGAAACAATGTCGACCTGACAAAAGTTGAATAACACCGCGTATTTGTGACTATTTTAAAAGATTGAACTTTTGTTTTACCTTAGTGATTATTTAGTATAAGAGTGAATATTGATTACAAACAAAATGTGTTTGTTAAAGCAATGAAGTCCATTACATGTACGAACAGTTTGGAGTCCCATCCGAATCATGGCTAAAGTTCCTGGGAAGAAAACGTTATTCTTTCCAAATAAACGCGTTTACGCTCAAGCTACTATTTCCATTGCAAACTGTTTGGAGCCATATCAGACGCCGGGTATCACGGCGTCTGATATGACTACAAACTGTTTGCCACTCAGATTAAAGTAAATCGTGAGAAATTTTTAAAAAAAGTTGTTATTTTTTCTACAATTTAATTAAAAGCGTTTGCGTTTCGACGGGAAAGAATAACGTATTCTCCACTATAACTATTGTATCTATTTTACAGGCGGGATCTCTTGGGCTCGGGAGTAACATTACATATAATAGAGCCTGGTTTCTTTAAAACATCGCTGTTGGATGTCGACCGTGCTACGCAGAGAATACGATCAAAGCTTGAAAGCCTCCCGTCAGACGTGAAAGAACAGCTACCTCCCAATATTGGGGATGCACGTAAGTGCGTTAAATGGCATGATTATCACCTGCAACATGCAGATACATGTATCATGTAAACATATAGAACTATAGCGATGAGTATATACGTATTTTCCAATGAACCTGTAAATAACCGATTTGTCCTATGTAAACAATGTAGACATAGATCAGAGGGGTCCTTTAGATGAAGCCTTTTATCAGGGTATGCACTGTCTGACTGCTAGTTTGCAATATATTACAGAAAAACCAATCATAATTAGTCACAAATGGATTAGACAAAATTGGAGTTCCAGGGGTAAGTTTAACCCACGCAGGCAGCACATACAAATGTGCTGTCTATGCCGAAAATCACATATGAAAATAGTCTCAACGCCGACACCACAAATGAATACATTCTGCAGGCAAAACACACAACTACATTTTAAATGCAGGCACTACAAATATATTTTCTCAACTTCATACCTATAAATACCTTCTACGCAGTCTTCTAACCTAAATACACCCTCTCCGCAGATGACACATATAAATACGCAATATGTGTAAGCACTGCATAAAATACTACAAATATCTACGCAGACAGTACATATACAAATCCTTTTTAGCAGACACTACATGTACATGCAAATGTATCTACGCAGGCACTTCATAAAGCTATACTTTTGTACGCAGGCGCCATATACACAGATGTGTCCTACGCAGGCACGCTAATATAAAATACACCATCTACGCATACACGTATATACATGTATACACTTTCTTCGCAGGTACTACATAAAATACACTGCCTACACAGACGCCGCATTCACTTGCTCCCTCGAATAGGCGCCTCATAAAATAGAACTGAGTGTTATGCTGGCATATCATTAAAACATATATACATTTATCACATAAACGTGCAAAATACAGAGGTCCGTAAAAATCGTACGGCCCACTGGGTATATATTTTATACTAATTTTCGAATCACCAAAACACTGTACTACTACACCGACTGTAAATCAGTTAAGAGAATATAGACAAACTTAGATCACAACTAACATTTCCCAAGTGTCCTAAAACCATTATCCCAAGCAGTCCCGCAAACTCAGGCTGCAAATCAGGCTACGTAGAGCTCTAGTATTAACAGTGACTCAGACTGTTTTTCAAATGTAAACGTTACAATGATAATGACGTCATGTTGCTATAATGGCGTAATTTTGAAAACGAAACTAAATTCTAAATGTCAAATGATCATTTATAGTCAATTAGAACAATTTTAAATTAAATATTAATTTAGAATTTGAATATGGTATCAGAGAAGTCTTTTCACAACACATTGATGTTGATTTTCTTTATTTTAGTTTGATAGGTGTTTTTATTTATGGGTGAAAAAAAACCGAATAACACCTGTGACGAATCGTTTTCCTAATAGCCGAGGGCTAAAGTGAAAGTAAGACCGTTCGAATGTTCGTGTCATTTGGTGTTTATGTGATAAATAGGATATCACATTCGTGTGTTTTCGGTCGTGAATTTATTGAACTCGTTGGATAAATTCACGCCTGAAAACACACTCATTCATTATCCTCTATGTCTACGGTATAACGGTAGTTGGATACAAATTGAATCCTGCTCAAAGGTCAAGTAACTTCTTGTTTGATATCCTGGCATTAAATGGTCTATTTATGAGATATAACTTTTGGGATCTTATGACATCATACAGTTATTCCAAACAAAAAACGTTACGACATGGTTTTTAGTTGTCAAGTTTATTTATAAAGTTGAGATCATGATTTCAAGAGTAGAGCTAACATGTAATAAGGCAAATAGCTGTACTGTAAATATCTGTTACATTTGCAGTGTTGCAGGGATGGGAAAAGGTGAGATCTTGGACATCGCCCGATGCCTGCAAGGTGATAGATGCCTATGTTCATTCCATCACGGCCAAATATCCTAGAACAAGGTTGGTACAGCGGACAAAACGTTATTTGTTCCCAATAAACGCGTGTTTACGCTAGAACAATCCATTACAAACAGTTTGAACCCAGATCAGACCCCTGGTAACCCGGCATCTGATCAGACTCCAAACTGTTTGCCACGCGGAACAAAATTAATTTTCAAGTTTTTTATCAACCTGTTATTTTCTTCAATTGTTTAATGTCGATGGCGTTTAGTTTCGTTCTCAACTGTAGCACAATATGTAAAATATGTTGTTCTGTCTGGATAAACGCGTTTATATTAAAAACATTGTGCAATCAGTTGGCACCCAGATCGGACGTTCAACTACTCGGTATCTGATAAGGCTTTGAAGGGCTCGTCACTTATATCGACGTGAGTCGTAAAACATTTTGCAATTTTCCACATTTTGTTTCATTGCGATTGCGTTTCGTTTCGTTTGAACGAGGAAGAATCTCAGATTCATGGTTTGCACTGACGCTAAAATGATATTGTATCTTGCCTATTCCAGAAACATGATTGTCACAAATGCTACTCTGATATTTTGTTTTGTCTGTCCAAATAAACTGGTTGTCACAGACGCTAACGTGATATTTTGTTTTGTCTATTCCAGAAACATTGTTGTCACAAATGCTGACGTGATATTGTTTTTATTTCAGATATATACAGTGGAGAAAATGTTATTCTTTCCCGTTAAAACGCAAACGAAACGCAAACGCATCGCAATAAAACGTAGAAAAACAATTTTTTCGACAGTTCTGACTAATCATGTTAATTTGAGTGGCAAACAGTTTTGAGTCTGATGAGACGCCTGGTTACCCGGCGTCTGATCAAGCTCCAAACTGTTTGGAATTGAAATAATAGTTTTAGCGTACACGCGTTTAATGGGAAAGAATAACGTTTTCTCCACTGTAGTAAGCATAGACGCTAACTAAAGTTATGCTTTATTGTGTCGTATTCAGATACATAATTAGCACAGACGTTAGTGTAGTTGTATTGCTTTGTCTATATCAGATACGTTGTAAGCACATACATGTACAATAGTGTAATGTTTTAATTTCTCTATTTCAGATACGCTACGGTATGCTTTATTGTGTCTTATTCAGATTACATTATTAGCACAGACGTTAGTGTATAAGTATTGCTTTTGTCTATTTCAGATTCATGTACGTTGTTGGCACAGACACGAATGTAATGTTTAATTTTGTCCATTTCAGATACATAGTTGACACAGACGCTAAAATGGTGGTTTATTTTGTTTATGTTAGATATATTATTTACACTTACGCTAATGTAATGTTTTATTTTGTCTATTTCAGATACGTGGTTGGCACAGACGCTAACGTAATGTTTCGTATACTAACGTATATGCCTGAGATCATCAGTGACTACATCGCTAAAAACAGGCGGCCATAACGGACAATCCACAATACAATTGTGTTCGCTGTAGATCTCTATTATTCACTGCATATTACTGTATAAAAATTATATTTCCAGAGGCTGTTCTGTCCTACAGTGGAGAAGACGTTATTCTTTCTACTTTAAACGTAAACGTTTAGCAATGTTAATTTTTAGAAATGTTTAACAATTAATTTATATCTGATCTGACGCCGGGTTACCCGGCGTCTGATCTGGCTCCAAACTGTTTGCAATGGAAATAATAGTTTTAGCATAAACGCATTTATTGGGAAAGAATAAATACTTCCCTACTATACACTATCTACGAGCTAAACAAATAGTGAAAACCTCTTGTTCCGCCTTAATCACAAAAAGTAAAGGCTGCTGAACATCTCGGAGATATCTACCTACACGATATTTTAGAATGTTCCCAAACTTAAGTTCGTCCCAGCTATGCGTAATTTAACGGTTACCATGGTAACCCCATGTAATTTTCAAATCTATCCTGTGTGTAAAAATGGGCTATAACTTTGCTTCTGTGGGAAATATCAAACAAGTACCAAAGGCCATTAGGATGAAATGTAACTTAATTAATATTCGTGTTTTAATACTTATGAGTATTAATTTGAAAGTCAAAATAAGCAGAAAAACATGAAATTCAAGCATGTTGTTTTTCTGAGAGGAGGTTTTATGCACCAAGGTTCTTAAAAATAGGCATGTTTAGAGGCATGTAGTGTATAAACTTTTCATGATCAAATTATTCGGGATAGTTTTACCCCTTCACCGCTTTATTGTCGTCTGCTTCAGTATTGTTGTCTGCATAAGACGTTTCAAAGTTAGATTTAAGGTTGTATGACTTAATAAATATCGATAAGATTGTCAAACAGTTTGGGTCTGATCAGTACCCTAACTGTTTGCAAACGCGCTTAAAGGCTCATTGAGAGTGAAAGGGATAGTGTGCGTTTATTGGCCTTTTCACAACATTTACTGAGCATCGATACCAGTGATATACACGACCATAAATATATACATTTATTATATGCCTTCGTATGATATCGAGCGTTTCCGCGTGTATCTGGACAGTAAAATACAAGAGTCTGTATCAGCCACCTTGTATCAGCCACTTTGTATTTTACTCTGACGTCGCTTTCGATTTAACGTGACTTCATTTACTATACGTTCATGTACAAGTGCCGCGTTATTCATTGTGGCAAACAAAAATTCTTGTTCTGCTTCAAATTACTAATAAATTTTGGATATTAAATGATTTAAACAACTATTTAGTTGTTTCTGGTGTGTAATCAATGCATATAATAAACACATCACCAGTTGGCAGTGCGCTACAGAGTGTTGCATTTAGCTCTCGACGTTTTTGGCGGAAACAACCGATCAGACTCGCGCCAAGGCGCTCGTCAGATCGGCTATTTCCGCCAAAATCGTCTCGAGCTAAATACACCACTCTGTATCGCACTGTCAACTGGTGACCCCGTTCACTGGCATCACCTAAATAGTCTTAAGTACAGTAATATTGACATGAGCGTCAAACAGTTTAACCATTCACGCCATAGTGTCGTCTGCTTAAATATTATTGTCTGCAATATCGTTTCAAAGTTAGATTTAAGGCAGTATAATTGACATAATTTCAAAACAAGTGGCAAACAGTTTTGATGCTGATCAGACTCCGCGTTACGCGGCGTCTGGTCAAAATCAAAACGGTTTTCAAAATTAATTAATGCGCTTAATGACGTCATTGAGAGTGAAAGTGTGAACATATTTATAAAGACAACATAGAAGCGTGGCTATAAATAAAACAGGAAGAATACAAGCGTGACTGTTTTAAATACCGTAAGCTTAATTTGTCTGAATCCATTAAAACTCTGGATTTGAAACAAATTAAAAACCATAACCCGGTAAAACATACACATTTCCGTTTAAACAAGAAACACAATTGATTTCTGACACAGGAAAAAAATTAAAACTCATGTATCGAATTACTATTAACAATATTAAAGTCGATAATGTTATGAAACTACTTGCGTACAGGATTGTGTCTTACAGGGAAACAATTATTATATAATGTTTGCCAATAGTTAAACATGTTGAGGTCCGTTGCGTATGGTTGGCAATAAGGCCGTTCATAGGGTCTCAAATACCTTGAGACACACACAACCATATGACTTCATGAATGTATCAATAGTACATTGTAGCCCTATCAGGAGGCGTGGTACTTCGGTGCCACATGGCCACCATGCGACCTCATTTTGCTTTTCAAACCTGAAAGAGCCCTTTGACATTGCTTAATCAAGGTGTGTTGGGTTTAACAGTTCAATTTTAAACTCTTAAACTCTTAAACCCATATCCAGCGGTGGTATCGTCTGTTTCAAAATTGTCGTCTGCAAAACTTATTTAATTTAGATTTTTACATTGTTTAGGTAAATAAACCTTAAGACGAGTGTCAAACAGTTTGGATCCAGAGTTAATATTGGGGTATTTAAAGCAGATAATAGATCTATAGCATCTGTCTTTAAGCAACCATATAAACCAAGCCACCTTAGATCTCCTATTATCTGGAGACGAAACGAAACCTCTTGATTTTAATATGCATATTTTCCAGACAGTCCATAGGTACATCCACGATACCATGCGATTCTCAACAAACACGCAACAATAAGTTTATGCTATTTTTATATACAGTTATGTTGCTTTGCTTTAGTTTAACCGGTGGCACTCTAAAACCATTATTTTGCCATGAAGTTGTACTCCAAAGAGTATTTGAAACTTATCATACTTATCCTACTAAACACTATATCGATACCAGGACTATATAGCCGATTACAACTTTTTTGTTTTGAATATCGTTAAACAAACAATTTGTATTAAAGTAAATGAGTATAAACAACACTTCGGCTGTGCCATCGATTGCTATTCTAGAATGTAACTATTGTATTTTCTACTTTATTATTCTATGCCACTGTTTTGTATATATCTAGGGAAAGGGCCAATGATAATTTTGTAATAACTTGTAGCCCAATCCCTTTGCACATGTTATTATGCAAATAAATATGTTTAAACTAAGCAACCATTTCACATTATACCTGTAAAGAGTACACTTACCCTATGTACCATCAGTAAATACCAAAAACGAGCGAAGACAGTGATTTCCTTTACAAACAGTTTGGAGCCTGGCTTCTGGTTCTTTACCTCTCAGTATAAAGAACATGCCTATTTCCTATATTCCACTGTATTGCCTCTTGAAAGTTTGCATGTCGCACCGTTTTGAACATTGTGTTAATTAACATGTGTTTAAGGTAATTTACCATTTAAAGCAAGGTGTACGAAAAACAGAAAGCACCTTTAGGAGCTTTCTGCTTTACGTTCACCTTACTTTAAGCTTTCAACTGTCTGTTAAGCAGTCAATTAACCTTCTGTTTAGTGGTCGTAATAGAGATGTTTTACTGTATATGGCTTCGCGTGGACGTAAAATCTACTTATTAACAATAACAACAACACTGAAGTTTTGTCTGTATAAGCAAGACGTTTCTGAGGATTGAGAGTTGATTTATGACAGTAATATGTCAATGCATAATAAAATAACTACGTATTTATGACAAGTATATACGACAAGCTCAGCTTGTCAATGACCGGGGACTTGTGTGTTACAGTAGAGAAGCCGTTAATCTTTCCAATAAACGCGTTTATGCTAATGTTTTTATTTCCATGGCAAACAGTTTGGAGCCAGATCAGACGCCGGGTTACCCGGCGTCTGATCTGGCTCCAAACTGTTTGCCACTCAGATTAAATTAAATAGTCAGACTTGTCAACAATTTGTCATTTTCAACATTTTATTGTAATGCGTTTGCGTTACATTTGCGTTTAAACGGGAAAGACTAACGTCTTCTCCAATGTAATTTGTGTTAACTGTAAGAAAATAAATTAATGTACAGTGGAACATCGATATCATGAATTCGTTTAAGTCAAACAAACTCAAATTCAAGAGTTAAAACGTGGCTTTCCTCGATTGGAGATACTCCCTTATGTCGAACTGACACGTATTTAAAGTTTGTCTATCTTCGTCATACGGGTATGTTGGACAAAAGCCGAGTACGAATTATTGAATTTTAAAGGATGGCGCACAGGTAAGTTTTGCGTGTCAAGAAATGTAATAGATGCTATTAATAATTTTGATACAGGTTATAGGTCTGACACAAACCTTTTACCAATTTACTGAAATGTCAGAACTGAAACATGTCCATCTATACAGTGGAGATTCTGTTATTCTTTCCCGTTTAAACGCAAACGTACGCAAACGCAAAGCGCTAAAACGTAGAAAAGAACAACTTTTGGACAATTCTGATATTTCATGTGTATCTTGGTGGCAAACAGTTTGGAGCCTGATCAGACGCCGGGTTACCCGGCGTCTGATCTGGCTTCAAACTGTTTGCACAGCAAATAATAGTTTTAGCGTAAACGCGTTTATTGGGAAAGAATAACACATTCTCCACTGTATATATATCTCTGTTGGTAATTTACAGTCAACAAGGTTGTATCTATAGGAAACGAATAGCGAAGTACAATGCTCTCTACCTATCACGGCCCGCCGAACAACGATTCCCTCCGAACAACACTGCTTGCTTCTGTTCCCCAAACAAGAGAGTTACAGTGGAGAATCTGTTATTCTTTCCCGTTTAAACGCAAACATACGCAAACGCAAAGCACTAAAACGTAGAAAAGAACAACTTTTGGACAATTCTGATAATTCTTGTTTATCTTGGTGGCAAACAGTTTGGAGCCTGATCAGACGCCGGGTTACCCGGCGTCTGATCTGGCTCCAAACTGTTTGCACTGCAAACAATAGTTTTAGCGTAAACGCGTTTATTGGGAAAGAATAACAGATTCTCCACTGTAAGCTTAATTTTCACTGCTGCAATATCCTCTTTTTTGCTTAAAACTTTAGACTATTGTTTTTTCATTTCTCAAAGTTATCTATTGGCCATTTCGATGAAATATCATGACGAATGACAACCAGTTTGAAACTAGCTCAGACGCCGCGCCATTGGGTGCTGTTTCAGAGAGGGGGCATTGTATACAACTATGTGGTAAGGGACACTATTATTGAAGGGACGTTTGATGTGCTGAACCCAAAATGAAATGATACAGAAATTAGTTTAACCCATTTGTGCCCACGATCCCATATAAGAAATCGTATAGAATGCGTAGTAAATTAAGTTTCAGTAAAACTGTTACTAATGTATATCATTATAAAGCAACTATTTACCGTTTATGTTAGATGCTAAAGTTGCAATTAAAAAATGATAATGTCAATAAACAATTGTTATATCTTATCAAAATGTGTTTGTATTTACCTATTATTTTGTTTTTCATTTGGTTAGTTATTTTAACCTGAAATCCACAGGTGTTTGTATTGTATGTTTTCCCCCTGTTTATGTAGATCTAGATCGTTTTAAAAAAAAAAAAGGTCTACCGTAGTCTAATAAAAAAAAAATCTTTTCTTTTTTTTTTAAACGATCTAGATCTACATGAACAGGGGAAAAGAAACATACGATACAAGCAACTGTGCTGAAATCCATATATTTATATTAAAAGCTGAAGTTCCTTCTTCCGAAACCTTTTTTTTTATTTCATTGCTATGGCCCTAACCCGTACATGTATTTGATCAGCGCCATACGAAACAGAGACTTAACCCGTACGATATGGCAAACGAGAACATGTATATACATAATTTGCAAACAGTGTAAACCAAGATTAAAGGGTACCTTAAAATCAGGGTTCCCACTGTTCACAACCAGGTTAATCGTTTGAACCCTAGTCCATATACAAATGTGTCCTTTGCAAATAACCCCTAAATCGTCATTAACGGACTATATACTTAATTCTTAATTGGAAACCGGGATTGTACGTCTGAAGATTCAGGGAGGAAAGGAGACCCCCCCCCCCCCACACACACACACACACCCATGAGTCCATGTAGATTGGTCAGTGTTAAGAAAATGTAAAAGTCTATTAGAAAAGTCAACAGAGTAACTGTTAAAGAGGCTGAAAACCTAACAGTGCTCCGTCTCTACAACAACACCCAATGGGAGACACATATTGCGTGTGTTGTTCGGCTTGGCTTACATTTACAAACAACTTAAATCAAGATCAGACGCCGCGTAATGCATTAAAGACTGATCACCTTCCTGTATTATTTTTGTCCTGCGTTAAGCTACTGTTTTCCCTATAGCCTACAACTACAGTGAAACCCCTCTAAACCGGACATGTATGGGGACTACAAAAATGTCCGGTTTAGAGGGGTTTCCGGTTTAGAGAGGTTTTAACCTTTTTAACAATTATTTCTAGTATGGAAGATAGATGACCACTTAAAGCAGGTTGAAAGTAAACAGAATGCGCCTTCAGGCGCATTCTGCTTTACTTTCAACCTGCTTTAAGCTATCATCTGCAAGAAAGAATAAACTATTTTTCTTCAGTGTAGGAATAAATCAAAGAAGGAAAAAGGCGTAATTATGGTGTAATGGGTAAAAATAAAGAAGGGTTGGATACGGGACCAAAGCTTTTGTCCGGTTTAGAGAGAATTCCGGTATTTAGAGGTTCCGGTTTAGAGGGGTTTCACTGTATATTCTTTTCTGATGTTTGGATAATACAAGTTCGATTTATGATATTGCCAACAAACAGTACATAATATCAGTTAAAGTATTGACAATTATTTATTTATTTCTTAAACGTTGGGGAAAACATTTGGAACCTGATCAGACGCCGAGTAACTCGGCGTCTTATAAGGCTTTAAGCTGTTTGCAAAAAATATACGTGTTCTAGAACACACACGTTTACTATATGAGAGACTTCTGTCTTGTCCCAAGTATATATGTATAATTTACGAGTGGTTTCGACTTATATTACTGTTTGTTTGACATACGTGTACAGCGAAGAAGAGTTATTTTGTCCAAATTATCGCGTTTATTTAGGCTAAGACTATTATTTCCATTTAAACAGTTAGGAGCAAGAACAGAGGCCGGGTAACCTAGGGCTGCCATAAGTTGACATGAAAAATCCTAAGATTTCCAAATTTGCATTTTTCAAGTGCGATTTTACGAATCGTATCTTTACCCCATAGCCTTTTTCTTGTTTTGTTGACATGCGACTACTTAAAACAGGCTGTAAGTAAAGCAGAATGCGACTTAGGGCGCATTCTGCTTTACTTTCAGCCTGCTTTTAGCTACCATGCACTGGGAAAAAATCCGAAGATTTAGGAAAAAGCCGGAGAAATGGCAGCCCTGGTAACCTGATGTATGATCGAGCTCCAAACTGTTTGCCACCCAAATGAAAATGACTTTGTCGAAAAGTTGTCATTTACGCTATTTCATTGCAATGCGTTTGCATTTCGTTTGCGTTTAAACGGGAAAGAATAGCGTCGATCCACTGTATATTTGCGGAAGAGATTTAATACAGCCAATATTTTATACCATAATCGCCTAATGAATTTGATTTGATTTGATTTGTTTTGATTTTACGTCGCTTTCAACAGTATTTCAGTCATATCGCGACGTCCAGTTAATTACAGGTGGAGGAAGACCCCAGAAGCCCTTTATGCATGTTTCAGGTACAAATCGGCAACTGGGTAGAACCAACGACCTTCCGCAAGCCAGCTGGAAGGCTTCCCCACATGAAAAAAACCGAACGACCCTACTGGGATTCGAACTCACAGCGGTGAGGAGCTTAGTGATGTAAGTCACAGTGACTATACCACTAGGCCACGGAGGCCCCCAATCGCCTAATGAAACACACAGGACTACTGTTTAATATATATGTAATTGTTTGAAACAGGACAAAAATAATGCAGAAAGTCCCATTAAGAGCTGTCTTCATTATATATATATGTTACAGTCAATCTGTGTAACCAATGACTGGAAATTTCAGTCATTACGTGAAATGATAACTGACAAACACCTTCAGTTATTTCATGAAATGACTAAATTGACATTAGCTTTATTTATTACATCGTAATGATTGGTGTATCTTAATAATTACAAACTACACTATTAAAACAAAACATGCATACAATGGAGAATCTGTTATTCTTTCCCAATAATCGCGTTTACGCCAAAACTATAATTTGCAGTGCAAACAGTTTGAAGCCAGATCAGACGCCGGGTAACCCGGCGTCTGATCAGGCTCCAAACTGTTTGCCACCAAGATAAATATGAATGATCAGAATTGTCAAAAAGTTGTACTTTTCTACGTTTTAGTGTTTTGCGTTTGCGTACATTTGCATTTAAACGGGAAAGAATAACAGATTCTCCACTGTATCAAATGTAATACAAATCAAGTCTCTTGAATCATTAAAAATGTGTGCAATGTTTCTGAAATAAATGTTAGATATTAAGTATTAAACAAAATTATGCATATTGAATGATATGAATGAACAACTGCTGTTGCATTAATTAGATAAAAGTCATTTCACACATTGCCTGAATCATGTAAAAGGTTTCTAGCCAATTTGTGTAAAGATGGCCTGTCAATTTCAGTCATTTCATGAAATGATTGAAAATTTCAGGTATTTCGTGAAATGACTTAGTGAAACAGTCATTTCACGTAATGACTGAACTATTTAGTCATTTCGTGAAATGACTGATTACACAGATTGACTGAACATACAGTGGATAATCTGTTATTCTTTCCTAATAAACGTGTTTACGCTAAAACTATTATTTGCAGAGCAAACAGTTTGGAGCCAGATCAGACGCCGGGTAACCCGGCGTCTAATCAGGCTCCAAACTGTTTGCCACCAAGATACAGTGGAGAATCTGTTATTCTTTCCCGTTTAAACGCAAACGTACGCAAACGCAAAGCACTAAAACGTAGAAAAGAACAACTTTTGGACAATTCTGATAATTCTTGTTTATCTTGGTGGCAAACAGTTTGGAGCCTGATCAGACGCCGGGTTACCCGGCGTCTGATCTGGCTCCAAACTGTTTGAACTGCAAATAATAGTTTTAGCGTAGATAGATAGATAGATTTATTTCAATATCATGTAACATGACAATAGCTAACAACACACACATACATCTAAAAACAAAACACAATTTATAAAAATTGCAATGATTATAAATATGTTGTGTTATGAACTATGTCAGTCACATCAATATCAAGGATTATAAATACCACGAATGAGGAACAATGTTGTTCACCACCCGTGGGATTACACAAAAAAGAGGAAAGACATCTCTTATTTCCATTGTGGTCCTTATTGATATTGATGGTCTGACATAGAGAGGCATGATCTATGAACTAATAAGATTAAATATGAAATTAATAAATTAAAAATAATACTGAGTATATTTTGTTAATTACCAAACCAGTCCCTACCCTTAATTATAATAAAAATTAAAGACTGACGTAGAAAAGTATTAAATACACTATCCATATTAAAATAATAACAATAGGTTTGCTTATAAGATAAAAAAATCTGTGTAAAAATATATCAGAATGAGATCATTGACAATACACTGAAGTTTACATTATTGTATCTTAACTTTTGACTATAAATATTACTTAAAGATGCGTTACACTATTGAATCTTAACTTATGATTATAAATATTACTTACTCGTATATATGAGTTCCATAACCAATAAATTTCTCTTAGATGTTCATATTATGACTTAAAATGTGATCTTTTACTCCCCTCTTGAACTTTGCTAAAGTTGACATACTTCTAAGATTTGCAGGTAATTTGTTCCATAGTGTGCATCCGTTGTAGGAAAATGATGTGAGACCAAAACCTTTGACCTTAGGGGGTACAAATGAACCGGTCTGACTAGATCTGGTTTCGTAAGCATGAACAGTATCTTGAGCTGTAAAATTTTGACTCATATAGTCAGGACTTAGACCTTTTTTTATCTTAAAAACATGACAGAGAACAATTTGGTCGACCCTTCTTGAAACGTTTAACCAATCGAGAGAGGTAAAGTGTTCATGTTTAAAACGCGTAAACGCGTTTATTGGGAAAGAATAACAGATTCTCCACTGTAAACAATAATTATCAGAATTGTCCAAAAATTGTTCTTTTCTACGTGTTAGTGCTTTGCGTTTGCGTACGTTTGCGTTTAAACGGGAAAGAATAACAGATTCTCCACTGTACATACACCATGTTTCAATATCACCGAAGTTTCACGATTTGGACACTTTCAAAACACGGAAATCCTCAACCGGTATGAGCCGGAAACCGTCCAGCCTTGCAAACTTATCAGTAAAGCGCAGTAGGTTGTATGTACAGTGAAGAAGACGTTATTCTCTCCCAATTAAAAGCGGTTACGCTAAAAATAATATTTCCATTTCAAACAGTTCGGAGCCTGATCAGACGCCGGGTAAATCGGTGTCTGATCAGGCTTCAAACTGTTTGCCACTAAGATAAGAAATAAAAAGTTAAATATTTCACAAAGTTGTAATTTTATACATGTTAGTGCAGTGCGTTTGCGCTTCGTTTGCGTTGAAACGGGAAAGGATAACGTCTTCTCCATTCAACAGTTGGACCAGCGTAACGCGGTTACTAAGTAGAGTGAACATGATAACCTTTAAAGGCTGGTGACCCCTTATACCAAGTCAAAAGACATGCAGAAAACTTCTATTGTGATTGTTTCTGATTTACTTTAGACCTTTACCAAGCTGTCGTCTTAATATTTAACCATAAAGGTCATCGTTCTTTGAGTAGCCGCTCTACATGTGTTGTTATCAGTTTGGATCGTATAAATTACAGGGGCCCGTTTCTTAAAACATCTTACGACAAATGTTGTCGTAAGTCAAAACATTAAAATACATTTAATCTCTGATTTCTCTATCTAATCCTGCATTGTAACATCTTTTTGGAATCGTCTTTTCAAGACGATTCCAAAAAGATGTCACAAGACAGGATTAGATGGAGAAATAAATAATAATTGATACTTTTATAATCTGACTTACGACAACATTTGTCGTAAAAAGTTTTATGAAACGGGCCCCAGGTCATTACACTAAAACCGCAATTAGATGTACAATGGAGAAGACTTTATTCTTTCCCATAAACGCGTTTACGCTAAAACTATTATTTATATTGCGAACAGTTTGGAGGCAGATCAGACGCCGGGTAACCCGGCATCTGATCAGGCTCCAAACTGCCACATAGATTAAAATGAACTGTCAGAATTGTCAACAAGTTGTCATTTTCTACGTTTTATTGCAATGCAGTTGCATTTCGTTTGCGTTTAAACGGGAAAATAATGTCCTTTCCACTGTAAATTACATGATGCGTGCAGGAAAGCCACATTTAGATATAAACATTTACATACACTGAACATCAACAGAGGTCGGGTGAATGCGTGAACATACGTGACCACTATGTTTATTTACATTATTTCTGCTGCAATATTATATTTCGTATTGAGGAAATTTTTGGATATTTTTAAAATTAGCGAATATGGAGATAGATATGTTTTCATCACTGGATGTGACACGGGATTCGGGCACATGTTGGCTGTACGTCTTGACGACATGGGTTTTCGCGTGTTCGCAGGATGTCTGACAAAGTCAGGCATGGAATCCTTACAAAAGGTTTGTTCCAAGAGACTCGAGACAGTTGAGATAGACGTCACACAGGATACCAGTATAGAGAAATGTCTGGAGGAAGTGAAAAAGAAACTTCCCGCAAACAGAGGTAAGACATAACTAAGGGATTTACTGGCGTGTATATGGGCATTGAGATAAGAAAGCTTAATTATACATGTATAATTATAATGCTTATTGCATTGACGAAATGTGTAGAGAAAAACACCGTCGTCATCATAGACTCTGCATCTAAGTTTGGTCTGCATTGTCAAATACAGTGGAGAATCTGTTATTCTTTCCCGTTTAAACGCAAACGTACGCAAACGCAAAGCACTAAAACGCAGAAAAGAACAACTTTTGGACAATTCTGATAATTCATGTTTATCTTGGTGGCAAACAGTTTGGAGCCTGATCAGACGCCGGGTTACCCGGCGTCTGATCTGGCTCCAAACTGTTTGCACTGCAAATAATAGGTTTAGCTTAAACTCGTTTATCGGGAAAGAATAACAGATTCTCCACTGTACATTATCTTCAAACAATGTTGAGTATGTTGTACTAGTAGATGCTTGTAAATGTCATAGAGTATAGACCCGGCTTTACTTGATCCTTCTTAAGTTATCCCATTACCCCATAAATACGCCTTTTTACGCCATTGATTTATTCATACTCTGAAGAAAATAGTTCCAAATTAAACAGCCATGAACATTTTTTATAAGAACTATTTTCTATATTCTAGCAGATTATATCTTAAAGTAGGCTGAAAGTAAAGCAGAATGTGCCTTAAGGCACATTCTGCTTTACTTTCAACCTACTTTAAGTGGTAACTGATCTTCAAAATTAGAAACAAGCTATGGGGTAATGGGTTAACTCATTCACCCCACCTCCAATGAACAATTCCATTTACTACTGCGTCAAGCCAACTATTATGTAGGGTTGTTTTCACAATGCATTTGCAAAATGACCCTGATCAGAGGGACTTTGGGAGCCATCTGAACTGGTTTTACACTGTTTACATACGATATAATTATGTAAGTTATACACGGGTACTGGTAAGTTTGTAAAAAACGAGTATACTCATCGTTCGGTGGAATGTGTTAAATGTATTTGGTTCAAAAATCGCACCATATATTTAAAATTGTCTTTGTTTGGGCATACGGAAATCCCCAGTAGAAACTGATTTCCATGAAATTTGAGCGTAATTAACTCTTTAACTTTGTACACAGTTCGGATCCTCACCGACATCTGATCAGGATCAAAACTGTTTGACACTCGTATCGACATTTCTTCAGTCGAAACAGACCTAAAACAGACTTAAAACATATTGCAAACGACACTTTCAATGCAGACGATATTTTGGCGGTAAGAGGGTTAAAGCAGACGAAAAATCTTGGTGGTGAAAGAGTTAGTATGTAACTGACATGGGTTACATAGTTACCTTTCTTGTGCGACATATTATAAGATAGAGGTTATCATCCCAAATTAACAACTGCTTTACACGTTAGCAAACTGGAACTATTTGTCACAAACGGCTAGTTTCCGGTTCGTCTGCCGTTCAAGAGTTTGGTTGTTTCTTTGTTGACATTATGATATGGACTATTTCACTTTTGAAAACTTACCAAACTTATTTCTTATATACAATTGTAAACCAAACAGCGCAGTGTACAGTGGAGAATCTGTTATTCTTTCCCGTTTAAACGCAAACGTACGCAAACGCAAATCACTAAAACGTAGAAAAGAACAACTTTTGGACAATTCTGAGAATTGTTGTTTATCTTGGTGGCAAACAGTTTGGAGCCTGATCAGACGCCGGGTTACCCGGCGTCTGATCTGGCTCCAAACTGTTTGCACTGCAAATAATAGTTTTAGCGTAAACGCGTTTATTGGGAAAGAATAACAGATTCTCCACTGTAATCAGGTCAAAATATCAACAACAATAAAGTACAGTGTTCCCTCCCAACAACGACTCCCTCCTAACAACGACCCCTCCTAACAACGACCCCTCCCAACAACGACCCCTCCTAACAACGACCCTTGCCGCAGTTCCCTAAACAGAACAATTATGTCTAACGCTTTTACTGCTGCAATGTCGTCTACTTTAAATTGTCGTCTGCTGCTCGTCTCAAAGTTACATTTTTGACATTTGACAGAAAAATACTTAATGACGAGTGACCAACAGCTTGAATCCAGATCAGACGCCGCGTTACGCGGCGTCTGATCTGGATTCAAGCTGTTTGCAAATGTTAACCATTTTCCCTCCCTATAATGACTCCCTCTGAACAACGCACACCATTTTGGTCTCCCATCGGATGTCGATGTAGAGAGGGAGCGCTGTACCAAGTTATACTCTACATGTACTTTCAGTCCGAATGACCGCTCAGCCGACTGTACATTCACTCCTCTGATCATTGAGCCATCTTGCCTACAATATTGAGCACTGCTAACATAATTATGGCGCGTAGGCAGCCGCAGTACCGACAGACACCGAATGTTCTCTTTTTGTCTATGGGCATTTAAAATGTACAATGTAGCCATTCTCGTCAAAGAGTCGGCATGCATTATTTTGGCTTTCTGAAATGATGTAAAGTAGTAAATGGCACAAAGAAACATTACAACAGTTAAAAAGTGATGCTTACTAAAAGTATGATGCAAAGTGTACATTTTGTTTTCCTGAAATATATGCATTTTTTTTAATTGTTTCGGCTCAAATTCAATGCAAACACTCACTCAATCAAAATCTATCGGAAAGAAATTAATCAAACTTCACACAGTAAAAACTATAGGTGTGCATAATAAGAACATGGTAAAATGGCACATGTTATAATGCATCTTTTGAAACTTTAAGCACTTTCATACATATACCAATGACCTAAATAAGCAGAAGGCTTTTTCTATGTGTTCTCAGGTTCACGCTAATATTCAATTGGGTTAAAGTCCTGGGGCCCGTTTTACTAAACTACTTACGCAAATTTTTTGCGTAAGTCAAAAATCGTTTAACTCTTATTTTTCGATCATAAACGTTTGCAAACAGCAAACAGCCAGATCAGAGGACGCGCTAAAAGCGCGTTCTCTGATCTGGCTATTTGCTGTTTGTTGCAAGTGATTATTAAAAATATAAATTAAAATTTAAACTTTTACTTACGCAAAAATGTTGCGTAAGTTGTTTAGTAAAACGGACCCCTGGGTTATTACCTTAGCCTTATTAGATAGAGTACGGTATTTGCCATATCTCACGTACTTTCATTTATCAAGTGCAATTTCATGTGTTTAACGTTTATATTTCGCGAATAATAGAGATGGTTTGAAACCGAAAGTATCTACGGGAGGTAACCGACATAATTTCGTTGAGTTACGATTCTTGAATTATCGCATTTTTGTTAAAGCAACTAGGTGTCGCACGAATTGGGAACGTATGTCCTTAATACAGTGGGAAAAAACGTTATTCTTTCACGATAATGGCGTTTATGCTATAAGAAGTATTTCCATGCATACAGTTTGGAGCCAGAGGCGACGGGTATTCCGGGGTCTGATCAGTCTCCAAACTGTTTGCCACTCATATCAAAATAAATCGCTTTATTAATGTTATTCATTGCATTGCGGTTGCGTTTCGCTTGTGTTTAAACGGAAAAGAATAACGTCTTTTCTACTGTATGTCAAACCCGAATTTGTAACGTTCCAGGACTGTGGGCGATTGTCAATAACGCCGGTAGGCTAGGAGGGGTAGGTCCAACAAGCTGGCTGACCCGGAAGGATTATGAGGACACATTGGCCGTGAACCTTTACGGGGTTATCTTCGTTACCAAGGCGTTCTTACCATTGGTCCATGCGGAGAAGGGCAGGGTCGTGAACATGTCTAGTATCATTGGGAGGTTTCCATTTTTGGATTCTGCTTACTCCGTGTCTAAGGCGGGTGTAGAGGCTTTCTCGGACATGCAGAGGTGAGTTAAGAAATAATAAATTTATACCAGTGTTCTATCGTGCAATCGAACACTGGTAGGAGTTGAGATGCGTAGTAATTTAATCACGAGGCCTTTAGGCCGAGTGATTTAATTACAAGCATCTCAACGACTATCCGTGTTCGATTGTTAGATAGAACACTGGTATTAATTTATTATTTCGATTCTAACACATAATTTAACCTTAATTTGCACCGAAGTAACGGCGCTACATTTCTTGGCGTACGCATTTACGAAGTCATATGACGTCACGTTAGAACGTTTAGCGCGTGAGTGTTCTACTGAAAATTTGAACACCAAGACGGTCCTTCTTCGCTTATATAGGGGTGTGGGCGAGGTGTGTTAGAATACATATTCCATCAGACAATGCTCATTCATTGAAGTAACATATACTTAATGAAACAAGTTCCAATAGACACCATTTGTGTATATGTCTGGAAAGCAATATCAAAGACATATGGTACTGCAGAAAATATAATAAGGCACACAGTTAAGAAGATTTCTTTTAAATACATCAATTGCAATAATTGGTTACGAGTTCATGTACTATTTGTTCAAAATGTCCTCTTTTTTCAATAGCAAATTGGGAGACCATTAAAATGTATTTTTCAACGGACGATTGTACGCAAACTGCTTATTAGTGATTCTCAAAACCTAAAGCTTGTTCAGCATTGTCTGCACTGCTATTAATCACTACGAATTTAACTTTATCGGAAAAGTTAAGAAGACACCAGGGCTGCCATAAGTTGACATGAAAAATCCTAAGATTTCGAAATTTGCATTTTTCAATTGCGAATTTACGAATCGTACCTTTACCCCATAGCCTGTTTCTAGTTTTGTTGACACGTGACTACTTAAAGCAGGCTGGAAGTAAAGCAGAATGCGCATTCTGCTTTACTTTCAGTCTGCTTTAAGCTACCATATTCTAGAAAAAAAAATCCGGAGATTTAGGAAAAATCCGGAGAAATGGCAGCCCTGAGACACTATTTTTCCCGATTCAACGAAACTAAACGCAAACGCGTTGCAACAAAATGTAGACAATGTATTCTAATCTGAATAGCAAACACACAGTTTGATGCCTGATCAGAAGCCGAGTTAACGGATCTCTAGGTCGAATAATATAAAGCGTTTGGGTTGAGACTAAGTTCGTTCTCAAGCATTTAATTGGTCAGATTTGAGCGAAATTCAAACGCTTTATAACCTTTGGGCCTGATATGGTTCTAATTTTTTACAATGGACATACGGTTTTAGCATAAATGCGTTTATTTATCCATACAATAGCGCCTTCTCAACGGTAAACGAAACAATGTATTTTAAATTATCATGACCTGTGAAAAAGTTGAAAGACACCGTGCAGTTGTGACAATTCTGCAAGTTTGAACAAATTTGGTTTACCTTAGTGATTATTTAGTATAAGAGTGAATATTCCTTCCAAACATATGGGTTTGTTACATATGAAGTCCAACAGTTTGGAGTCAGATCAGAGTCAGAACTAAAGTGTCTATGCACTGAATCTATTTTACAGGCGGGATCTCTTGGGCACAGGAGTTACATTACATATAATAGAGCCTGGTTTCCATAAAACATCGCTGTTGGATGTCGACCGTGCTAAACAGAGAATACGGTCAAAGCTTGAAAGTCTTCCTTCTGACTTGAGGGAGCCGTTGCCACCAAATATTGAGGATGCACGTGAGTTCGTTTAATGATTTCCTTGGTAAAATAAAATGGCATGCTAATCACCTGAAACATGTAGGTATCACGTAAACATTTAACCCTTTACCACATAGACTGTTTCTAGTGTTGAAGATAGGTGACTACTTAAAGCAGGTTGAAAGTAAAGCAGAATGCGCCTTAAGGCGCATTCTGCATTACTTTCAGTCTGCTTTAAACTATCCTCTGCTAGAATAGGGAAAATATTTCATATAGTACATATTCATGACTGAATAAATTGGAACTATTTCTTCAATAGAGGAATAAATTAGGGTGCGTAAAAAGGCGTATTTATGGGGTAATGGGTTAAAGCTTAACATTTAGAGCCATAGCAATGAGTATATACGTCATTTCCAGTTTACCTACGTCTTTTCCAGTTTACCTGTAATTAACACATTTGTCCCATGTAAACAGTGTAGACCCAGATCAGATGGGTCCTTTAGATGAGCCATTTTGCGAGGGGTCTACACTGTTTGCTAGCTTGTAATATATTAAAGAAAACAATCCTTACTAGCTATAAATAGATTAGACTAAATTGGAAGTTGAAATTTTCCATTAAGAATTCCAAGCATGAATAAGTTTAACCCACGTACAGTGGAGAATGTGTTATTATTTCCCAATAAACGCGTTTACGCTAAAACTATTATTTGCAGTGCAAACAGTTTGGAGCCAGATCAGACGCCGGGTAATGGAGCCAGATCAGACGCCGGGTTACCCGGCGTCTGATCTGGCTCCAAACTGTTTGCACTGCAAATAATAGTTTTAGCGTAAACGCGTTTATTGGGAAAGAATAACGTTTTCTCCACTGTAAGTATCTACGGAACCAGTACATACAGATAAATTATTCTTTCCCGTTTAAACGCAAACGTACGCAAACGCACAGCACTAAAACGTAGAAAAGAACAATTTTTGGACAATTCTGATAATTCTTGTTTATCTTGGTGGCAAACAGTTTGGAGCCTGATCAGACGCCGGGTTACCCGGCGTCTGATCTGGCTCCAAACTGTTTGCACTGCAAATAATAGTTTTAGCGTAAACGCGTTTATTGGGAAAGAATAACGTTTTCTCCACTGTAAGTATCTACGGAACCAGTACATACAGATAAATTACCCTTTTTTAGCAAATACTACATGTACATGCAAATTAGCCGTGCCATGCCAAAACCTGCCTTATTGCATTGCAAACAGTGTAGATCAAGACCGGTTGATCTTGATCTACACTATTTGACACCCACGTACATCTAAAGCATTTTATGTAGCTATAGTATACATGGTATTTGACAGTGTAGAAGAAACTCAAGTACAGAGCCTAAGATGACAATGGTACTTGGTCTGCACAATTGTACATTGCAACAAAGCTGGTTTTGTCATGGCACGGCTCAAATATATCTACGCATGCAAACTATACCTTCTACGCAGGCGTCATACGCAGGAAAAATAATATACAAATACACCATCTCCGCACACAGTGCATAAAACACAATTTCTACGAAGAAACTCCATGCAAATATTCTTTCTGCGCAAATGTACACTACCTACGACATACACGCTGCATTCACTTGCTCCCTCGAGACAGGCGCCTCATCAAATAGAACTGATTGTTAGGCTGACATAATCATTAAAACATATATACATGTATCTTATAACACAGCATTGCGTACAAAATCAAAATATTAACGGTATATTCGGTGATTGGATACAATTTGAATCCTCATCAAAAGCCAAGTAACTCGGAGTCTCATCTCGACACAATCCTTTTGACCCTCTATCGATATTTTTCCTGTCAAACTGCTCAATATTTTAAACGTTACAGCGCACGTGCAATTTTGATGCACGCGATATCCTGACACAAAAGGTCTATTAATGAGAAAATTTGGGATTTTATGACATTATATATTTTTTTCAACCAGAAACCTTATGGCATGGAATTTATTGTCATGTTTATTTATCAAATTGTCATTGTTATATCAAAGGTAGAACTAATATATGTAATAAGACAAATATATTTACTTTGAATATACAGTCGAACTTCGATATCTCGAGCTCGGTTAAAAGTCAAACATACCCATATTTCAAAGTTAAAATGCGGCTAAGCCGCGTTTTAACTTTGAAACACGGGTATGTGCACCTAAACCAAGTTTGAAATAAGACAAATTCATGTTTCGAAATATCGGATAATTCGAGTTAAGCGAGTTCGAGATATCGAAGTTCGACTGTATTACATTTGCAGTGTTGCAGGGATGGGA
Source organism: Gari tellinella (assembly GCA_922989275.2). NCBI lineage: Eukaryota > Metazoa > Mollusca > Bivalvia > Cardiida > Psammobiidae > Gari > Gari tellinella. The sequence continues at coordinate 6,162,685 of OV277869.1, forward strand.
AAAGGTGAGATCTTGAACCTCGCCCGATACCTACATTTTGGGATTTTATGACATTATATAGTTATCTTATGACATTGTATAGTTATTTCAAACAGAAAATTTTCTGTCACGTTCATTTATCAAATTTACATTGTTACATCAAAAGTAGAATAAACATACTACAAAAGGTTGAACCATTAATATGTTGTTAATGTTGTAATTAATATAATATGTTGTAATTAATATGAGTAATTACTCATTGAATAACGTCTCTAATAGACAATTGTTTAAGATGTCTGGCACCTTTGGCTAAATGAAGAGACAACCTTTTCTTTTTTCTTTTTTTTTTCAATATTTTATTTCTCAATATACATACACAAACAGGTGAAAATAACATACATAGCTCTCGTTTCAATAAACATTTCTATAATATAATACATTTGTATTTACTATTTTCTAGCACGTAAATTTTCCTGTCTATTTATGTACAACAAGAAATAAGTTTTGTATATGATCGGTATAGAAAAGTAGAGAAAGTAGCGGAATATAGGAAAATAGGAAAGTATTAGTGTGAGGAAGAAGCGGGTTTTACACTCTGTGTTTGCCGTCGATTAGTTGGTGTTATAAATTCAACTGTAATTTATCCCATTTGCCGTTATGTTGTTCAATTTTATCTTTCGCTGTTGCTATTATTCGTTCCATATTTTCAACATGTTTAAGGTATTTTATGAAGTTAGTAAATAAAGGAATTGTTTTTGCATATTTATTTTTGAAAATTAAGTATTTTGCATAGATCAGTATGGTATTTAACAGATTTGAAAAACTGCTCCATTCTGTGTATCCCAGTGATATCAACATATAGTTTAAGTTTAAATTTACTTGTCTCTCGTTTAGATATACCTCTAGATTTGTCCACAGTGCTCTGGAATATTGACAATCCCAGAATAAGTGTTTGTTGGTTTCAATATTCATGGAACAAAAATCACACAAGCTTGATTTTTCTAGATTGCATTTAAACAGAAATTCGTTGTTCGGAATAATTCGCATTATATATTTATATTGGAATGCACGTAATTTTGTATCAATTAAGGCTTTACCTGGTATTGTGTGTACTGTTTTCCAGTCGATGTGTGTGTTTTCCTTTTCCCATTTTGTATGAGGTTTGATTATTGTGCTGTTTTGTATTTCTTTTACCATTTTACTATATAGTATTTTATTTGTACTGCTGGATTTTTGGACTTGTTTCAATATATTTTCTCGTATATTGTTACTCGTTATAATGTCTGTTTTCAAGCTTTGTTTCCAGATTTTTGGTATGCTTTCCAATAAAATATAGTATTTAAGGAAATCTGAGTTTTGAAGAAAGAATTTGGTTTTAACAGACTGAAACGTATAGAATGACTTTAGTCTGTTATCAAAAATGTGTTCAATGTATGTGATACCTTTTGCATGCCATTCCTTATAAAATAAAGTTTCATTATTGTTTCTTATAAATGAATTGTTCCATAATATTTGGCGTTTTATTTCTTCTGGATTCTGTTCGTAATTTATGCTTGACCATGCCCTAATTATGTCTTTTAAAAACGTTGGCAGAGAGTTGAATTGTGTTTTTGTGCAGTCTTTTTCGTTTATATTACATTCAAATATTAGATTTCCTCCTATTTTGGCTAATTTGTTGATATATATATGTTTCCAATCGCCATTATTTTCATTATTTGTCAATCTTTTTACCCACCCAGCTTTGATTGCTTTCATGAATAACTTTAAATCTATCATTTTTAGGCCTCCATTTTCGTAGTCTTGTATTAATGTTTTCCGACTTATTTTGTCTGGCTTGCCATCCCATAAATAATCATAGATATTTGTATTTATTTTATTAATTAATTCTGCAGGTGGGTTTTCTAAAACTGTTAACGGGTATATAAGTTTTGGAAGTGCAAACGTTTTGATTACAGTTATTTTACCAATAATGGACAGATTATGCTTTTTCCATTTCTTCAAGCAATTTGAAAATTCCTGAATTTTTGGTATTAGGTTCAATTCTTGATATTTGTTCCTGTTATTTGAGAAAAATATTCCTAATGTATTAGATCCTTCTGAGGTCCATGCAAATTCATTTCTTGTATCAAAAGTTTCAGTTGAGCCTTTTAGTGAACCAGATCTTAAGATAACAGATTTTTTATTGTTAAGTTTTAATCCAGATATTTTACTAAACATGTTAAGTTGTTTTATTAAGGCTGTAAATGTCTTGACTGATCCATCTATCATAAAAGTTGCATCATCTGCAAATGCAGTATATTTCATTTCTCTATTATACATCTCTATGCCTTTTATGTCATTATCTGTTTTCACAGACATATATAAAATTTCTATTGCTAATATAAATAAGTAAGGCGATAGTGGGCATCCTTGTCGCACTCCTCTTTTAATGTCAAAGAAATCTGACATATATCCATTATTAACCACACAACTTTGGGCATCATGGTAGAATAATCTAATCCAGTTTATAAAAGAGTCACCGAAGTTAAAATGTGCAAGTGTTTTAAAGATAAAATTATGATCTATGCTATCAAAAGCCTTTTCAAAATCAGCGAAAAATATTAGCCCTGGTTTGTTTTCATCATTTAAATGCTCTATTACTTCAAAAATCGTTCGAATGTTTTCTCCAATATACCTTCCTTTTAAAAACCCTGTTTGATTATAGTTTATAATATTATTTAATACCCTTTTCATTCTGTTTGCTAATGTTTTCGTTGCAATTTTGTAGTCAGTATTGAGTAAACTTATTGGTCTCCAATTACCTAGTGATGATAAATCTTTATCTTTTTTTGGCAGAAGGGTGATTATACCTTGTTTTTGCATCGTTGTTAAATTATTTTTTTGATGAGAATAGTTGATAGAATTGATGTAATACGTTTTGATTGTGTTCCAAAATATTTTATAAAATTCAACTGTTATTCCATCCGACCCTGGGCTTTTGCCATTATTCATTTCTTTTAACGCGTTTGAACATTCCATTTCCGAAATTAAACCTTCACATGAGCTTTTTTCCACTTCACTTAAAACTGATTTACCTTTTTTATTTAAAAAGGTATCATCATTTTGTAATGTAGTTTCTTTACTATATAGTCTTTTATAAAATAATTTCGTTGATTCTAAAACATCTTTTGAGTTAGTTACATCCCCAGAATTACTGGCTATGCGCTTTATTATTTTATTTTCAGACCTTTTCCTTTCTAGATTGCTAAAATACTTTGTGTTTTTTTCCGCCCCTTCTATCCATTGTGCTTTTGCCCTAAGTAAAATTCCTTTAGTGTAGTCTTTGATTATATCTTCTAGTTCCGATTTCTTTTCTTTGATTTTATTTATTAGTGTTTCATTGTCTGGATCTTTTGATAGTTCGTTTCCTAAATTGTCAATGTCATTTTGAATTTTCATTTCTAAGTTTACTGTTTTCCTTTTTTTCATTGAAGTGTACATAATAGTTTCGTTTCTTATTGTTCCCTTTATTATTTCCCACAATGTATTAGGGTTTGCTTCTTTATTAATATCTGCAATATTTTGAATTGAGCGTTTTATTTGATCTTGATAATCGGTTTCTAGAATAACACTATTGTTTAGTTTAAAATAGCCTGGCCCTCGAGGTTGAGTTTCTACTATTATACTAAAGTATACTATCGAATGATCTGATCGTAATCCTGTTGTAATTTTACATTTTGTTATTGAATTTACTATGTTGCTTGAAACCAGGAAGAAATCCAGTCTACAGAATATTGTTGGTTTAGTGTTGGAGTGCCATGTATATTGTTCAGTTTCTGGATTTAAAATTCTCCATATATCATTTATATCGTTATTTTGTATTATATTATTTAATTTGTCACTATTGTTCTTGTTGTTATTCGGATTTCCGTTCTTTTTATCTTTATATCTATCTATAACTGTATTAAAATCTCCGCCGATAATCAATGTTTCACTATCATTTGAAGTAATAAAATCTTCAATTTTCGTGAGAAATGTTACCTGTTCTGTAGAGTTATTAGGTGCATAAATATTTAAAATTAAATAATCTTTTTCATTTATATTAATTCTCAATGACTGCATCCTTCCATCTATTAGGTTGTTATATTCTTGTATTGAATATGAAAAATTCGAGTTGATTAGGATGCCCACTCCTTTGCTATTCGTACTGTTTCCACTTAAAAATAGTTCATCCCCCCAATCCTTTTTCCATTTACCATATGACATTTCTTCACAGTGTATTTCTTGTAATAGACATATTGAATATTTATTTAGTTTCAGCCAGTGAAATAGCTGTTTTCGTTTAGATGGGTCATGTAAGCCTTTTACATTAAAAGTACAGATTTTAATATTCATTTATGGCATTTGGGAAGTTAATACGTACACTATATATGTTATTTTGCAAACCAAGAGTGTAAGTAAAAGAAAGGAGAAGATAGTAGCGTAGTATGAGAAATGAATGTTGAAGAGTGAAGGAGATGTTTTCTCCATGACAGAAAAAAATGAAGAAATCGAAGGGTTTTGCAGAGATATTCTGCTACAAGAGCAAATTGTTTCCCAAGTAGAGGAGCTTGACTCCCTCACTAATAAGGCTTCATCCACTATAACCCATTACCCCATAAATCCGCATCTTCACGCCTTTAATTTATTATACTATTGAAGAAAATAGTTCCACATTATACTGTAATGTGTATGTAACATTATAGATAGTTTCTATACTCTGGCATAAATCAAGCTGTCAGTAGAGCAGAATGCGCTTTTATGCACATTCTGCTTTACTCTCTACCCGCTTTAAGTGGTTTCTTCTCTTCAGAACTAGCAACAGGCTATTGGGTAATGGGTTAATATGTTGTCCTATTGACTGCGGTAATGCCAAACATTTTAGATCCCGATCTGACACCGAGTTATTCGGCATCTGTTCAGAATCCTAACTATTTTCAATTCTATTGTACCAAAGGAAAATATAGTGAAGGAGACAACCTTTTCTTATTATAATACCCCTTATCTGGAGCCCTCACTTATGTTTACAGTGGACACTCTGAAACAGGTGTGCAGGAAATCTTACTAGAATTTTGGTAATCATATGCGGACACAGGGTGATGTGGAATGCTCCTTATGGAGATTTCAGCGTCACTGTGTCCTGCAGCACTATACATCCGTAAACCATTCGTGGTTCTTCTACTTCTTACAGAGTGACTACTGTGCAAATGTACATAATTTGTATTTCCATATCATGTGACCTTCTGTATATTATTTGTATCACTACTTGAATAGGGGAGGGCCGTAACTAATGTTGGTAGAACTTGTGGCCCGACCCGATTTCATGAATTTGAAATAAAATATGGTTAAACTATTAATATGTTACATTTGCAGTGTTGCAGGGATGGGAAAAGGTGAGATCTTGGACCTCGCCCGATACCTACAAGGTGATAGATGCCTATGTTCACTCGATCACGGCTAAATATCCTAGAACAAGGTAGGTACATGTACAAAGGACAAGACCTTATTTATTCCCAATAAACACGTTAACGCCAGAATAATCCATTGCAAACAGTTTGAAGCCAGATCAGACGCCGGGTAACCGGCTGTCTGGTCAGACTCGAAACGCTTTGCCGCTCAGAGCAAAATAAATCGTTTGCGTTTAGTTTCGTTTAACGGTAAAGACTAATGTCTGATTCTGTCCAAGAGCAACGTGTTTATCCTTAAAATAGTGTGTCAATTGCAAACAGTTTGGATCAAGATCAGACGTTCAGTTACTTGATTTATCGCATAATTTGCGGTCAGGGAGTTGCATAAAGCGATTGTATAAGTATCGTAATCCACTAGTGGAATATCGTACTTGGGCTCCGGCTTAACCTTTTCGTGCACAAGCTAACCACCAAATGACGTCATTTGCCATGACGTTACCGTAAACAACGTCAGGTTTTGGCGGAAAATCTATATAGCAGAAATACAACAAACTACAGTTTCGATTGATTTAATATGTGTTTAAAAGTGTTATGTGATAAAAAGAATATCACATTCGTGCTCATTATATATCCTTTTTAATTAACTCGTTGACTAATATTAATATGACGCACGCCAAGGCTCGCATCATATTATTTTAGTCAACTCGTTTATTAAAAATGATAAATAATGAGCACTCATACAATATTCTTTATATCTGATCAGGCTTTGAACGACTCGTCACTTAGATTAAAGTAATTCGTTAACAGTTTTAACATATTGCAATTTTTCTCATTGTGTTACACTGCGATTGCGCTTCGTTTCGTTTGAACGCGGAAATATATGTGGTAAATTTCAGAAACAGCGTTGGCACTGAGGCTAAATGAGATATCGTGTTTTGTCTATATAAGATACGTGGTAGTCACAATCGCTAAAGCGATATTTTGTTTTGTCTATACCAGAAACATGGTGGCCACAAATGCTACCCGTATAATTCCATTCTGTCTGCTCCAAAAACGTGGTGGTCACAAATGGTAAAATGATATTTTGTTTTGTTTGCTCCAAAAACGTCGGGGTCACAAATGGTAAAATGATATTTTGCTTTGTTTGCTCCAAACACGTGGTGGTCACAAATGGTAGAAGGATATTTTGTTTTGTTTGCTCCAAAAACGTGGGGGTCACAAATGGTAAAATGATATTTTGTTTTGTTTGCTCCAAAAACGTGGGGTCACAAATGGTAAACTGTAATTTTGTTCTGTTTGTTCCAAAATCGTGGTGGTCAAAAATGCTAACGTGATAATTATGTCTATTTCAGATAAATAATTTGCATCGACGATAACGTCATGGTTTATATTTGCCTGTTTCAGATACGTTGTTGGCACAGACGCTAAAATGACGTTTTATTTTGTCTATTTCAGATACGTGGTTGGCACTGACGCTAACGTAATGTTTCGTATACTAACGTATATGCCTGAGATCATCAGTGACTACTTCGCTAAATACCGGCAGCCATAACGGACAATCCACAATGCACTTGTGTTCACTGTATATCTCTATTATTCACTGCATATTTCTGTAAAAACGGACAGTCCACAATGCAATGTGTTCGCTGTCATCTATTATTACCTGCATATTTCTGTATAAATGCTTGTATGAAATATTACTATTTATCACATAAACGTGCAAAATATAGAGGGCCGTAAAAATCGTATGGCCCACTGGGCATATATTTTATACTAATTTTCGAATCACCAAAATAATGTACTACTACGCCGACTGTAAATCAGTTAAGATAATCTAGACAAACATAGATCACCACTAGGTATTGAAACATTTCGAAGTGTCCTAGAAACATTATCCCTAGCAGTCTCGCAAACTCAGGCTGCAAATCAGGCTAAACTTAATACTACGTAGACTTTAGTATTAAACAGTGACTCAGACTGTTTTTCAAATTTAGACGTTACAATGATAATGACGTCATGTTACGTCTTGACGTTATTTTGAAAACGAAACTAGATTCTTAATGTCAATTGATCATTTTTAGTCAATTAGAACAACTTTAATTTAAATATTAATTTAAAATTTGAATATGGTATCAGAGAAGTCTTTTCACAACGTAATGGTGTTGATTTTCTTTACGTTAATATGATTGGTGTTTTTATCTACGGATGAATAAAACCGAATAACACCTATGACGAATCGTTTACCTAAGAGCCGAGGGCAAAAGTGAAAGTAAGACCGTTCGGATTTTCGTGTCATTTGGTGTTTATGTGATAAATAGGATATTAAATTCGTGTTTTTTCAGTAATAAATTTATTGAACTCGTTGGATAAAAATGATATGTTGCTCGCCAAGGCTCGCAAAATATCATTTTTATCCAACTCGTTCAATAAATTCATTACTGAAACAACACTCATTCAATATCCTCTATATATTAAATAAAAGCAACTTCGTTAGTCAAAAGGCGTTCCAGACATTGCGATCCCTTGCGCAGCACTGCGTCAGAAACACGGTATATATCTAAATAGGAACGGTTCTGTCCTACAATAGAGAAGACGGGATTATTTCCCGTTTGACCGGACATTTGGGGTCCATTGGACCCCAACGGCTTTATTTTTTATTGAAAAAAGTATTCAGCTAATGACGCTTATGACGATTTTATACATTGTTCCTATGACTGTTTTTGACACTTTTAGTGAAATACGTATTAAATAGGTCAATTCGCATACATTTTATTTTCAAAACACGGCTGGGGTTCAGCCGGACCCCAGAATTCTTAAGGTTGGTAAAATGTATTTCAGGCCATTTTAAATCCGTTCCTTGTTGTTTACAACTACAATTATGGCATTTATTGAATACTAGATACCCCGATAATACTTTTCCTCAATTGCACATATAAATATATCTTTCACGATCTTGTGATTGAGTTATTTCCCTTGGATATTATAACCCCGGAGCGCTAACCGCCAGTCAAAGGGATTCACACTGTATGGAACGAATACAATTCTATCTGACCTCAAATTATGCAAATGATTTCAAGATTCAAGTAAGTGTACTGTATTATATTTGGTTCTGGTCCTTTCTGGAAGTTTCCATAGCAGTCATGGGCCAATATTGTTGACCTTGACAGTTGACCTTGACCCTATTGTACGTTGGCCAACGAGGTCAGGTCGGTCGGTCGGTATATAAGGCGTCTATTTCAGTGCTTCGTTGTCATTTTTCAGTATATCAGATTCAACTATATAGCTACAGTGGAATAAGACATACAACAGACAAACATGCTCCCATTAGGATGTTTGGCAAACGCTTGTTCAGCAGTGGCTTAACCTAATGCTTGATACAATTTCTTGTTATTTCATTCATGAATCAAAATTAATGTAATAGATGATGATCCCAGGAAACCTCAAATCATAGTTCATTACAGTGATACAAAATTCTGTTGTAAACCATTGACCCAAACGAACCGTGGTTACACCTGTAACTGCATCTAGGACACTATCATGCAGCTCATCAGACATGTGATGATGTGAAGCAGACATAGTTATGAGAACGTACTCAAGACATGGTGTTCAGCAATTGATATTCAAAACTCTTATATCTTTACCATTTGAAGTTATGTGTGTGTTACTTTCATTACATATGTTTACCATACTGAGTTTTAGCACATATATTTGACATACCACTGTCTCAGTGTCAGCGTCATTAATCCTGCAGGGAGCTAAGACATGCACGGTGATAGGTCAAATAAATTGGACAACTATTGCCATAAAATTATTGTAAGTAGAAACAAAGCTGTTAATATACATAAATATTATTTGGGGTCCACTGGACCCCAACCATATTTTTGTCATTTTCTTCTAAATGTTTACATAGTTCAGTAAAATATACACCATTAATGTAACAAAAGGTATATCTAGTCATAAATATATCCACATTTCCCCATCTGTACATTTTGTGCACAAGTCATTAGATAAAATTCGATTTTACAGCAAAAAACGTAGTATTTTGTGTTACTATGGTCACTGGTTGCCATGGTAACAGTGAGAGAAACGTTTCGGTTTTATCATTACAATATAGAATAAACACACCAATTTATAATGAGGCATCAGTTATGTCACAAATGCCTATCTTGACTTAGAATAATTACAAAAATGCACAATGGGGTCCAATGGACACCAAAAGTCTCAAAACGGAAGTTTTTGCAAGGTCCGGATCAGGGTTAAGCGCATACGCTTAGCAATGTAACCAATGTCGGTATGAATCTGAGTGGCAAACAGTTTGGAGCCTGATCAGACGCAGCGTTACGCGGCGTCTGATCAGGACCAAAATGTTTGCAAACGCGCTTTAAAGCGTCATTGAGAGAAAGCAAAATAAGTATGAGTAGGAGTCCTGTGGGAGAGGGAGACTTCGTTCCAGACTGGACAGCCAGGCCTCACCCTTATAAGAAGGATTAATCAATGGCCTGGTTAAACTAAACTGGATGATGATGATGATGATGATGATGATGACTAATGCACGCCGAACGCAATACTTGAAGCCCCTGTAGGAGCCCCCTTGTATGACTTTTATCTTGCATTAAGCAGTAACCTGTCTTTACTGATAGCAATTCCACTTCATTGGATGACCACCATTATCACATATTTAACTGAAGGCAACATCGTGAGAAAATAAGTGTCGTGTTTATTTGTAGCCGACTGATTAGCTCTGAAGGTAAAAAATTAGATTTAAAACAGTACAAACCTTACATGAGTGAAATGCTTGTAACCGTCGCTGCAAAAGATCACATTAAGTCGGTTTTGCAAACAAGTTGAATCCACATCAGACGCGGCCTAACGCGGCGTCTGATCATGATCCAAACTTTGTGAATCTTGTATCAATATTCCTTATTCCAAATTAGCATAAAATTGCAGACGACAGGAATTTTGGCAGAGTAAGCTGACGTTAATTTTAGATTGTTAGACACACGTTAAAGTTGGGTCCTCGGTAACTAATTCAATATGAAAGATATTTTCTCCAGCCTTACACAAATCATGAAGTACATTTTTTCTGGGTTGGCAAAATGTTGAGGGTTTTGTTCGCCTCGGAAAAATAGAGCGAAGGATCTATTATCCGAGGGGTATTTTGTCCTACACTTAATTGTGTAATTATACTCTCCATATTAACAGCCCCCGTCTACTGTAATTTAGACTTTTCTTATTTATGTTTACACAAAACGGTTTAGAGCTTGATCAGACGCCGATGGATGGATGAGTTGGGTTTTACCGCACAGCGAAACAAAACATGTCGTATAGCGCCGATGAATGATGCGGGATGATGAGATGAGATGATGATTTCAGGAAGATGAATTCGGCTGATATCATTCGTTGTCAAGCAGCCCATGGGACCTGCCTTCCTTTTAGTTCAATCTCGGTCTAATAACCCCCAGAACCACGACACGGTAGAAAGGTCTCTGGGATGATCAGACGCTGAATTACAAGACATATGAACTAGACGCCGAATTACCAGAACATGAACTTGTGCTAAAAACACATCATGCATTTAAAATAGGCGGTGAGCCTTTTGTCAACATGTGTGTACTTTTACAATTATAGCGAGATATTTTTGGATTTGGGTTATCCACCCATACACCGTATTTGTCACAAAAATAGCCCAACAATTCAATTCAAATTAGCATATAATAAGTTGTGTCACCATATATGCAATATTCACGTACAGTGAGCGATAATGTGGTGAACTGCTAAACTTCTATACTGCTCAAGCAAGGTGTTTATCTGACCTCTTAATAAATTTCTAATTATAAAAAGATTAGACTGACAGCATACGGTCAGAAAAGAAACAATTAATTTTTCGGTTGGTTGCTATTACATCATTGGATAGCTACAGAAATACAGTACATCGGGATTCATGTTGTGAATATTTTGCTTGAACTTGCAGTCTGCTACTAATATTACAAGCTAAAAGAAACAATCAAAAGCAAACACAATCAATTATGAACCAATATAGGTTCTGGCTGACACCAGAACAAATGCTACATGTAGGAGCTATAGATCTGGATACACCCCCACTACATGCTTATTAACTCATTGTATAAACACATTGTTTCATCTTATCTAAGAACTGACAATGCTCATTAAGACTCTGGTTGACTTATCTATAGTTGTAGCAGATTTTCGCCAGAGCATGTAATTTGTTACTAGATTATGATTCTAAGGGGTCAGATGGTGACAGATGGTGACAAAAGGGATGTCGTTTAGTTACTTATCGGAGCCTCTTGGGCTCCGATAAGTAACTAAACGATATCCCTTACTTATTGACAAGACTATCAAGCAGTGTTCTTGATAGAACAAGACCCTCGTTTAGAGGCATGCAGAGTTTAACCCTTTCATGATAAAATTATTCGGGAGATTTTTACCCCTTCACCGCTTTATTGTCGTCTGCTTCAGTATTGTTGTCTGCAAGGCACGTTTCAAATTTAGACTTAAGATTATATTACTTAATGAATACCGCTAAGAGTGTCAAACAGTTTGGGTCCTGATCAGACGCCGCGTTATGCGGCGTCTGATCAGGACCTAAACTGTTTGCAAACGCGATTTATGACGTCATAAAGAGTGAAAGGGATAACGTGCGCTTATTGGCAACATGTGCCTTTTCACAACATTTATCGATCATCGATACTAGTGATAGACACGACCATAATTATATACATGTACACGTATCACCCGTTCACTGTCATGACGTCATCAGCTTCTAACAAGCAGTCGTCTGCTTTAGTCTCTCAAATCTTAATTTTAGGTAAATAGTCTGAAGAACAGTAATATTGACACGAGTCAAACACTTTGCAGATAACCATTGCATTCTTTGTAAGGCAGTGAATAGCCAGTTTATCTTAACCCTTTCATGACCAAATTTATCGTGAGGTTTTTTCCAATTCACCGCCATATTGTCGTCTGCTTCAATATTGTTGTCTTGTCTGAAATATCGTTTCAAAAAAGTTAGATTTCAGGCAGTATACTTGATATAATTTCAAAACAAGTGGCAAACAGTTTTGTTCCTGATCAGACGACGCGTTACGCGGCGTCTGATCAGGATCAAAACGGTTTGCAAATGCGCTTTATGACGTCATTGAGAGTGAAAGGGTTAACATATCTATAAAGACGACATTGAAGCGTGGCTATAAATACCATAGGTAGCATGCAAGCGTAACTGGTTTAATACCGTAGGCTTAATTTGTCTGAAACCACTAAAACTCTGAATTTGAAACAAATTAAAAGCATAAACCGATAAAACGTACACATTTCAATTTAAACAAGAAATACAATTGATGTGTGACATAAGAAAACACTTGTATCGAATTATTACAAACAATTTTAAAGTCGATAATGTTATGAAAATACTTGTGTACAGGATTGTGTCTAACAGGGAAACAATTATTATATAATGCGTGCCAATAGTATAGCATGTTGAGGTCCGGTGTGTATGGTTGGCAATAAGGCCGTTTCATAGGGCCTCGTAAAAACTGCGACGCCATTTAAAATGCAGTAAAATGTGGCCCTATAAGTGGGCGTGGTACTTCGGTGCCACATGGCCACCATGCGCGCATTTCGACCTCATTTTGCTTTTCAAACCTAAAAGAACCCTTAGACATTTCTTTAATATATACAGTGGAGAATGTGTTATTCTTTCCCAATAAACGCGTTTACACTAAAACTATTATTTACAATACAAACAGTAACCCGGCGTCTGATCAGGCTCCAAACTATTTGCCACCAAGATAAACAAGAATTATCAGAATTGTCCAAAAGTGGTTCTTTTCTACGTTTTAGTGCTTTGCGTTTGCGTACGTTTGCGTTTAAACGGGAAAGAATAACAGATTCTCCACTGTAATCAAGATTTGTTGTGTTAAAAGAAGGCGAATGATCAGTTCAATTAAAATACAAAAAAATCTTAATGCTGGAGAAATTCAAGCAGATGAGAGATTTATGCTTTACCTTTGCCGTGCATTAATATGCCATTTGTCCTTAGAGCAACCATTTCATATTGTACCTGTGAAGAGTACACTTGCCTTATGCAAATAGTGTATATCCAAAACAAGAGCCAAGGCAGTGATTTCCTTTGCAACCAGTTTTCCAGGGGCCCGTTTCATAAAACTTCGTACGACAAAAACGGTCGTAAGCCAAAACTTTAAAATACATTTAATTTCTGTATCTATTCATGTCTTGTGACATCTCTTTTGAATTGTCTTTTAAAGACGATTCCACAGAGATGAGCAGGACAGGATTAGATGGAGAAAGGAATAATTATGGATACTTTTATAATCTTACTTAGGACACCATTTGTCGTACGAAGTTTTATGAAACGGGCCACACTCTTCTGACTCTTTGCCTCTCAGTATAAAGAGCATGACTATTTTCTATATTTTCACTGCATTGCCTCTAGTTCATACCGTTTTACCTCTACAAACAGTTTGGATCCTGATCAGACGACGCTTTCTGCGGCGTCTGATCAGGACCCAAACTGTTTGACACAATGTTTTCGTCATACTACATTGAATCTTCCTTTGAAACGATCTTGTAAACAACACAATTGAAGCAGAAGACAATGAAACGGTGAAGGGGTAAAATATCAAGGTTAATTTGGCAGCGAAATAGTCAAAGAGAGAGAATAACGACCAGTCGAATCTCGCTAACTAGAGCATGGCGAAGTCGGACTTATTGTTCGATTTTTCTGACCTGTCGGAGTTATTTTTAGAACAGAATAGTTCATAATGGTAAATAGATAACAGGGTAAGATCGGATCTACATAGTCGTACACTTTCCCACTTGAGATAACATAATCCTCGTGCAGCACGAGACCCTTGCGCTAACTTTACTGATTTTTTATTCTTTCCCAACAAACGCATTTATATACTAAAACTATTATTTCCATTGCAAACAGGTTGGAGCCAGATCAGACGCCGGGTTACCCGGCGTCTGATCAGGCTCTAACCTGTTTGCTACTCAGAGTAAAAATATAATTAAAATTTCTTAAAGTAAATGTTCACAGTTTAGTGCATTGCGTTTGCGTTTAAACGGGAAAGAATAAGGTATCCTCTACTGTACATTGCGCACAAAAATTACAGCTATCCGTATCATTAACTCATTGAGCCCTAGTGACGCATATATATATGCGTCCTTTATCTAATCTGTATCTGTGTAGAGTACACTTGTCCAACGCAAAAACAGTAAAGTCCCTGATCAGAGGGCTTCTGCAGGAACCCTCTGATCAGGGACTTTACTGTTTGGCATTTTGCATTTTTTTTAAAAAACAACCCTAAATAGTCTAAAATGGACTTGTCTTAATGCAAACTTAAATTGTCCATTGGAAGTTTCAGGGGATAATGAGTTAACCGTATGTAGAGAAAACTCATCCCTTTGAAAATTTTAGAAATTTCCAATCTAAAAATAACTCCGACAGGTCTGAAGAAAACACTAATACCCACGTTTTAACCGCGAATCATTTTGTTCCGTTGTTTCAGTAACGCCGTTAAGGCTGTTCCTTTCGGGGTACAGTGGAGAATCTGTTATTCTTTCCCAATAAACGCGTTTACGCTAAAACTATTATTTGCAGTGCAAACAGTTTGGAGCCAGATCAGACGCCGGGTAACCCGGCGTCTGATCAGGCTCCAAACTGTTTGCCACCAAGATAAACAAGAATTATCAGAATTGTCCAAATAGTGTTCTTTTCTACGTTTTAGTGATTTGCGTTTGCGTACGTTTGCGTTTAAACGGGAAAGAATAACAGATTCTCCACTGTACACATTATTCGTGCTAACAATCTCTAATATGGATTAAACATACTTGCATACTAATAAAATGTTCAATTTATATTAGAAATTACAGCAAACATACTGTAAATGTAAGAAATGAACTGAATTATTTCGGCGTTTAAGCGAAATAAACGCTTAAACGCCGAAACTATTCAGTTCATTTCTTAAAGACATTACATGACCAAGCTTGGGTGGTAACACCTATCACCGACATTCACCGTACAAAGTTTGAGTCAAAGCATGGAGCCCATGCACTTACTCGGCTAACGTCTAGGCAAAGAATCATTCAGGCGTCTCATGTGAGGCCCGTACCTAATATTTGATAGCTTGGTTAGTAAAACCCATTGAAAAACCTATTGAGATCTATTATGTAAGGGCCTCTATTCAAAGCTTCAGATGGCTGAGCCGTTACTTTCACAATTTTCTTGTGATCTACCTGTATTTTCACACCAAGTGAGAACGATGAGGGGGGAATCAGTGAATGGACTGGCTTAATGTCTTTAAGTGCAATTGTCTTGTAAGCCTGTCACTGCTAAAGGCCACTAACGTCGGTTTTTCAAATATTTTGTATCTATATCAGAAGCCGTGCAGCGTAGCATCTGATCAGGATAAAAAATGTGTGAGTCATGTATCAATATTATTTCTGAAATTGACATAAAATTGCCGACGAAAAGTGTAGCAGAGTCAGAAGACATTATTATGCCATTATGTAATTTAAGTAGGGTCCACAGCTTGAATGGCGCTATACAATAAAACCTCTCTTATATGATCAGATTTACTAAATCGAAGGCTGATTGACTGCATAAAAGATAGGCGACAGCTAAAAGCATGTGAACGTAAAACAGAAAGCTCCCGAAGGAGCTTTTTGTTTTACATGTACGTTCACCTTGCTTTATGCTGTCACCTGCCTAAAATACCTGATAGTTAACACAATTTAGTGGCCTTATTAAATAAAACGTTATTATTTCCCAATAAACGCGCCTACACTTAAACTATTACTTCCATTGTAAACAGTTTGGAGCCTGATCAGACGCCGGCTAACCCGGCGCCTGATCAGGCTCCAAACTGTTTGCCACTCAGATAAAAATGAAAAGTCAGAAAGGTCAAAAAGATGTCATTTTCTACATTTAAGTGTTTTGCGCTTGCGTTTCGTTTGCATTTAAACGGGGAAGAATAACGTTTTCTCCACTGTATAATTAAATTAACCCTTAATCAGACTACACTTTACATGTAGCAGTCATCTTGTTTCATATACCTATATATATCCTAACAACACAGTAAAATCTTTCTAAATCGGTGACTAAGAAAACAGTATTTTCGGTATCTAAACCATTGGATCTTCCAACCACGTGGCAGCTTAATGCAGGAGAAACGTGAGACAGAAAGCTCCAATCGGAGCTTTCTGTCTCACGATTATCCTGCTTTAAGTAGCCACCTGTCGTTTGTTGAACATCTTCTTTTCCAAAGACTGGCTAATTAAGAGAGACTTTACTGTATTGTATCATATCCATAGACAGACGATATTGTACATAGATAAAACAGGTCATTTGATATATGTCACATTCTTTATATCCAACTTGTGCTGAGTTCCAATTTCACACTTAAGGGTCCAAGATCAGACACCGCGTTTCGGCGTCTAATATGGGACCAAACTGTTTATCAGTTTAAAAGCCATGAATAAAATTGCACTCAGTTCATATTCAGTAAACAATTGTAAAAGTACATAGACCAGACAATTCAGTTTTCAACAGTGTTAAACCTAAATTGCTGATCAAATATCATTGGTTGAAAATGTAGGTCTAAATACATGTAGATAGTATACAGCTCCGCTGAAAAACATATGGTTATGTGCGAAATAGAGCAGAAACTGTTTTAGATGTTTAAATGTAGTTTACTCCCTCTTATCGGGATCCCCCGGTTTGATGTGCGAGCGTAATCTGAGGGGCAAACAGTTTGGAGGGAGCCTGATCAGTCGGCGTCTGATCTGGCTGCAAACTGTTTGACTTGGACATAATGGTTTTAGTGTAAACGCGTTTATTGGAAAAATAATAACGTCGTCCCAGCTACAGTGGAGAATCTGTTATTCTTTCCCGTTTAAACGCAAACGTACGCAAACGCAAAGCACTAAAACGTAGAAAAGAACAACTTTTAGACAATTCTGATATTTCATGTTCATCTTGGTGGCAAACAGTTTGGAGCCTGATCAGACGCCGGGTTACCCGGCGTCTGATCTGGCTCCAAACTGTTTGTAAAAGAAAGAATAGTTTTAGCGTAAACGCGTTTATCGGGAAAGAATAACAGATTCTCCACTGTATATTATAAGGTGAGCAGAAAATGTTTTAACTGGTTAATTTATCTGGAGGCCTAGTTTACTGTATGAGATAGTACATTTATATTGATATCTGAGTGAAGCCACTGAAGGTTTGCACACAAACATGTTTTTCTCCTCGTATGGTAGTGACTGCATGACAATGATAGTCTATCTGATAGCTGGTGCAATACTTTATTTTGTATTGAGGAAATATTTGAGGAGTTTAGAAATCGGCGGGTATGGAGATCGGTATGTTTTCATCACTGGATGTGACACTGGATTCGGGCACATGTTGGCTGTACGTCTTGACGACATGGGTTTTCGCGTGTTCGCAGGATGTCTGACAAAGTCAGGCATGGAATCCTTACAAAAGGTTTGTTCAAAGAGACTCGAGACAGTTGTGATAGACGTCACACAGGATACAAGTATAGAGAAATGTCTGGAGGAAGTGAAGAAGAAACTACCCACCAACAGAGGTGGGTTGTATTCCTTATTAACCCTTTACCTGATAGCCTATTTCTAGAATTGGAGATAGGTGACTACTTAAAGCAGGTTGAAAGTAAAGCAGAATGCGCCCTAAGGCGCATTCTGCTTTACTTTCAGCCTGCTTTAAGCTATCATGTGCTTGAATATAGAAAATATTCCCTATAATATATATTCATGACTGATTGAATTGGAACTATTTTGTTTAGCGGAGGAACAAAGCATATTCGCTAAAAGGCGCTTCTAATGGGGGGGAAAGGGTTAACGAATTAATGCCTGGATATTGCAATGAACTATCCCCGTTTGCTTACTGAAGATTTCTGTATAGTTATATGTAGGTCAGAGACCACCCAAACATTTTCCATAGACCTCCATCATAACGTTCAAGGCTGTGCTGACGAAAATTGAACCCGATGCGGGGAGCGGTATATTTCCTGCGAAAGTGCCAACCAAGTCTCATCTAAAAATAAACTGTAAGTGCCAGATTGACCACGCGAGATTTTTGCTACATCCGCCGAAACAGGATGACCCCCGTTTTGATGTAAATTTTTTAGGCCTAACCCGAAATTTACTGCATCTTAAATTTCGCTCCAAAACAATAACCAGAGTGCATTTTCGCTACTCTAAAATACAATGAACTTGTGTGACAATGTCTAAAATTTGCATGACATTATTTGATTTATTTCCTGACTGGATGCCGCTATTTGCAATTTGCTGTCAGGGCTCTCTGCCGTTTTCGGCTTTTACCAATGAGATCACTCTTTATTTACTGGTCTCTCACCTAAAGGTGAGTCAAATACACTGTAGCGTTTGTCCATGCAACAGCAATTTCATATTGAATAGCAGCAGAACATTTCATGTGAAATAGTAAACAACAGTACAGACACTGATGTGCCTTTGCATTACGCTGCGTCTACACTGTTTGTTGATGTCTATTTTAATAGACACTTTGCCTGGGGTAAAATATCATCGTGGTTTAAACATGTAATGTATATTATACTTATTTCAATTCACAGAAAACCCTGTCAATCAAATATACGATTTAGTTTGTTATACAGCGCTCCCTCTCTACAACGAAACCCAATTGGAGACAAAAATATGTGCATTGTTCGGAGGGAGTCGTTATATGGAGGGAAATTGACTTACATTTCCAAACAGCTTGAATCCAGGTCAGACGCCGCGCATGCGGCGTCTGATCTGGATTCAACATGTTTGTCACTCCTCATTAAGTTTTTTTTCTGTCAAAATGTCAAATAAAACTAGCAAATGGAAATTTTAAGCAGACGACATTGCAGCCGTGAATAAATTGGAAAAACATGATTGGTTTGCTTTTGAGAAGAGCGCCAAGCGTTGTTGTAAGGAGGGAATCGTTGTTGTGGGGGCCGTTGTAGGGAGGGAGCAGTGTAGTATCCGTTTTTGCAGAATTAGATACAATGTTATTGCTTAAAAAAGAATGTATTACGTTATTATATTTCAAAGGAGTACTACAAAATGACGCTGTTTTGTATATAACATTCCAGGACTGTGGGCGATTGTCAACAACGCCGGAAGGGTAGGAGGGATCGGTCCCACGACCTGGCTGACTCGGAAGGATTATGAGGACACGTTGGCCGTGAACCTGTTTGGGGGTATCTTCGTTACCAAGGCGTTCTTACCGCTAGTCCAAGTAGAGAAGGGAAGGGTTGTGAACATGTCCAGTATTTTAGGGAGGTTTGCGCTTTTAGACGGTGCTTACTGTGTGTCTAAATATGGAGTAGAGGCGTTCTCTGATGTACTGAGGTAATTCAGAGCACCAGATAAGGGTAGTTTTTCAAAAACTAACATCTTTATTACATAATTAAACCCTATGGTGTCACTACTCATTAGAATCGTCTCTTCGAGACGATTCTAATGAGTAGTAACACCATAGGAGTTGGTGCTGGATAAGTGAGAAAATGTTTGATTTGTTGAAATAACTCTCTCTTATCTGGAGCCCTGGGTAATTGTTTTATTTTGTTTTGTTTTCTTTCGTTTTTATAACTTCATATAGATATGTATGTTTAACCCATTCCCCCAACAGCCTGGGATAACCTCAGATAGATTGGTGCGTTTGAACAATTCCCCTATAGCCTGAGATGTTTTATTATCATAACCTCAGATAGATTGGTGCGTTTGAACAATTCCTCTATAGCCTGAGTAAATTAGTTATTTGCAAACAGTTTAGATCTTGATTAGACGCCGCTTCACGCGGCAGCTGGTCAACTCGAAATAACAAAAAATTAAATTTGAGAACTAAAATCAGACAAGAATTGTTTAAGATTGATGACGTCATGGCAGTGATGGGATTAAATAATAAAATATATGTAGAATCAGAACAGGGATACTATGGTGGCATATTTCTGACACCAGTTAAACACTTAGTTATCATGATAGTTTCCTGTTAATATCTCACATAAATATCTAACTAGTTACTTATCTAGAAAACTTTCGCGTTAGTTTTCAGATATGATATTATCGGGTTAGCGGAATGTGGAAACTTTTCACGATAACCAGATAAATATCTGAACACCAACTTTGTCATGATACTGCTTTAAACTGACACCACTTTACGAACTTATCTGGTTACTTAACTAGATAATTAACTAGAAAAGTTTCGTGTTACCAGTTATCTAAAAATAGAAACATTGTAATTTCGGATTCTTTTAAAAATACACATATAGGCCAATTTACAAAACGACAAACAGCGTAGACCTTGGTCCAATGTTTCCTTTTAGGAGATCTCTGATCTGGGTCTACACCGTTTACCCAGGGCAGAATTACTCCATTGTTGTTGAAGGAAGAGTCTACCGCTTAAAACAAGATGAAAGTAAATCAGACATCATATATATAGGCTGCTATACCTTCACCCGCTCCAAGCAGCCACCTGATTATCAAAACAAACTATTAACGAAATCTAAGAGCCTTTCGGTCTGGATATACAATGTTTGCATATGTTAGATACAACATTATTATTTCCCGTTTAAACGCAAACGAAACGCAAACGCATTGCAATAAAATGTAGAAAAAGACTACTTCTTGTCAATTCTGAGTGTTAATTTAAACTTGGAAGGCAAACAGTTTAGAGCCCTGTCAGACGCCGCCGGCGTCTGATCTGGCTCCAAATTGTTTGCGAGGGAAATAATAGATTTAGCGTAAAAGCCTTAATTGGAAAATAATAACATTTTCTCCACTGTATATACTTAATGAATATCGTAATAGGTGCTTTTTAGTGGTGAAGAACCTTTATTAGGACTTTTCTGTGAAGGAGGATGATTATTGCAGTGAATATCGCCGAACATCACCAAATCCGGGATATATTCATTTGTGGTGACAGTATATGGCACTAACAGGTCATTTTGTCACGTTCAGATAATTATCAGGTTTTCACGAAAAAATCCACTTTCCACTTACTAGATAATTATGTCAGATATTAACTGGATATTTTTCAGAAAGCTAAGTGGTAACTGGTGTCAAAACCATGCCACCATAGGATACATATCCCTATCTCTGGTCAATGTTATTATACATGTACAGCGTTCCCTCCCTACAAGGGTCCTCCGAACAACGACTCCCTCCTTACAACGACGCTCACCGATGTTCCCCAACCAAGACAACTTTGTTCAACATTTTCACTGCTGCAATATCGTCTGCTTTAAATTGTCGTCTGCTGTTTTTTTCTACGCGGCGTTGTATCTGGATTCAAGCTGTTTGCAAATGTTATCCAATTGCCCTCTCTATAACGACTCCCTCCGAACAACTAACACATTTTTTGTCTCCCATTGGATGTCGTTGTAGAGAGGGAGCGATGTAGTTCAAACGTATGAACGACGTATATACATGTATGTACTTTCATTTATCAAACTCGTCTGGTTGGGGTTTTTTTGCTATTGATTTCCATTGTCTGAGTACAAATGAAACATTTTGGTATTGTTCTCATTGTCCTATATTACCACTTTCAATTAACTCTTTCGCAGCCAAATTAATAGTGAGATTTTTACCCCTTCAATGTTTCATTGTCGTCTGCTTCAATTTTGTTGTTTGCAATATCGTTTTAAAGATATGTTTAAGGCAATATAACTGAAGCAATTTCAAAACAAGTGGAAAACTGTTTTGATCCTGATTAAACGCCGCGTCTGATCAGGATCAATATTGTTGCAAATGCTCTTTATGACGTCATTTACCCTTTCACTCTCAATGGCGCCATAAAGCGCGTTTGCAAACAGTTAAGGTCCTGATCAGACGCCGCGCAAGTCCTCTGGGCCGTCTGGTTCATTCCGTTATATCCAAATTTCGCTATATCAGGTCCATTTTACGATATGTTAGTAAAAGATGGGGAATATATTTTGTTTTATTATATCCAATATTTCGTTATATCTAATTTCACTATAAGCGAGCTTCACAGGGCTAACATATCTCCGGATTTTTCCTAAATCTCCGAATTTTTTTCACTACATGGTTTCTTAAAGCAGGCTGAAAGTAAAGCAGAATGCGCCCTTAAGCGCTTTCTGCTTTACTTACAGCCTGCTTTAAGTAGTCACATGTCAAAAAACAAGAAAAAGGCTATAGGGTAAAGGTACCATTCGTAAAATCGGACTTGAAAAATGCAAATTTGGAAATCTTAGGATTTTTTATGTCAACTTATGGCAGCCCTGGCTTCACTAGAGTTATCATTTCTATATTTATTACCAGGCAGGAACTATACAATACAGGAACAACAGTCCATCTGGTAGAACCTGGGTTCTTCCGTACAACACTGGCGGATGTAGAACCTCGAAGGAAACAGATTCAAGACAAACTAGCCAGTCTACCACCACAACTGAAGGAGCCTTTACCGTCAAACATGGAAGATAAAAGTACGCTGGTTTAATTTTTTTATGTACACTCAGTACAAAAAGAAACGCACACCTTTATTACAATATTATCTGTATGTAGAAGGAACGTATTTGTGAATTAATCTTTTCATTACAGTCAGTAGTTCCGTCTTGGGCTATCAATGTTGAAAATGGGAGCTTTATTATTGAACTGGTATCATCACAACCTGTACAAATCGGTGCGGTGTTTTCAACAGGCACTAGTTAACTCTTTCGCTGCCAAATTAATTGTGAGATTTTTATCCCACCACCGTTTCATTGTCGTCTGCTTCAATTATTATTTTTTGCAAGATCGTTTCAAAGTAAGATTCAAAGTAGTATGACTTAAAGTATATCTATACGAGTGTCAAACAGTTTGGATCCTGATCAGACGCCGCGTGACGCGGCGTCTGATCAGGATCCAAACTGTTTGAAAACGCGCCTTTTGGCGTCATTAAGAGTGAAAGGGTTAAAATACAGCACAGTAATTTTAAGTATATGTTTTTCTAAACTTGTGGCAGAATTAAATTGATCTTGAGATATGGTCTTAGTATCTTAAAAAAAGTCTCTTAATCTGCGCCTGAGCACAATGTGCGTTTCTTTTTGTACTGAGTGTATATGAACAAGTGGTATAAAACGCACAAACCGATTTCACTTCAAAAACTATTTTACAGTCAAGGCATTGGAAATAACATTCAATGTTGCCATGACGTTTAATAAACATTATTCTTTTTGATTTTATGTCTAAATGCATGTAACAAAAATGTGATGCGTCTTTGGGCATGATTTTTTTTAAAAAAAAGACCTTTTCGAGAAATTGGGACCTGATTACCCAAAGTCTGATCTGGCTCAAAACTGTTCAACTCATCACACTAACAAAGCATCCCTATTTTCAAAAAACACTTTCATAATTTGAATTGTTTAAACTTTGATCAAAGTCTGCACTGATTACTGGTAGGAATTTCAATATAAAACAAAATGAAAATTTAGATCAGTCACCCCTTAGATAAAAAATGACCTAAAACAGTATATAAGCATGGAAGCATCCAATGGGCGCAAATGGTTTAAGAAATTTAGTATTTTCTGTTTTTCAGTAATCGACACGCTTGCTAAACTCAGGGACGGGATCTCGCCCGACACTTACAAGGTGATAGACGCATACGTACACGCCATCACGGCCAAATATCCCAAATCAAGGTAGATAGTATAGAACTATAGTGATGAATGTTAGTGTCCCATTTTCGCCTATATGGGATAGGGATTTGCCCCATAGGGAAACACTCTTTCTCCCATTTTCGCCCATGTGGGATAGAGATATTCCCCATGGGGAACCATTCTATCCTCCATACCACGTGACATCTTTTATTGTCCTCAAGCACTGAATGACACAGGTAACTAAATGACGTCATTTCTGACGTTCCTATACACAGCATTATGTTTTGGCGGAAAGAAGTGCACAGAAACTGCAATTATTTCGTTATTTATATCTTTGTAATGATCTAATTGGAAGAAAAGAATCCACCATTCGTTTTGTTGATGTAGGATAGGAATCTCCCCTCGGGGGAGAAAATTCACGCAGGGACTCGGCAAGCCTCGTCCCTGCATGAATTTTCTGACCCTCGGGGGAGAAAATTCCTATCCTACATCAACACTCATTATGTATTTTTATATTCTCCCATTTTCGCCTACGTGGTATAGGGATTTGCCCCATAAGGAATCACTCTATCCTCTATAGCATTTCAGTTGCAATTATTTGGTTATTTTTATCATGTTTTAATGCTTTAAATGGGAGAAACAATTCACCTTTCGTTTTGTTGATGTAGAAGAGGAATTTCTTCCCCTCGAGTCAAAAAATTCACGCAGGGACTCGGCAAACCTCGGGGAAGAAAGAAAAATCCACCATTCGTTTTGTTGATGTAGGATACGAATTTCTCCCCCTCTGGTCAGAAAATTCACGCTGGAACCCGCCAAGCCTCTGCATGAATTTTCTGACTCTCGGGAGAGAAATTCCTATCCTACATCAACACTCATGGTGTATTTTTATAATTATAGAGGCAGGTAACAAAATATCCCCAATTCGTTTAGATTATTGGTCACTGAGGTCAATTTGTACATGTATATTGATATCTGTTTCAGGTACATTGTTGGTACAGACGCAAAGACGGTGTTTCGCATACTAATGTTTCTACCGGAGTGGATCACTGACCGTGTAGTTAACTTAATGCTACCAAAATGACAACAACCTGTGAGAAATTACCAGAGATTATATCCCTTAGCAGCAATATGAAAGTGTCTCCCTTAGAATTTATTGTTTCAGATAGTATCTCTTTGAGAAGCAACATGAAATTGTCTCCCTTAGAAGCAACAGTTCCACTACTTACTTTAATAACCATTCTTTGTTTACAATTCGATTAACCCCTTCCCTGCCTTGCCCCGAGTACAACTGATATTTGCAAACAGTTTGTATCCTGATTAGACGCCGCGTAACGCGGCGTCTGATCAGGATCCAAACTGATTGGCACTCAAATCCATTATCTATGTGTTTGCAGTCTAAATGACTGAAATTTAAAATTGAGAAATATCAGCAGACGACAATTGTTTGAAACCGATGACGTCACGGTCGTGAAGGGATTGAACAAAAGGAGTTTATATACAGCAACATCCCTCAGCAGATACCAGGCTGTTTGGAAAACAAACGCTATTAGAGTTTGGAAAGACTTAAGAAGTTCCCGTTTAAAGGAGCTTAAACGCAAAAAATATGTAAAAATGGCATGTTCTTAAAATTGGTGACAAGGACGGTAGCCCGGTCTCTGATCAGGCTCCAAACTGTTTGCCACTGACTCAGGTTTTTTTTAAGTGAACTATTTTCATTTTCTACATCTTATAACAATGCGTTTGCGTTAAAAAGGGAAACTGTAACTATGAAGAAACTATCACCCTGTGTTGTGTGACTGTTTGGAAATTAACTGGCATTAACCCATTCACTGCCTTACCCCGAGTACAATAGTTGTTTGCAAACAGTTTGGATCCTGATCAGACGCCGCGTAACGCGGTATCTGGTCAGGATTCAAACTGTTTGATATTCGTTTCAATATTTCTTAAGTAAAACAACCTAAAATCTTAATTGGAGAAATAAAGGCAGACGACACTTGTTTAAAATTGATGACGTCATGGCAGTGAAGGGGTTAATTAAATACGGTACTGATTAATTATCGATTTATGAACCACAACTCAAAATAGATAACATGTTCGTAGTTTTAGGTTCATACAGAAATGGCTTTAGATATTCTATTTTATATATTATTGTGTAAATGATAAGAAATTATGGCATATTAAATTTACATTTGATATATATAAGTATATGTGTATAAAATATCAAGTAGTCTAATAAAGATAAATATGCCATGGGCAATTTTGTACAATATATCCTAACAATATTTAATCATATAAACTTGAATAAGAATAAATAAAAAGTATATTTTCTGCTTTTTAACATTTATGCACATATTTTCTGTTTCTATTCCTATTAGGAATTACACGCTGTGTTGTTGATGTTTTTTGTTGGGTTGTTGGGGTGTTTCTTTAGTTTCAAAAATGAAAACTAAAAAAAACATGGTGTGTGTAAACATGTCTATTTTGCAGACGAGTTGGAATAAGACCCATAGGCCTTATTGCGACCCAAATTGTGTGACATACATATTCTTTGAATTTGAAAGCAATGCAATTTCTTAGACACTAAGCCTGACAAGTTATTAGCATTCTCAAAGAGTTATTATAAAATGTAATACACCACACTGTGTATGTATTTAGTGCATCCATGAGTGTGTGAATATCACTGTCTTTGGGAGTCTCATCACTCTGCACTGGTAGGCAGCGGGTGTATTCTTTACTCCTTCCCCTATCCCACTGGGGGCTATAAAATAAGAGCAGTATTTGTTCTCAAATTATAGCATATATATATGCCACATTGTCCATATTATATTATATATTTGTTTTATGCAATAAATGAATTGATAAACTTCATTTTGCCTGAAATCCATTTTTGATAAATATTGGCAGAACCCCACTTGTATTGTTTGGATAAAAACATTTATCACATAAACGTGCAAACTATAGAGGGCCGTAAAAATCGTATGGCCCACTGGGCATATATTTTATACTAATTTTCGAATCACCAAAATACTGTACTACTACGCCGACTGTAAATCAGTTAAGAGGATCTAGACAAACTTAGATCACCACTAGGTATTGAAACATTCCCAAGTGTCCTAGAAACATTATTCCGAGCAGTCTCGCAAACTCAGGCTGCAAATCAGGCTGCATAGAGCTCTAGTATTAACAGTGATTCAGACTGTTTTTCAAATTCAGACGTTAACATGATAATGACGTCATGTTGCTCTAACGACATTATTTTGAAAACGAAACTAGATTCTAAATGTCAACTGATCATTTTTAGTCAATTACAACAATTTTTAAATTAAATATTAATTTAAAATTGAATATGGTATCAGAGAAGTCTTTTTACAGCACATTGATGTTGATTTTCTTTATTTTAGTTTGATAGGTGTTTTTCATTACGGATGAATACAACCGAATAACGCCTATGACGAATCGTTTCCCAAGAGCCGAGGGCAAAAGTGAAAATAAGACCGTTCGGATTTTCGTGTCATTTTGGTGTTTATGTGATAAATATGATATCAAATTCGTGTGTGTTCAGTCGTGAATTTATTGAACTCGTTGGATAAATTCACGACTGAACACACACTCATTCAATATCCTCTATATATTTTAATCAAGGTAATCTTTTAAGATTTTCCAAATATCTTACCAAGAAACCTTACACAGAATAAAGTACCGGAACTGACATATACAGAGCTCCAGATACGGGTAGTATTTCAAAACTAAAATTTTTATTTCTGCATTAAACTCTATGGTGTTACTTCTCATTATTCTAATGAGTAGTTACACCATAGGATTTGATACTATAATAAGTGAGAAAATGCTTGATTTGATCAGTTTACTCCCTCTTATCTGGAGCCCTGATATATCTGTTAAAACCAAATAAAGAAAGGACACTCAAACACAGACAACAGAAAGATACACTAGACAGCTATAATCCTTTCACTAGCATAATGCCTTCCACGATAAGCCATTGTCTTCTGCTTTTGATTTTTAATTTTTTAACTTTAAGAGAACTGAATATGAAAAAAACAGTTATGAGTTAAAAACTGGATACTGATCAAAATTTAAGTTGTTTGCAAATCACCATTTTACTCAGGGTGAGGCAATGAAGTAGTCAAACTGTAAATCTAATTTATCTAACTACAGGGCTCCCTCCCTACAACGGCCGTCCGAACAACGACTCCCTCCTTACAACAAAGCCAACGCTTTCACTAATGCAATATCGTCTGTTTAAACTTTTGTCTGCTGTTTTTCTTACATAATTGACATTTTATCGCCCCTGATCTGGATTCAAGTTGTTTGCAAATGTAAGCCAAGTTATCTCCCTATACTAATTCCCTCCGAACAACACCCACACTCGTTGTCTCCGACCTGGGTGTCGTTCTAGAGAGAGAGCACTATAAAACAAACGGTTCCTGTTGCCAGCAAAACGTGCAACATTGTATAGGCCTACCAAATAAACTAGTTTTTATCATAAGGTCATGGCCTTTTAATTACATGAGACCAGGGCTCCAGATAAGAGGTAGTTATTTCAACAAATCAAACATTTTTTCACTCATTTCAGCACCAAATCCTATGGTGTTACTACTCATTAGAAGTGTCTCTTCAAGACGATTCTAATGAGTAGTGACACCATAGGGTTTAATTCAAAAATAAAGATTTTAAGTTTTGAAAAACTACCCTTATCTGGAGCTCTGATGAGACACATTGTTATCTATCTTGAAATACATATGCAACGCTTGTAACGGGGTACAACTACTTACTAACGTAAATAGCAGGTCTATCCAGGACGTATATAATAAATACTTTTGATCAACATGTTTGTTTACCTTATCTGTGCTGTTGTAGCATTCTATGTACTAAGAAAATATTTAAGGAGTTTAGAAATCGGTGGGTATGGAGATCGGTATGTTTTCATCACTGGATGTGACACGGGATTCGGGCACATGTTGGCGGTACGTCTTGACGACATGGGTTTTCGCGTGTTCGCAGGATGTCTGACAAAGTCAGGTATGGAATCCTTACAAAAGGTTTGTTCAAAGAGACTCGAGACAGTTGAGATAGACGTCACACAGGATACCAGTATAGAGAAATGTCTGGAGGAAGTGAAGAAGAAGCTTCCCACAAACAGAGGTAAGACACTTCTAAGGCTTTAAATACATGTATATAGACATTACTACAATGTACAGTGGAGACTCTGTTATTCTTTCCCGTTTAAACGCAAACGTACGCAAAGCACTAAAACGTAGAAAATAACAACTTTTGGACAATTCTGATAATTCTTGTTTATCTTGGTGGCAAACAGTTTGGAGCCTGATCAGACGCCGGGTTACCCGGCGTCTGATCTGGCTCCAAACTGTTTGCACTGCAAACAATAGTTTTAGCGTAAACGCGTTTATTGGGAAAGAATAACACATTCTCCACTGTATGAGAAATACGAAATTTTCCTAAACAATAATATCCATTGAAAACAGTTTGGAGCCTGTTCAGACGCCGAAATACTCGAAGTCGGGACTGGCTACAAACAATATGCCATTCAGCATCTAATACGTCCTTAAAACCTTCAAAAACCTGTAAATTTCTTTATAATAGTTGAAACTCTTTATTACGACCACTAAATTGTGTAAATTATTATCTGCCAGACCATTTGGCTGTTATTGCGCTAGTGCATGCATGACGACGTTTCACACATGACGTCAGGAAATAACAAGCAATGTTGCCGTGACGTTAAGTAAACGTTATTCTCTTTGATTTTATAGCTGAATGCATGTTACAAAAATGTAACGTGTGTTTGGACATGATTTTCTTTCATATGTCGAAATATTAGAGAAAAGAACAGTTTTATCAACAGGGATCGATGACGTGGGATATTGATCGCATTGTAATGACGTCACTGTATTCCGAAATGTATCTATTTCATTTAATAATATTTAGACCCCCCCCCCCCACCATCATTCACCAACTATCGGTTTTATCAACCGCAAGACGAATATTGTAGAATCAGACCATAAACGATCATTCTTTGCATAGGGTCTGGCTCTACATTGTTCGTCACCAAATACTGAAATACTCAGACTCTGAATAAGCCATGCCATGCTAGGTACCATTGTTTATATTCATCTTGTTTATATACTTTACCTCATGCTGCATGTAAACATGCCTGAGATGAAAATAAAGTTTTGTTCTGTTCTGTTCTGTCATAGGTATAGGAGGTCGCTGCACATGTATCATGTGTATTGTTATAGGCTATCACTGGATATATTCAAAAATTAATCAGCGGGTGTTATTCAAGGCTAGCCCCGACTGTTATGTTATAAAAACTTGTTATAAGTATAACCCGTAATATGAAACCCATATCTTAAAACAATATTGATTTAATAGTGTTTAAAGATTATTCTGTCTAGGTTTATGGGCGGTTGTCAACAACGCCGGAATCATAGGACAGATGGGCCCAACAACTTGGTTGACCCGGAAGGACTACGAGGACACATTGGCCGTGAACCTTTACGGAGTAGTCTTCGTAACTAAGACGTTCTTGCCACTGGTCCAGGCGGAGAAGGGCAGGGTCGTGAACATGTCTAGTATTATGGGAATATATTGCTTTTCAGGATCCGCATATTGCGTGTCGAAGGTTGGAGTTGAAGCCTTTTCAGATGTATTGAGGTATACTTTTGTTCGCGTTATATTTTATTTTTTATTTATTTGACTTAAAAGATTCAATTGGGAATTAGAAATAAAATGATGTTAAGTGGTTTAAGTGCAAAACCCTGCCTCAATATTATTTTTGATCTAGAAAACTGACACAGTCAGAGAGTGTCCTGTACACAAACTTTTGTTTCAGATAATAGTTCTAAATCCATTCAGTGTCTGAACCCTAATGTTGATACATTTGAAAACAATACAAAAGTATGGAAGTAGTTCCTGTGCATTATTGATATAGTCAACCATTACAGTCGATACACTATCAGCTAATAGATTTCCCACATATTCAATCTGGACCTGTGCATCATTGATATATACACATTACCAGTTGACAGCGCGATACAGAGTGATGTATTTTAGCTCGAGACGTCTTTGGCGGAAATAGCCGATCTGACGAGCGCCTTGGCGCGAGTCTGATCGGTTGTTTCCGCCAAAAACGTCGATAGCTAAATGCAACACTCTGTTGCGCACTGCCAACTGGTGATGTGTTTATTATATGCCTTGAATACAAACCAGAAACAACTAAATAGTTGTTTAAATCATTTTATATCCAAAATTTATTAGTTATTTGAAGCAGAACAAGATTTTTTGTATGTCACAAAGAATAACGCGGCACTCGTACATGTACGTAAATGACGTCACGTCAAATCGAAAGCGAGGTCAGAGTAAAATACAAAGTGGCTGATACAAGGTGGCTGATACAGACTCTTGTATTTTACTCTGCAAATACACGCGGAAACACTCGATATCACTCGAAGGCATATAATAAAAAGCTATATACCAAGTATCATCAAAATCGGTCAACAAATACTGTCTCTGTGAACAGTGGATCTACTATTAGTCAATCAGAGCACAGTTAATCTAATCTATATGCGCATACTTTCTCAAACTTGAACCTTTGTCTCGTAGATATAAAGCCACATCGCAAGTATCATCAAATTTCGTTCGATGTTAAATAACAACAGATCAGTCTGCTTGCGAAGTCCACATTATGTTGACGAAAGCTTCAAATATGCCAGATATCCAGATGTTGTGTTTGTGTTTGAAAAGTTTATCGATGACTCACACAATAACGTACAGTGGAGAATGTGTTATTCTTTCCCAATAAACGCGTTTACGCTAAAACTATTATTTCGGTGCAAACAGTTTGGAGCCAGATCAGACGCCGGGTAACCCGATGTCTGATCAGGCTCCAAACTGTTTGCCACCAAGATAAACATGAAATATAAGAATTGTCCAAAAGTTGTTCTTTTCTACGTTTTAGTGCTTTGCGTTTGCGTACGTTTGCGTTTAAACGGGAAAGAATAACGTTTTCTCCACTGTATCATATTAAATGCAACTTTTACTACACACTGCGCAATTAAAGCTTGCTTTCAAACTTGATGACATTTATTTGACTTTGAAATCTCGATTCCTGAAGTATTTTATATTCAGACAGGAAATGTACGGTACTGGGACCACCGTTCATCTAATAGAGCCGGGATTCTTTCGGACACCGTTACTGGATGTCGACCGTAACAAGGCTAGCCTGCAAGCAAAACTTGAAAGTCTCCCACCTCACCTAAAACAGACGTTACCTCCAAACGTAGAAGCTGCAAGTACGTTGCGTGTATGTTTATCCCATTGGGCCCTTTATATAATGACCAGTATACTCGTCATTTATAAAAACGTGTATGTATGCTGTGTACATTTGATGTATTCAAACCATGCCTTCGATCTAAGTCTACATTGTGCACATTGAACCCTTTCATAATCAAATTATTCGTGAGAATTTTACCCCTTCATCGTTTCATTGTCGTCTGTTTCAAATTTGTTTGTTGCGAGCTCGTTTCAAAGTAAGATTCAATGTAGTATGACTTACAACATATCAATACGAGTGCCAAACAGTTTGGCTCCTGATCAGACGCCGCGTTACGCGGCGTCTGATCAGGATCCAAACTGTTTGCAAACGCGCTTTTAAGAGTCATTGAGAGTGTAAGGGTTTACATGTATGCCAACACAGTCATCTGATCTAATAAATAAATACGAAAGACTCAAGCAGGAAACGCAACACAAACAATACACCCACCTCTCAAGCAGAACACACACACAGTCATACCATAACAAACACACACACGCACAATCCCATTCCTTCATCTACACACTAAATAGAAAACAACACGCAAGACAAACATAAAGCAAAGTGAACATAGGAGCCCGCCTTTGTACGGTCAGCAGCAATCAATAATTAATTATAAATTAATCATTAACTACCACTGGGGGGTTAAACCTGTGTTTAGGGGCGCCCAACCTCACACTTATCTCTAGTCTTCATTGTGTGTCATTTCGCAATACATGTATATGGTTGAAAACAACACTAAATAGTCAAACATGGACTAGACTTAATGGGGCATAGGAACTGTCCATTAAAAGACGTTCAAGAGTGAACGAGTTAAGAACAGATACGTAGGTGCAAATGTGAGATATGTACGCTGATACTGGTCTGGATATAACCTAAATGGTATTCTTTCCAAAATGCATTTTTGATCTATAACTTATATTACATTGCATTTCGCTTGTTTGCTTTAATGGAGAAAAGAAACCGTTTTGCGACTGAATATCGCACTGCCCTTCTTGAATTTGTTTCGTTTAAACGGGACACAACAACGTTATTAAGTAAAGTTTCTTTGCAAGTACAGGGCACAAACGCGTCATCCTTGGATCCCTTTTGTACCTAATTGTGTTTACATGTATTGTACGATGTTTTGTTTATCCATTCTTTACTAACAATATGTTTTATGCAAGGTTTTTTTTTAAATCTACAGTGTCAACGGCCATGGAGAGGATGGAATCTAATGCCTCGCCCGATACTTACAAGGTGATCGACGCATACGTACACGCAATCACGGCCAAGTATCCCAAACCAAGGTGTGTGATAGTCTGATCGACTAATGAAACTCTGTCTTATATTCAATGATAAACTATAACTGAATGCGACACTGTTTAATTGCTGTAGTAACTTGCAAAGATTGCGAAAGCAAGACGTGTATTATTTAATGAGATATAGCCATGTACCCAAGAGTTTGAAATAGTTTTGTACCAAAAGGTCAATTTTCCGACTAAGGTTTGAATTTTGTATGTAAGCTGGCATCTTCTTGCAAGGAGCATTGACATTTTACAGCACTCATTATATATATTAAGAAGATGTTGCTACTGGAAATACTTGATATTTTTTTCAACACATACTCATATACAAGTAAATATTGATAAATTTGTTGTAATAATTAATGTTACTTATATTCTGATAACTATTTCTGTTACTACATGAACATTTAGCTTAGCGTGATAGCTTGTAGTATCGTTATGCGTCATTTACCAACAGGGTACCTGTGGAGAGTCCATTTGTCTAATACAAACAGTGAAGTCCCTGATTAGAGGGCTCCTGTAGGAGCCCTCTAAACAGGGACTTCACTGTTTGTCATTTTGCAATACATGTATATTATAAAATAACAACCCTAAATAGCCTAAAATGGACCATCCTTTATTGTAAACTGTAATTTTCCATTGGAAGTTTCAGGGGATAATAAGTTAAACTGGTCTATCGCCAACACAAACAATGGCATGTAGTCAAAAGTGTTCTGAATATGTTGACAATTTAATTAACCCCTTCATTGACATGACGTCATCAATTCTAAACAATTGTTGTCTGCTTTTTTTTCTGGCATTTAAATTTCATGTATTTTGACTTGAGAAATTCTGACTATTTATTTCTATATGAGATGCAAACGGTTTAGACCTTGATCAGACGCCGGACACCATGTCACCCGGCGTCTGCTCTAACTCAAAAGTGTTTGTGGTGGATATTTGGGGTTTAGCATAAATGCCTTTATTGGGAAAGAATTACATATTCTCCATTGTACATAGGAATCGTATTTTAATGGCTTTATACAGTAAAACCTCTATATTACGACCACTAAAATAAGACTGATTAAAATAATAACTGATTACATGAAAGACAGGTGACAGCTTAAAGCAATGTGACAGTAAAACAGAAAGCTCCTATATGAGCTTTCTGTTTTTCTGTCATTTTGCTTTAAGCAGTCACCTGTCGTAAACACCTAATAATGAACTTAATTTAGTGGTCGTAACAAGAGGTTTTACTGTATGTGATCTTATTTCAGATACCTGGTTGGTACTGATGCTAACCTAAAGTTTCGTATACTCATGCATCTGCCTGAATGTATCAGTGACTATATCATTACTCTAAGGAGGCGGAGACGGACCAAAACCTGAACCAGAACACTGCTACCGATGCTAAATGCATTATTAACTTTTTCACTCCCAATGACGCCATAAAGCGCATTTGCAAACAGTGTTGATCCTGACCAGACGCCGCGTAACGCGGCGTCTAATCAGGATCAAAACTGTTTGCCACTTGTTTTGAAATTTCGTCAGTTATACTTCCTTAAAACTAACTTTGAAACGATATTGCAGACACCAATATTAAAACAGACGACAAAATGGCGGTGAATGGGTACAAACCTCACGCTAAATTTGATCACGAATGGGTTAAGTTACACAAACCCATTGATTCTTTTAATGATTTCTCCCTTAGCTTGATCCATTGTTAACGGCATGCGACCACTTAAAGGATTTTGAAAGTAACGCAGAATGTTCTTTTGTGAGCATTTTTGTTTTACTGCCGGTATGTTTTAATCGGTGACATTAAACTTAATGAGAAAACGTTCCATATGTGTCTCTTTATCTGGACAAAATAGACATGAATAAGCATTTGAGCCGTGTCATGTGAAAACCTGCCTTTATCGCATTGCAAATGGTGTAGATCAAGGCATGCCGCCGCGTCTAAGACGCGGCGGCTGGTCTTGGTCTACTCTTTTTTACACGCATATGCATCTAAAACATTGTATTTAACAGTATTATATACGGTATTTGGCAGTGTAAACCAAACTTGTAAAACGACTACAGACGCGAGGATCCCAGATCGGCATACATTTATTTTATACTGTGTGCTGAAAATGTAGCTGTAAGAATATAGAGTAGTTGAATAAAAAATATTTTTTATTGTTTACTCATTAAAGTTATACATGTATAATTCAGACTTTTTGATTAGTATGTTATTGGCCAGTATGGGCATGGTTCCTGTCCCCAATGTTTTATCAACTAGAATAGCAAGTGTACTGGACAATTTGTCGTAAAAGGGCGACCATCGACAGTCATCCGTTCAAAACCCCAAAAAGGCTACAAATCAACCCCCCCCCCCCCCCGCGAAAAAAAGGCTACAAAATTCTTTCCCAAAAGGCTCCATTATTTAATGTCCCAATGTTTATTTATGAAAAGTTTGTTTCAATAAATATAGGATATTACATGAGTGTTCATAATTTATTGGATTTATTAAACGAGTCTTTTAGAAAACGATAAAAACGAGGCTTTGCCGAGTTTTTTTTATCGTTTTCTAAAACGACGAGTTTGATAAATCCAATAAATTATGAACACGAATGTTATATTCTTTTTATAACATAACCTAGAAAAGTTATTTATCGCATCATTTGAGGTCAAGTGGATGCTAAGCGCGATATAAGTAGATCTGTACAGGAAAACAGTTGTTCCAAATTAACCCCGTTCACTAGCATAATGTTTATGTTATTATATGTATAATAAGCACGTTCATGTAGATTTAATATTGATAAATTACACCAAAAATCTATAAATTGAATCTACATGATGGAAAGAAGACGTTGGAATTTGAAAGCATAGAACGCCTTTTAATGACGTCACAAGTAACGAACGACGTCGTGGCGTGCCTCATTTGCCTAGTTATTTAACTAGTTATATATGACATTTAAACAACGGGTGTTATTCAACGCTCACGCCGTCTGTTATGTTATAAACCAGATTAATTATAGAATTGTTGCCCAAAAGGCTATTCAAAAAAATATACAAATGATGATCTGCCCAACAGGCCCCGATAAATGTTAAGCTTCAAAACCATGCCACAGTTCTGGCGAAAGCATTAACGGCAGCTCAAGCAGCAATGGTTCTTGGATGAGCAGCACAATGCCGCCCCGACTGCTGCCGTTCAGGGTTACATCAGACCCATAGTGTTAGTTAACTTACACGCTATTTAGTATGCGTATGTATTTTCTGACTTCGCTGTCAGCAATATGGTGCCCCAATGCAATGGACACCCTTAGGTGGTCAAAGGAGCACCACCGCCACTAGAAATCGCTAAATATATCGCTCAATTTTAACCATCCGAACAAAACACTTTCCTACAAACGCTCAAAAACTCACAAAGTAAAAAAACAATAACAATATCGTACAGTATATTTATCTTTAAATCTTATATTTTGATGAAAGAAGCGGAAAATTCTTAACGCACCAGATCAATACAGTTTTCAATTGAAAAAGGAACCGACAGGCGGTATTACGATAATTTATTCCCCTGACCAAATCAAAGCCCTGAGAGTGCATGCATCTTGCAATGAATAAATGCTACAAACCCTCAAATAACTCGAAGCTTTAGAAATAACTACAATTATTTTAATCCAGAATTCTGTTTGTGTAAATAAAAAGCTGTAATCTGTATTTTATATCATAAATTAGCCTTTGTTTTAGTGGTTGTAATAAAGAGGTTTTTCCGTACACATATTTTAACATTTTGTTTTTTCTGAATGACATAAATTATGTACACATTATATAATCGAGAACTTTTTGCTCGCTGGTGATGATTGTTTAGTTTGCGGGCAGGTTGAAACCCGGTCCAACAGGCCGCATCTGGATACAAATTGTGTGACATACATACTCTTTTTCTTCATAACTGAAATTAGAAACAAATTCTTACACACGGAAGCTAACTAAAGTTATAATGAGTGTCAAATAGTTTGGAACCTGATCGGACGCCGCGTGACGCGGCGTCTAATCAGGTTCCAAACCGTTGGAAAATAACCAATTTATTCGGGATAAGGCAGTGAAGATTGAACCCATTACCACATAGCCTTTTTTTAATTCATTAAATTTATTGAAGATAGATGAGCACTTATAGACGGTTGAAAGTAAAGCAGAATGTGCATTAAGGCACATTCTGATTTACTTTAAGCTACATATACTAGAGTATAGAGAATGTTTGTCTTGTTACATATCCATGACTGTATATAGTGGAGCTGTGTTCTTCGGTGGAAGAATAAATTAAAGGGGTAAAAAGGCGTATGTATGAGGTAATCGGTTAAACTGTACTTACTGTAATGCGCAAACCGAGTGTTCCAGGAACAACCGTCCCTTTCGATGCAAAGCTTAACACCAACGGATGTTTGTTGCGCTATATTTATTAACGCACTTCCCAACATACAATGATTTTGGAAGCCTCATTTGCATATACAGTGGAGAAAACGTTATGTAGTGTTTGCCATTAAATAATAGTTTTAGCGTAGACGCGTTTATTGGGAAAGAATAAAGTATTCTCCACTATATCAGCGTTCCACGAACGTACCATTACCATTTACCTAGTAAAACTCAAATGTTACTGTTGCCAGTGAACTTTGCAACATTATGTAGGTCTACGTTACATAGTCTTTATCATTAGGTCATGGCTATTGCAGTTGTTATCAAATCTTGACATACATACATTCCATGCGTGTAAAAGAGTACAGCTAATCGCCATCTTAAAGCTTTGGTCTCTTCCGAACGTGTCATAAATTCGTTTGATTTGATCAATATGTTTGTTTATCTTGTGTGTGCTGTGATAGCATTCTATTTACTAAGACGACATTTGAGGAGTTTAGAAATCGGCGGATATGGAGATCGGTATGTTTTCATCACTGGGTGTGAAACGGGATTCGGGCACATGCTGGCTGTACGTCTTGATGACATGGGTTTTCGCGTGTTCGCAGGATGTCTGACAAAGTCAGGCATGAAATCCTTACAAAAGGTTTGTTCAAAGAGACTGGAGACAGTTTAGATAGACGTCACACAGGATGCAAGTATAGAGAAATGTCTGGAGGAAGTGAAACAGAAACTACCCGCAAACAGAGGTAGGCATATATACATGTATTTTACTTAATTCTTTCATTGGCGCCAAAAGGCGACTTTTGAAACAGTCTGGATCCTCATAAGACACCGCGTAACTGATCAGGATCCAAACTGTTGACACTCGTATCGACATTTCTTCAATCAAACTACAGTGGAGAATCTGTTATTCTTTCCCAATAAACGCGTTTACGCTAAAACTATTATTTGCAGTGCAAACAGTTTGGAGCCAGATCAGACGCCGGGTGACCCGGCGTCTGATCAGACTCCGAACTGTTTGCCACCAAGATAAACAAGAATTATCAGAATTGTCCAAAAGTTGTATTTTTCTACGTTTTAGCGCTTTGCGTTTGCGTACGTTTGCGTTTAAACGGTAAAGAATAACAGTTTCTCCACTGTAAGAAGATTCAAGCATACGATAAAACATGGCAGTGAAATAGTTAAACAATAATGTCGATTGAAAATAGTTTGGAACCTAATCAGATTTTTAAAATATAAACCAATCATTTAAATCCGAGTGGCAAACAGTTTGGAGCCTGATAACTCAAATTGTTTGCAGTTGACTTAAGGTTGTTAGCATTTATAAGCGTGTTTATTGTGAAGAAATAACGTCTTCTCAATGTGTCAAAAAGGTCAACTAGACTTAGGTTGGAATGTTATCTCAGTTTATTCAACCTACTTAGCTACATAGATCTATATACAGTGCTCCTTCCCTATAACGGCATTCCCAACAACGAGTCCCACCTTACAACAACACAACAACACATGTCGCTGTTCCCGAAACAAGACAATTATTTTTAAACATTTCACTGCTGCTATAACGTTTGGTTCAAATTGTCGTCTGTTGCTTTTTAAAATTTACATATTTGACATTTTTACAGAAAAAAAACCATAATAGTTTTATATGTGGTAAACCATCGTGATGCTATTGCAATCCATCTATCAATAGTCTGTTCAAATATCGATAACTATCGTGATAGCGATTTAACCATTTCCCCCTTAGAAGCGACTTTTAGCGTATTTAATTTATTCATCCGCTGAAGAAAATAGTT
The DNA here is from genome assembly GCA_922989275.2 of Gari tellinella. Lineage (NCBI taxonomy): Eukaryota > Metazoa > Mollusca > Bivalvia > Cardiida > Psammobiidae > Gari > Gari tellinella. Next base: position 6,202,552 of record OV277869.1, read on the forward strand.
CCAATATATACCGTAATGAATATGTGTCATATTTAATATTTTCCTTATTCTAGCAGGTAATAGCATTCTGCTTTACTTTCAACCTGATTTAAGTAGTCACCTATTTTCAAAACTAGAAACAGGCTATCGGGTAATGGGTTAAGCCTCAATATTTAGTCAGCTCTCCAAACAACCCCCACACCTCCACATTTGTCGACTCACCTTTGCCGCGATAAGCGTTAATCGTCTTTCATTTGGAAACTGTTAAGATCCAACATAAAACCTGAATTTAAAGAAGGTTCCAGACGATTAATTTAAAGCAGACAACAAGTTAACGTAATACGTGCTTATATCAGTTTGACCCAATTTAACATTTATATACCGGAAGTACGCTATATATACAGTGTGAAAGCCGTTTTTCTTTGGATAGGATACCGTTTGGCTTCTTTTCGGAGGCGCCTCCGACAAGTAGACAAGAGATATCCGACTTGTCACTATCTGACCTCTTAGAATCATATCTACAGCCAAATTACATGTTCTGATGAAGCTCCGCTGAGAGTTTAGATTAAGTCAACCAAGACTTTAATGAGCATTGTCAGTTCCTTGATAAGAGGAAAGAAAATGTGTTATAATGATACTATTCCAATGCTGTTTTTTCTCTTTAAAGTCTATATCTTTGTTACCAATAGGCTGTATCTGGATCAATAAAATAAAAAAAATAAAAAAAATATTTAAACCAAAATTCTACTTGCAGGAATAACCTACATGTAGGATATTGAACGCATTGTAATGACGTCATTAGCGCATGGCGTCATCGCATACCTCGTTTTCATACTTGTTCTACTGGTACTAGTAGATCTATATACGGGTGTTATTCAAGGCTCGCGCGGTCTGTTAGAACAAAACATCATTATAACTATAACTCATAATATGAAAACCCATGTCATGGAATTATTTTAGGCCAATCGTATTAAGTGTTTATTCCTTCTAGGTTTGTGGGCGGTTGTCAACAACGCAGGAATCGTAGGAGGGATTGGCCTCACAAGCTGGCTGACCCGGAAGGAATATGAGGACACATTGGCCGTGAACCTTTATGGGGTTATCTTTGTTACCAAGGCGTTCTTGCCTCTGGTACAGGCGGAGAAGGGCAGGGTCGTGAACATGTCCAGTATAATGGGAAGATACTGTTTTATAACGTCCGCATATTGCGTTTCGAAAGTTGGAGTTGAAGCCTTTTCAGATGTACTGAGGTATATACATTTGTATATGTTTCACATAAAAGCCATCCAATATGTTTGATACCACACTAGTGTAATATCGACGTCTGGTATCAGGCGACTTGTTCGTTCAAACGCTGTATGAAACAGGCACCACATGATGTCATTTGTGATGGCATAAAATGTATAATATTATGGCAGGGGGATTATCAACTTGGTTGTGTTTTTTTTCATGTGTATGTGATAAATGGAATCTTACATTCAGGCTCATTACTTACCATTTTTAATAATCTAGTTGACTAAAATAAATTTGACACTAGCATAGGCTCACGTCATATTATTTTATTCAACTCCTTTTTTTAAATGATAATTAATGAGTACTGATATAAGTTACTCTATTTATTTGAAAACAATAATAAGAAAACAGATTTAATTCCAACTACAAAAGCAAAAATGTGTTAAAAAATTAAACCCGACAATATTGTCATTATACAAACAGTTTGAATCAAGATGAGACACATAATACGTGCGTCTCAACAGAATCTAAACTACAGTATAAACTCGATAATCCAACTCGAGTTAGTTCGATTAGACCGATATTGAAAAGTTAAAACATGGCAGATACCATCATTGCAGTGAAGGATATTAACATGTTTCATATTTCCCGTTCAGACAGGAAATGTATGGTACTGGGACAAGCGTTCATCTCATAGAGCCGGGCTTCCATCGGACACTGATCAATGATGTTCCCCTTATGAAGGCTCGATGGCGAGCGAAACTTGAAAGTCTCCCACCTCATCTAAAACAGACGTTACCACCAAATATAGAAGCTGAACGTATGTACGAGGAGTATATTTGTTCTTAACAAACAGTGTACCTATGAAGAGTACACTTGTCCTATGCAAACAGTTAAGACGCAGGCCAGAGGGTGCCTAAAGGAGTCATCAGATCATGCCCCGAGGTTATAAAAGATTAAAGGGACTCCATGCTCAAAACTCTGATTTTCCTTGGTCACTACACTTAAATCTTTGAAAGAGTTCATTATGCTGAGTATCAATTCCTTCTAACAATGTCTTACATGTGTTCCCGTGTGCCAAACAATTGTCCATCCCCATGTGTCAAACATTTGTCCCCATGTATCGGATGTTGAGTATGGCCAACTTTCCATCATCCAATGACATTGTAACCTTGATACACGTATGCCCATAAAGTATAAATGTGCTGCGGAAACATACACGTACATGTTTGTCCAAACAACCTAAGTATATATCCAAATATATTATGTAAATCTGAATAAGGGGAGATACTTTGAAAGCACAGAAAACAAAGCAAATACTGAAAATTGCAGACTCGGTTTAATTGAGTCTGTTCATGAGCAATACTGAAATATGCAACAGTGCTCACGCCCCCTAGCACCAGCTTAAGCGGAATTCAACTTTCAACTGTAAATGCGCTGAAATCAATGATTCCAAAGGACCTAGTTTGCAAACCTGTTGCAGTAACAATATTTACCGGTGCATGTGAGGTATGTCTAGATCTATGTCTTATTTTACAGTATTAACGGGCGTGGAGAAAGTAAGGTCTAATTCCTCACCCGATACGTACAAGGTGGTCGACGCATATGTACACACCATCACGGCCAAGTATCCTAAACCAAGGTATGTTTGGTAAACTGTAATAATCCGCCGAATCAAAGTATGTCCATGATAAACTAAAGCTTAGCGTTGAGGACCCCTAATGAGATCGGGAGAATGTCGATCAATATCGGCATTCTAGGGAGAGCGATCGGCCATTCTCGTCAACTTCCGACATATAAGAAATATAGCCATGTCACCGAAGAGTTTTCAATGATATTGTGTCATTAGTCAATGTTTCGACATAGGTCTTTTCTTGATAAAAACGCACACACGTATATACATGTATTTGAAAATAGTGAAGACACAGATGAGTCAGCTCCTGGAGAATTTTTCTTTTAAGCATTTGCCTGCTAATCGCGACTTTACTGTGTTTTAAAAACAGTTTGGATCCAGATCAGACGCCGCGTAGACACGTGTTTTTTATAATAAAGTTTAATAGGTTTATAGATATTTAGTTTTGTGTAAGGCTCTTTGAGAACAGGAACAGTTAACTGCTCGACGTAGGACGGCGTAAATCAGAAAGCTCTTGCAAGAGCTTGCTGCTTTATTCTATTCTGTTTTGTGCTGTCGCATCTGTTAGTATGTTAAAGTTACGCTCAGAGGATGGAGTACTTCTTCTTAATTGTATATAATATCATGTTTTTCTTTGTGCTTGTTCATAAACTGTATATGTTTGTTCATATATGTATTCACAATATTCATGTATTGGGTTATACATGAACGCGTTTATTGGGAAAGAATAAGAATAAAGTTTTTCTCCACTTAAATACATGTATGACTAATGTTTTAATTGCTTTATGTTTCAGATACCTGGTTGGTACTGATGCTAATATTAAGTTTCGCATACTCATGCATCTCCCTGAGTGTATCAGTGACTATCTAATTAAGCTGAAGGGTATTGCAGTGCATCGCTAATCAAGCTGAAGGGTTTTTCGGTAACTCGCTAATTAAGCTGAGGAGTTTATCAGTGACTACTTAAATAAGCTGGTGAGATTTTCATTGACTACATGCTTAAGCTGCGGACTTTATTAGTGCTTTCCTAATTAAGCTGGGGAATTTATAAGTGACTACATAATTAAGCTGGTGAGTTTATCAATGACTCGCTAATTAAACTGGAGAGTTTATCAGTGTCTATCTAATTAAGCTGAAGGGTATTTCTGGGAATCGCTAATTACGCTGGAGAGTTTATAAGAGGGTTCTTAATTAAGCTGAGAAGTTTAACAGTGGTTACTCAATTAAGTCGATGAGTTTATCAGTGTCTTATCTAATTAAGCTGAAGGGTATTTCTGGGAATCGCTAATTACGCTGGAGAGTTTATAAGAGGGTTCTTAATTAAGCTGAGAAGTTTAACAGTGGTTACTCAATTAAAGTCGATGAGTTTATCAGTGTCTATCTAATTAAGCTGAGCGACTTTTCAGTGTCTTCCTAATCAAACTGAGGAGTTATTAAATAACTACATATATACTTAATTAAGCCGAGGAATTTATCAGTGATTTCTTAATTAAGTTGATGAGTAGTATTCAGTTATATATGAGTGTATCAGTGACTACCTAATTAAGCTGAGGAGATATTAGTGACTTCCTAATTTAGCTGAGGAGTTTATCAGTGACTACTTAATTAAGCTGAGAAATTCATCAGTGACAGCGTATTAAGATGAGAAGTTTTTCAGTGACTTCCTAATTAAGCTGAGGGGTTTATCAGTGACTACTTACTTAAGCTGAGGGGGTTTCAGTGACTCGCTAATTAAGCTGAAGAGTTTTTCACTAACTTTCTAGTTAAGCTGAGGAGTTTATCAGTGACTATCTAATTTAGCTGAGGAGTTTTTCAGTGACTACCTAATTAGTTTGAAAAGGCGTAAACGGATGAAAAACTAACTTAGGACACTGCTGTCATCTCTTCGAAGCTCGATTGATTCATTCGGGTTCACAGACCAATTAGTTTTATAACCCTTTCTCCAATAGCTGTGTTCATTGTTTAATCCATTTCCCCAAATTCGACAAAGCTTTTTCCCGTTTTGGACACTCCTATTCAGTAGTTGTCATTTAATGCCCCCCCCCCCCCCCCCCCCCGCGACGATCAGTCAGGGGGGGGGGGGGGGGGGGGGGGTGGATACCGTTTCACACGTCCGAAAGACAGACAGACAGATAGACAAACGCCATGTAGTGCAATTACTACAGCCCCTTAAATAGGGGGGCATATTTTTCATGAAATTAAAGAATAATTCTTAACTGAGTAGCAAACTGGTTGGCTTCAGATTAGTTTCCAATGTGCGTCAGTTCTATAAGAAAGTGGTTCAATGGCGAGTGATAGGAACGAATAACGACATTGCCGCTCTATAGTCTACAAACAATAGAAGGAAACTCAGTCAATTGCAACAGACGGCAACTTTTTGGTTGATTGTTCATGTAAACCGGACCACCTTAGGTATATTGCTTAAACGTTCAAACTTTATTTATTTTACATCGATTATGAAACAAGTTCTAACAACTTAGGACAATCAACTTTCGATGGTGCGAATGGTGGCTTATTGGGTCATTTTTTTGTGGAAGGAAACCGGAGTACTCGGTGAAAAATCCATGAGTTCAGACATACCCCTACGACCCGGGAGGCATTGGTGATAAGCGGGTGCGCTACCCGACCACTATGACTAACAAATTCAACCCTGGTGACGAGTATACTCGTCATAAATAAACAGTGCACCTGTGAAGAGCATATTAGCAAACATCGTATACCCTGACCAGAGGGCTCCTGATCAGTCAGATCAGTGTCTGCACATTTAGTCATTTTGCAATATATTGTTAAAATCATTCCTTAAAGAGACTCGCAACCGGATTAAGCATTAAAAATAGTAACTTGTAAATATATGTCAAATGTTTATATAAATGGGTAAGAATTAGTTTAGGATAAGAAATGCTGTTTAAAAAAGTATTTAAAAAAAAAAGACAAAGAAGATCTGGTGGGATTCGAACCTGGCTGTGACCCTCCATGCGGGGACAGGCATGCAAAATAAGGAAACCCCTTAGACCACTCGACTACGGGCTATTTATATCTATGGCATCGATTTAACGTACTTCAGTGTGTAGTGATGGAGAGTACTTTATTCGGCTCAGGTTTATGACTGAGCCCGTGTTAAATTCCTGTTGCGTCTGTAACAGATAAAACGATGGACAATATCTAAAAAAGTAAAGTTTGAAGACTTTTCTTAAGGATGTTTTTAGACTGATCATATTTTTCTAATGCCAGATGCATGATAATGCTACACATTTGGTTTTATTTGACCATTTTCTTTTATTTTTGCAAATATACACCATCCGGTTGCGAGTCGCTTTTAACCCTTTCACTCTAAATTACGTCATAAAGCACATTTGCAAAACATTTTTGATCCTGATCAAAAATGTTTGCCACTTGTTTTGAAATTACGTCAGTTATACTGCCATAAATCTAACTTTGAAACGATACTGCAGACAATATTGAAGCAGACGACAATATGGCGGTGAAGGGGTAAAACCCTCACGATAAATTTGATCATGAAAGGGTTAATAATCAGAAATGGTCTACGCTTAATTAGAAATTGGAATTGTCCATCACAAGTTTCAGGGGTGAATGAGTTGATAAATTCATAGGTCTAAAGACACAAAACACAAAGCAAATTGAAGACTCTGACAACTTTTTAATAACATTTGTAAATTATGCATTGCAATATTTCCTCAACACTGAGGTACAAACAACTATAACGTTGAGCTGGCTGTCCTAAAAACAATAAAATATAGTGCACAAAATATGGTCTGAAAGATTCCTACCTACAAAGCTATAGGGTCTGATTAGGATCCAACACTGTTTATCACTCTTCAGTCCAACTGATTAACCCATTACCCCATAAATACACCTTTATTTTTTTCCATAAAAACGCCTTTTCCTTCTTTCTTCCAAGGACTAAAATAGATTCAATTTATACAGTCTTGAATATGTTCCATATAAAATCTTTTATGTATCCTAGAAGACTATAGCTAAAAGCAGGCTGAAAGTCAGGGTTGGGTTTTTGCCGGCAAAAACTAGTTTTTTCCTTGCCAGTGGCAAAAACTGGAATAAACCGGCAAAAACTGGAATAAACCGGCTAAAATGGCAAAAACCTAAAACAGTGAATATATCAGGGTAAAAATGTGAAAAATAAGTCTTGGGATGCTCTCACTAGCTTTATATTATTTTAATATCAGTCATCAAAATTATGCCTGATATTTATAAAAGTGAAACAGTAATAAAAACTGGGCTACAAATGAGAATGAGGAAACAAAACATTTCAATTGTTTTCTCCATAATGTTGCAAACGACTGTTTTGTTACTACTTATTACGACTTGTTTGTTTCAGACAACCTGTAAGAAGTAGTCACAAAAGATACAGGATTCAAAGGAGAAATAAGGATTTTAGATTTTGATTTTTTACTCATCTGAGTTTCTTGAAAAAAGTTGAAAGAAGTGTAATAGCACAACATGTTCACTGGTGGTAAACTTTGTAAATATTTTAACTGATTAGTTCTCCAGCTCCACTGAGCCTCTTATAACACACTGTAACAAAACACAAGTTTTCCTACTTTTTCTATTCCAAGACAGGACTCAGTTTTGTCTGAATATTACTTCATTTTAATAAATTTAGAAAACACCCTTTCCATAGAAGCAGAACTTGCAGGAAATGAAAACTTAAAGCAGGGTACATTCTGCTTTACTTTCAGCCTGTTTTACTCATTTCCATTGACTGTGGCTGTGTATTGTGCATTCTTCTGACACTTGACACTAATGCATTGACAGGTCCACAATACACAACCACTGCCCACCCACTTCAGTGCATGTACCTTAAAGTGTAAACCTGTTAAGAAGAGTAACCTGCCAAAAGGGTTTATTTAAATTCAGTTTTTGCCACCCAGTTTCTTTAGTTTTTGCCACTCAGATTTTTAATTTTTCCCCACCAAGTTTTCCCTTGTTGGTTATACACAACCACTGTCCACCCACTTCAGTGCATGTGCCTTAAGGTGTGGAACCTGTTCAGAAGAGTAACCTGCCAAAAGGGTTTATTTAGATTCAGTTTTTGCCACCCAGTTTCTTTAGTTTTTGCCACCCAGTGTCTAGTTTTTGCCACTCAAATTTTTTAGTTTTTGCCAGTTTTTGCCACCCAGTTTTTTCCTTGCCGGTTTTTTCCGGTTTTTTCCATGGTTTTTTCCACCCTTGGCAAAAACTTGCCAACCCTGCTGAAAGTAAAGCAGAATGCGCCTTTAGGCGCATTCTGCTTTACTTTCAACCTGCTTTAATTAGCCACCTAATCTTCAAATCTGGAAACAGGCTATGGGGTTATGGGTTAAAGTCTAAAAACTTGTATATAACAGTGTAGATGTCAACTACATATATATCACATTATGGAGCCAAAAGAAGCCATCTGATCTGGATCTAAACTGTTTGCAAAGGGCAAGCATGATCATTGTAGATACACAGGGAAAACACTATATATGACTTCCTGAGAATACTGTTTCTTCTGCAATAGGCATTTGGCAGACATCTTCAAGACCATGTTTTATGCAATACACTGTATGAAATGAAACAATCTCTTGCAAGAATACTCTTTCATAATACCTGTTAGTGTACATGGTCATGAAGAAAACATTGTCAAACGATTAAATATTTGAAATCACATGACAAACAACTTCTTTAATATATGTAATGTCATTTTTATCAAATTGCAGAATCCTCGGATATGTTTGGGAACACTATGACAGCTTCAACAAGGATGAAAGTAAAGCAGAAAGCTCACATAGGGGATTTCAACCAAACTTCTGCTTTACTGTCAACCTGCTTTAACCCATTACCCCATAAATACACCTTTTTACGCCTTTAAACTAATCCTTCACTAAAGAAAATAGTCCTACAATATACAGTCATGAATATACACAATAAAAAAAATGTTCTATATCCTAGCAGATGATAGCTTAAAGCAGGTTGAAAGTAAGGCAGATTGCGGCTAAATGCCCATTCTACTTTACTTTCAACCTGCTTTAACCAATTACCCCATAAATACACATTTAAATTAATCCTCCTCCCATTTTATAGTCATGAATATGTGTCATCAGAAATATTTTCTATATCATAGCAGACAATAGCTTAAAGCAGGATGAAAGTAAGCAGTATGCTCCTTAAGGCGCATTCTGCTTTACTTTCAACCTGCTTTAAGAGGTCACCCATCTTCATTATTAGAAACAGGCTATGGGGTAAAGGGCTAAAGTACCTTGCACTGCTACTCCTACAGTACACACTTATTAAACCATTTCCCAAATGAACACACCTTTATACTCCTTTTAATTTATTCCTTCACTGAAGAAAATAGTCCCACTTTATACAGTCATGAGTATGTATTAAAATAAATATTTTTTTATATTCTAGCAGATAATAGCTTAAAGCAAGTTGAAAGTAAAGCAGAATGTGCCTTAAGGCACATCCTGCTTTACTTTCAACTTGCTTTAAGTTGTCACCAATTTTCCCGAACTAGAAACAGGCTATGGGGTAATGGGTTTACAGCTGTGCAACAGATAGTACCCAAGGAGAAACAGCGCAAGCTCATTGCAACTTTAATGATTAAAGATACTTGGAGTTGTTCATAATGTAAAATAAAATAATGTAAAGCCATGCTATTTGTTCCTTCAAATTGATGACCATATACATTAAAATGTATTATGCACACTTTCACAACTACCTTAAGGTAGCACACCCACTAATGAGAATGGTACAACGTACGGTAGGTCAATATCAGTGGTCTATGTACAGCAATCAGATGTTATCATCAGCTGATGGTCCACACAGAACTTTGCTAGAGCCTTGTTCAGTAAGAGTCATCAGTTGACAAGAAAGTTGGGTCAATCTATACAGGGCTGCCGTAAGTTGATCTTGAAAAATCCTAAGATTTTCAAATTTTCTATTCTTCAAGTGTGATTACTTAACCCATTACCCCATAGCCTGTTTCTAGTTTTGAAAACAAGTTACTACTTAAAGCAGGTTGAAATAAAAAGCAGAATGTGCCTAAAGGCACATTCTGCTTTACTTTCAGCCTGCTTTAAGCTACCATCTGCTAGGCTAAAAATCCAAAGATTTCTGAAAATTTCAGAAAAATGGCAGCCCTGTCTACATAAAGTACTGATAAAGACCAACATTGTCCCAATAGTATTAGGAGCTTACTACCTTAACATAATGAAAATCTTTCTTATAAACACTATTGTACAGTGAAGTCTTACTACTACAATAACCTTTAAGATGACTCTAGGTGTTAACTTTTCACTCTCAATGACGCCAATAAAGCCTGTTTGCAAACAGTTTGGATCCTGGTCAAACGCCGCATAATGCGGCATCTGATCAGGATTCAATCTGTTTGACACTCGTATGGATATGTTTTAAAGGGACTCGCAACCGGATGGTGTACTTGTCAAAATAAAATAAAACACTCAAATAAAAGCAAATTTGTGGCATTATTTGGCTTCTGACATTAAAAAAATATGATCAGTCCAAAAAAAGTCTCAAGAATCGTCACCGAATCTTAGATTTTTAGATATTTTCCATCGTTTTTCTATACCGACTAGTAGACGGTATAGTTGTTGTTGTTGCTTCTCTACACGGGCTCAGACATAAACCCGAGCCGAATTGTGAAGTTGTATGCACTTTCGATCGCTACACATTGAAATACGTTAAATCGATTCTTTATTTTTAATGCACCATCTGGTTGCGAGTCGCTTTAAGTCATACTACATTGAATCTTACTTTGAAACGATATTGCAAATAACAAAATTGAGGTAGACGACAATGAAACGGTGAAGGGGTAAAATTCTCACAATTAATATGGCAGCGAAAGCGTTACAGGGCTGCAAAATTAATCGTAAGATTTTTACCCCTTCACCGTTTCATTGTTGTCTGCTTCAATTTTGTTGTTTCCAATATCGTTTCAAAGTTATATTTAAGGCAGTATAACTTACGTGATTTCGAAACAGTTTTGATCCTGATCAGACACAAATGTGCTTTATGACGTCAATGGAGTGAAAGGGTTAAGTCCAATTCCTTTTTGACTATTAATGCTTGCTTTCTGCAACATATCGCAAAGTGACAAACAGTTCAAACCCTAATGAGACAGCTCCTGATGGAGCCCTCTAATCTGGGGCTACACTGTTTGTATAGGACAAGTGTACTTTTTGCAGGTACACTGTTTGTAAAGAATGCATACATGCGTCACGTGGGCTCAATGAGTTAATTATGATTTCAGACAAGCGAGCCTCTTACTGGTGGTTGTAATAGAGGGACTTTTCTGTATAAAAAAACATGACAGATCTACATTTAAATAAATTATATAACAACTCATTCAATCATTCAAAACAGCAACAAATACAGTAAAACCTCTCTAATACGACATTTAAATTGTGTTAACTATCGGGTGTTTACAACAGGTGACTGCTTAAAGCAAGGAGACCTTTAAAAGCTTTCTGTTTTACTTTCACTGACTGCTTAAAGGTGACAGTAAAACAGAAATATCCTAAAGGAGCTTAAAGCAAGGTAAAAATAAAACAGAAAGCTTTAAAAGCTTTCTGTTTTACTTTCACCTTGCTTTAAGCTTTCACATGTCTTTTAAAAAGTCAATCAGCCTTCTTTTGAGTTGGGGTAATAGACAGGTTTTACTGTACATGGAAAAATAAATACATCACTTTGGCAGAAAATTGGTTTACTAACTGGAAAGGAAAATACAATCAAACCTCGGTATCTCAAACTGATTTGTATTTTAACCCATTACCCCCATAAATACAGTGGAGAAAACGTTATTCTTTCCCGTTTAAATGCTCACGAAATGCAAATACAAAACACTAAAATGTAGAAAATGTCAATGTTTAGAAATTTCTTACAGTTCATTTTTGTCTGAGTGGCAAACAGTTTTGAGCCTGATCAGACGCCGGGTCACCCGGCGTCTGATTAGGCTTCAAACTGTTTGCAGTGGAAATAAACGTTTTAGCGTAAATGCGTTTATTGGGAAAGAATAACACATTCGCCACTATACGCCTTTTTATGTGTATAATTTAATCCTCCACTGAAACAGTTAAAATTTATACAGCAATGAATATTTATCATAAGAAATATTTTCTAAACTCTAGCAGATGGTAGCTTAAAGCAGGATAAAGTAAAGCAACATGTGCCTTAAGGCACATTCTGCTTTACTTTCAGCCTGCTTTAAGCTACCATTTGCTAAGATAGAGAAACTATAAAATTATATTGAAGAACATATTCATAATTGCATAAATTAGAACTATATTCTTCTGTGGAAAAATAAATAAAAGGAGTATGTATGGGGTAATGGGTTATTATGACTTAGCCATGTTTTTAACTTTAAAATACAAGAATGTTTGCCTTAAGCGTGGTTAATTTTGTGCTAGATTTCCAGATAAGATAGGAATTTAACCCTTTACTCCATAAATACACATTTTTACACCTTTAATTCCTTCACGCGAGAAATGAACTCTATTTTATACAGTCATGAATAATGCATCGTAAGAAATATTTTCTATATTCTTGAAGAAAATAGTTTAAAGCAGGATGAAAGTAAAGCAGAATGGGCCTTAAGGTACATTTTGCTGTTCTTTCAACCTGCTGCAAGTAGTCACCTGTCTTCAAAACTAGAAATAGGCTATCAGGGCTCCAGATAAGGTGAGTATTTCAAAAACTAAAATCTTTATTTGTGCATTAAACCCTATGGTGTCACTACTCATTAGAATTGTCTCGAAGAGATAATTCCAATGAATAGTAACACCATAGGATTTGGTGTTTACTCCCTCTTATCTGGAGCCCTGTACCGCTATGGAGTGAAGGGTCAACCCATTCCTATATGAAACTTTGCAGTTAGTGTGTCTTTATCCTCCTTTTATCACATTACTGAATTCATTATTCAAACAAAATCTACAAATTCTCTGCAAATCTCTACAATATTAAAGAAATATCAGATCAATGTTTGTATCAAAATTTGGTATCTTGATCAGATGCCGAGGTACCCGACGTCCAATCTGGATCCAAAATGTTAACAAAATTCTGTCTAGTTACATCTTGAAGGAACAAAGGATCAATTAAATACAAGTCATCAACACTATTATATAGATGTACACACCAACACAAACTAACAAATATCAAAACTACTGTATATCACCAATGCATGTCACACACAAAATGTATAAAACACCTGATATTCAAAGGAATACAAATTTAAAACAGGACTAAACAAATGCAATTTATTACCTATTCTTTACAACCTGGGTACCTCTAATAGCAGGATCCGTGACTTTGTGTTGTTGCAATATAAAATATACTTACATGGTCTATATAAAGCTGGTAAGGCACAAGGTCTGATCTGGTCTGGCCCCTCTTAGAAAAGTGCCTTTTTGTTCACTTACCTTCCAGGGAGAATATAACCAAGAACCATAGGCAAGGAAATTGTTGTTCCCATCCATTGTTTCAACTTGCGCTCATTTTGTAGAGTGCAACACTGCCAGATATACTGAATGAACTGCCATTTCATTTGCAGCGAAACTTTTCTTGAGCAACCAAATAGAAAGGAGAAAGTGTGATCTTCAAAGAAAGGTGGCTGTTTAATGCAAGACAGAAGTAATACAGAAAGCTCCTGATTGAGCTTTCTCTATTACTTTCTACATGCATTAAGTTATCAGCTGTCTATAAGCTATAATTGGACTTTTTATTTATGTTGCATCAGAGAAGTTTCACTGCATGTAATAACCCTTTACTCATAGTTTCTTTCTAATTTTGAAGACAGGTAGCACTTAAAGCAGGTTGAATGTAAAGCAGAATGTGCCTTAAGGCACATTCTGCTTAACTGTCAGCTTGCTTTAAGTAACTATCTACTATAGAAACTATTTCTAATGTAGATCTAACAGTATAAAGTTGAACAATTTTCTTCAAAGGACGAATAAATTAAAGCCGTTAAAATGTGTATCTATGGAGCAGTGGGATACTTAACTTACCTCATGCACTCCTCCTGCTTCATCAACTAACGTCTTCAAACATAAACAATATTTGTATGTCAGAGAAACTAATTACACTTTCACTAGAAGTAACAGTAAAACGATCATCAACAAAACATATATATCAACTGGGCCATGAGAAACTAAGAGGTATTACAATACAAAACAGAGTAGATCAAACCTGGCTGTCATCTCAGTCTAATCAAGGTAACCACTTGCAAACATATTTGACATACAAGCCAGTGCAAAACAGTGTAGAACAAGACCAACTGCCAGTTTTTGATGAGGCGGCTGGGTTGGTCTTCACTGTTTGCAATGCAATAAGCAGGGCTCCAGATAAGAGGTAGTTTTTTCAACAAATTCACAGTTTCTCACTCTTTTATGCACCAAATCCTATGGTGTTACTACTCATTAGAATCGTCTCGAAGAGACGATTCTAATGAGTAGTGACACCATAGGGTTTAATTCAGAAATAAAGATTTTAGTTTTTGAAAAACTACCCTTATCTGGTGCTCTGAATAAGTCTTGTTTTCTCAAGGCAAGGTTCATTTATATGTATGTTATAATTATATTACTGTAGTTCATATTTCAACAAAAAATTACTATCTTCTGTCAAATAAAGGCTTTTTTCTAGAACTTGAAATAGGTCAAATTCAGGTTATAATTTCCCCTAAAAAACAAAGATTCATAAAAACACCCTAAATTCAGTTTTCAAGGAAATATACTTCTGCAAAAAATGAATGTGTGATATTTTTTTTCTCACATAACTACCCCTGTTTTCTATAATGAACAAGGATGACGAATAACCTTATCTCCAACATGTGTAAGATCACTTTGATGACGTCACTATAACGTCACTACTTATAACAGCGTTTTGACCTCACCCGGGTTTCAAAAAAATGCATATTGCTTAAAAAATAGCTTAAATCGTTGGTAATGTGAGAAAAAGAATCTGTCACTCGTCGATGTTTAAGACAAGTTGATCTCAAAATCATCTAGAATAGAAAAGTTATTAAGCTCGCCAAGGCTCGCTTAATAACATTTCAATTCTAGACTCTTTCGAGATCAGCTTTTCTTAAACATCGACTCATGACAGATCCTATATGTTCCAGGAATGGCAAACAAGAAATATTTTCAGGAGTAGTAAACAACAAGAGAAAATAATCAAAGTAACTAATAAGACTTGCTCGTCACAAGAAAAAGATTTATTTTTTTCGCACTGAAACCCAAATAAATATGTCCACTTCTTTCATGTTTTGTTTTCCTAAAAAATGATAGTCCTGATAAAGAGCCAAAGGAAAGAGTTTAATTCAACAAAATGTGTTTGGGAACCACTATGCCCCCCTGATGTGACAATGACCTCTAAATGACCTTCAAATTTGACTGACAAGACCCAACTTGTACTGTTCTCAACAAGCTTTTTGGGTTGAGTACATAATTATGCCAAACAACTATCAGTCTCTATTACATGCATTTTTAACCCATTACCTTATAAACACACTTTTTACGCCTTTATTCCTCCACTGAAGGAATTAGTTCCACTTTATATAGCCATAAATATGCAACATAAAAAATATATTCTATATTCTAGCAGATGATACCTTAACCCTTTCCCCCATATAAGCGACTTTTAGCGAGTTTAATTTATTCCTCCGCTAAAGAAAATAGTTCCAATTTATAACCTCATGAACAATTACAATAACAAATATCTTGATATAGCCTAGCAGATAGTAGTTTAAAGCAGGCTGAAAGTAAAGCAGAATGTGCCTTAAGGCACATTCTGCTTTACTTTCAACCTGCTTTAAGTGATCACCTGTATTTAATGTTATAAACGGATTATTGGGTAAAGGGTTAAAGGCGCATTCTACTTTACTTTCAATGTGCTTTAAGTGCTCATCTGTCTTCAAAATTATAAACAGACAATGGCGTAATGGGTTAAAATTATGGCCTACGGTTGCATTCAGTCTATTTGACCTCTCAATGACCTTAACCTGTCAGATATGATCCAAATAGTACTGGATTCTTAAATTGAGAATACATACCAAATATGATGGCCAATATTAAAGTTGTGGACAGACAGACATCCCAAAAACAAATACATGTATGTTCTTGACTTAAGCTGTGTGAGGGCATAAAAAGAAAATATCAGAGTAAAGGTAAGTTGCTAGAAAAAAGCCTGTACACTCATTGTAAATATGAAACAAATATTCTAAAAGTATAGTCAAACAAAAATCTAATTGGTTCAATGAAACAATGATATAATACTTATAACAAATCACAGATAAGCTTAAATCTTGGAATAACCACAAAATCAAATCAAAATGTTATCTTATTTAATACTATAACAAATCAGATCACAGATCCTAAACAAGGCAAACACTCAAAAGGGAATGTTAAGACAAATATATACAACATTAACTTTATATCATTATGTTGGCTATGGGCCAGTAGAAACGCTCTATTACAACCACTACACGAGGTAAATTGTCAGTGTTCAAAGGACTTTGCTGCATAAGGAGCTTTCTGCTTTACTTTCTTCTTGCTTTATGCAGCATGTTACAGTCAGAGCTCCAGATAAAGCCTGTCTCACACAGAACACACGGCTTATACGGTTGGCCACCCGTGTAAACCGTACATACAACCGAACCAACCGTGGCCTTATCCGAGTTACACTCGGGCCATTCGAGTGTATCCGTGAGAGCCGTGTATGATTTTTAAAACTTTTAAAAAACTGACACGGGTGCCATGTCCGTGTATGATCGTATTAGCGATCGTACAAGACCGTGAGAGACCGTGTGAGACCGTGCGAGACCGTATACACAACCGTACATGAATTCCACTTAACACGAGTGAGCTCAACCGTGTCAATATCGTATATAAATCGTATGGAGCAAAAGTCGGTGGGACCGTATGTACACCCTGTAAATGTCCAATTAATCCAGTAAAAGTCGTGTTTAATCGTACTAGGCCGTAACAGACCGTACTAGACCGTACTTGGAACCGTACAACAATCGTATGAAAATCGTTTTGCAAATCGTGTTCAAACCGTGACAAACCTAGCTTGACCTAGTATATCCGTGCTTTGTTCGTACATACTCGTGCTACATTCGTACCAGTCAACCCGTGTATAACCGAGTATACCGTATTGGAACCGTGTGCCCAACCGTGTTCTGTGTGAGACAGGCTTAAGGGGAGTTTGACAATAATTAAATTATTTGTTTCTGCATTAAACCCCATGGTGGTCTCTATAAGACAATTCTAATTAGTAGTAACACTATAGGATTCAATGCTGAAATGAGTGAGTAAATGTTGGGATCTGGGGCCCGTTTTACTAAACTACTTGCGCAAAATTTTAGCGCAAGTCAAACTTTTAAATTTTAATTTATATTTTTTATTATCACTTGCTACTAACAGCAAATAGCCAGGTCAGAGGACGCGCTTTTAGCGCGTCCTCTGATCTGGCTATTTGCTGTTTGCAAACGTTTATGATTGAAAAATAAGAGTTAAACGATTATGACTTACGCAAAAGTTGTTTAGTAAAACGGGCCCCTGTTCCCTGTGGTAGGAGCTTTCTGCATTACTTTCAGCTTGTTTTAAGCTACCACCTGTCTATTAACACCAGCAAACAACTCTTTATTTTGGTGGCTGTAATAGAGGGGTTCGACTGTACCACAATAAAGGTATTGTAAAGTTTTGGCTATTTGCATTTTCAAAGAAGGAAACATTTATCTGTTTAAGTTTCCTTTCTTGAAAAGACCAGTAGTCAAGACAGAGTAACCATTGAATATTTGTGAAAAAAGATTTAACCCCTAAAACACAAGTATCCAAAATAACTAGCTTAATCTTAACCCTTTACTCCATAGTTGAAATTAGACGACTACTTAAAGCAGGTTTAAAGCAAATAAAAATGTGCCTTATGGCACATTATACTTTACTTTCATTCTGCTTTAAGCTGCCATCTGTTAGAATAAAGAACACATTTCTTATGATACATATTCATGACTGTATAAAAAGGAAATATTTTCTTCATGGTATGAACAAATTTACTGCGTAAATATGTGAATCTTTGGAGTAATTGGTTTAACCCATTACTCCACAAATATGCATTTTACGCCTTATATTTATTCCTCCACTGAAGAAATGAATTCCAATTTATGCAGACATGTATTTGTATCATACAAAATATTTTCTATATTCTAGAAGATGGTAACTTAAAGCAGGCTGAAAGTAAAGCATAATGGGCCAGCCTTAACACTCCCATAATTGTTTTTTCAGTCAATTTTTATTACCTAAAATCTGAATTCAAGAAATCCAAGCAAACATTTACAAACTATGCAGAGAATATTCTGATTACAGCAGAATGGAATTAAAGCAGATATGCTTTAGATATGCTTTATCATGATCCTGTTTTAAGTAGCCATCTGCACAAATCTTCTGTTGGAGGTCACAATATGTGGACACATTCAAGTACAAATTTTCATTTAAATACCTTACTTACCTGAGACCCAGTCCATGTTTATAAAGCGTTTGAGTTGAGTCAGAAATTGTTCTCAAGCATTTGATTGGTCAGATTTGAACCTAGGCTCAAATCTGACCAATCAAATGCTTGAGAACCAACTCAGATTCCAACTCAAAGGCTTTATTAGAGCTGGGCTGAGGCCTGAGTCTGAGATCGTTTTCAAGCATTTTAATGGTCAGATTTGAGCTTTTACTTTTGCTTAAACCATTACCTCATAAATACACCTTTTTACGCCTTAAATTTATTCCTCCACTGAAGAAAAACGTTCCAATTTATACAGTCATAAATATGTATTATCAGAAATATTTTCTATATTCAAGTGGACGGTAGCATAAAGCAGGCTGAAAGTAAAGTATTCTGCTTTACTTTCAACCCACTTTAAGCGGTAACTTGTTTTCAAAATTAGAAACAGACTATGGGGTAATGGGTTAAATGTTCTCAGACTCAACTCGAATGCTTTATAACCTTGGGCCAGGCTTTACACTTCCAGTATAGATTTCCATATTTCATACATGTATAGTAAACACATGTATATATAAAGCACAAAAATATTTAAATGTATAAGTAAACAACCTGAAAGACAATATTCTGCAAATTGAGATACATGTAAATACAAAAGATCAATTGACTATCATCCTGGGTCCAAGGTTAAAAAGCGTTTTAGTTGAATGTGAAATCGTTCTCAAGCATTTGATTGGTCAGATTTGAGCCTCAGCTCAAATCTGACCAATCAAATGCTTGAGATCACACTCAGACTCAACTAAATTGCTTTATAACATTGAAGCCAGAAATAGCACTAGCAATTAATATAATAAATGTATATGTAAACAACCTGAAAGACAATATCTGTAAATTGAGATACATGTAAATTCAAATAATCAATTTACTATCATCCTGAAATAACACTAGCCAATACCTTTTATAAACAACAACCTATCACAGCACTATTAAAACAAGGCCACAAAACAAACACTTTAAACAAAGCAACCTTGATTTTCAATTAATCCTTTTCTCCATCACAAAGTGTTCTACATCCCATTGTCCCATTGTGCTTAACAGAAGATGAAAGTAAAGCTGAAAGCTCCTATACGAATTTCTCTGCTTTACTTTTATCTTGCTTTAGGCTGTTACCTGCAGTAAGTTTCATAAACATTTTGACAAGTGGTTGCAGAGAAATAGTCAAAACACAAAACGTCATGCTAGAGTTTGATGCTATAGCAAAGTAATACCTAAGATTTGCTTTGTTTTGTTGTCGCTTGTTCAAAACAAATATTTTTCAAAGGCAATCTTAGGGAGACTTTGTAATACAAGATTGTTAATCTCTGTAACTATTAGTACACCTACATGTGCCACCATCTCTATTTGAGATACTCTTTTGTGACTAATATTACATATAAGTTGTCAACACCTGTTAGCGGGTGTTTTATTAACCCATTACCCCATGGACTGATTCTGGTTTTGAAAATAGGTTACCACTTGAAAATAGGTTACCACTTAAAGCAGGTTGAAAGTAAAGCAGAATGTGCCTTAAGGCGCATTCTGCTTTACTTTCAGCCTGCTTTAAGCGTCCATCTGCTAGAATATAGAAAATATTTCTTATGATGCATATTCATGACAGGATAAATTGGAACTTTTTTTTTCAGTATATGAATAAATTAAATGTGCTAAAAGGCGTTTCTATGGAATAAAGGGTTAATTAATAAACTTTAGTGTCTAGTAACAAGGGTGTGCAGTGCAGACAAACACGAAGGAAATTAAAAACATAAATGAACCAAATATATCCCCTTTTATACAAGATCTGACTGACTTTGTTTTGTAATTACTCTTTCTTCCATAACACAGAAGTGCAATCCACAAACATCTGTGTTTAACCCATAGCATGTTTCTAGTTTTGAAAACAGGTGACTACTTAAAGCAGGTTGAAAGTAAAGCAGAATGCGCCTTAGGGCATATTCTGCTTTACATTCAGCCTGCTTTAAGCTATCATCTGATAGAATACAGAAAATATTTCATATGCTACATATTCCTGACTGTATAAATTGGAATTATTTCCTTCAGTGGAGGAATAAATTAAAGTCGTAAAAAGATGGTTTATGGGGTAATGGAACAGGTGGCTACTTAAATCAAGATAAAATTAAAGCAAAAAGGTCCTACAGCAGTTTTCTGCTTTACTTTTATTTTGCTTTAAACTGTTACCTGTATTCAATACCATAATGAAACAAGATGCAAGATTAAATAAATATGAATGTCAAGCAGAAAACTAATTTAGAAGCTTTCTGATTTACTTTCATCTTGCCTTAAATGGTCACCTGTATTCAATACCAAATTTGAAGTTAAGATAATCTGGATATGGATTTGTTACGATTTTACATCGCTTTTAACAGTATTTCAGTCATATCATGATGTCCAGCTAATAATAGGTGGATGAAGACCCCAGAAGCCCTTTATGCACTGTTTCAGGCACAAACAATCAACTGGGTAGAACCACCTACCTTCCTCAAGCCAGCTGGAAGGCTTCCCCACATGAAAAATCCAAAGTACCTAGACTGGGATTCAAACCCAAAGCAGTGAGAAGCTTAGTGATGTAAGTCACAGTGACTATACCACTAGGCCATGGAGGCCTTATTGTTGAAATATAAGACATCTTATTTTTGAAATATACGACATCTTATTTTTGAATTATACGACATCTTATTATTGAAATATATGACATCGTGTTATTGAAATATAACACATCTTGTTATTGAAATATAAGACATCTTATTTTTTAAATATACGACATCTCATTATTGAAATATATGACATCTCATAATTGAAATATACGACATCTCATTATTGAAATATATGACATCTCATAATTGAAATATATGACATCTCATTATTGAAATATAAGACATCTTATTTTCGAAATGAAAGACACCTCATTATTGAAATATATGACATCTCATAATTGAAATATAAGACATCTCATTATTGAAATATATGACATCTCATAATTGAAATATATGACATCTCATTATTGAAATATATGACATCTCATTATTGAAATATAAGACGTCTTATTTTTTAAATGAAAGACATCTCATTATTGAAATATATGACATCTCATAATTGAAATATACGACATCTCATTATTGAAATATAAGACATCTCATTATTGAAATATAAGACACCTTCATAAATAAACAAATACAAAACATACAAAACACACAGAAACTTTCCAAAAGCTACAGACAATGGATGATGTACATCATATGCCATTGAACACTGAACTGTATATATTTTATGATAACTTATGACCTTCATGTATAATATCACTTAATCTCGAAAAATTGTCACAAATCTTGCCAAAAGGCTAAAATTATGAGATATTGTATTTTGACATGATAAATAGCCTGTAAAACAAGTAACATATATGGCACTTCTGAATAGCAGTAATTTAATAGTTATCTAACATCAAACTAATTAAATATGTAAGCATGTCAAAAAAGTAATACAACACTTTTAGCACAACTTTAATCACAGTGTGCTGATTGTTTGTGACATTGGTATATACATGTATGCCATATACACAAATCTTTATGATATCAAACCTATTATTAAATCTAAATATATGGCATGGCGAATCTGTAAATATGGCACTTCAAATCAATAAATATGACATCATATAATATAAAAAAATATTTTGTAATTTACTAATGAGTTTAAAGCCTCTAAAATGATTTGCAGTGTGGCCTTTACTCATTGAATTCGCCACAGACTCTTTTATCAAGATATTACAAGTCTCATGGACTCAAAATTATTAGGCCTGTATTCATATTTAACCTGAAAGGACTCAATATTTGTCCCAATGACTCGTTGTTCCAAGTAATGTGCATCCCGAGGACACACTATTCTGATTTTTACATTGATAACTGGACCCTTGGTATTGTAGTTGATCGTATTACCACTGGACCACGTCCGCTAGTCGTGTGTAAACTCTGATCAATGACTACAAATAATGATAAATTTTGATAATAGCGATCGAAAAAATCTACTAAAACAAAAGTTGACTTTATATTAAGCTTCTGATACATTCACTGAGCACTTACCAATCTCAATTATTACTTCAGCCCATAGAGATATCTTAAAATAGACTAGATCGGGCACCTAGTGCTAAGATCCCATTGGTCGACGGTCAGAAAGATGCCATTTTGTAGGGTGTATCAAATGCTTTCTCTAGGATGACAGAATATGATTTACTAACATTTAATCCTTAGCCTGCCACTCACGACTATACATGTAGCTCCATATGCAAACAGCTTGGATCCGGATGAGACGCCGAGTAACTCGGCGTCTCATCCGGATCCAAGCTGTTTGACACTCGGACAACATTTTCAGCAATTTTGAGCAACTTTGAAGCACTTTGAAACTTGAAGCAGATGAGAAATATTGCAGACGACAATTTATTTGGCGGGCTAAGGGTTCAGAATGGATTCACACTGCAAACATCTTGTAACACAAATATGCACCGTAAAAAGACAATCAAAAGATAATAAGCACAACATGATGGTAATTCCTATTTAACTAACTAAACTCATCAGTTAACTCTTTCCTACCTGAAACTTTAAATGGACAATTCCAGTTTCCATTCTAGTCTAGTCCATTTCTGACTTTTAAGGGTTGTTTTTGTCACTGTTTGGCATTATGACAAACAGTGAAGACCCTGATCAGAGGGCTCCTTTCGGAGCCCTCTGATCTGGGTCTTCACTGTTTGCACAGAACAAGTGTACTTTTCAAATGTACAATGTTTGAAAAGAACGCCTATATGCGGGACTAGGGTTCAAAGGGTTAATCAAGGTAGACGGGATTACCTGCGCACAGCATGTAACTTCATCAATCTAATGCAATACGACATGCACCAGACCAATGGAAGGAGAATAGCAAACACCCTCTAAAATTGCTTCTCGATGACCGTCGCTGATTGGCCTGTAGCCGTTCTAGGTTATTTTAATATATCTAAGCTTCAGACCTATATCAACCCCTTATACAGTAAAACTTCTCTATTATGACCACTAAAATAAAAGGCTAAATGACCGTATAAAAGACAGGTGACAGCTTAAGGCTGGATGAAAGAAAAACAGAGGAGCCCCTATAACCTCCTACAGGAGCTTTCTGTTCTTCTGTAACCTTGCTTTAAATAGTCACCTGTTTAAAACACCTAATAATAAATACTATTTAGTGGTCGTAATAGAGCGGTTTAACAGTGTTGTGTATATAAATCTTTCTAAACAGTGTACCTGGGACTATTACACTTGTCCAATGCAAACAGTGTAGACCCTAATCAGAGGGCTCCTTCAGAAGCCATTAGTCAGGGTCTGCAATGTTGGTCATTCTGCAGTACACTGTAAAATGTAACCTTAAATATTCCAAATGGACTTGTTTGAAAACTTGAGCTCTTTCTTGAATTGAAGTTCCATGGATGAGAGGGTTTACTTTATCCACCCCTGAGACTGCAAATGGACACTTCCAGTTTTCAATGAAGTCTATCTAGTCCATTTTCAAATATTTAGATTTTATTTAAACAACAGACTGCAAAATGACAAACAGTACAGACCCTGATCAGATGGTCTACACTGTTTGTATAGGTAAATTATGACAAGTATACTCTTTGCTAGTATTTTAATGCTTTAATCCACCCCAAGCAAATTTGTTGAATGCATGGACTGCTTACCCTTTATCAGTGTCGTAGTCAAGTTTCTGCTTAAAGTAAACTGGAGCTTTCTGCTATACTTTCAGTCTACTTTTAAGAAGAAATTTTTCTGCATTACTTTCATCTTACTTTAACAGGGCTGCCATAAGTTGACATGAAAAATCCTCAGATTTCCAAATTTGCATTTTTCAAGTGCGATTTTACAATTCGTACCTTTACCCCATAGCCTGTTTCTTGTTTTGTTGACATGTGGCTTCTTAAAGCAGACTGTAAGTAAAGCAGAATGCGCCTGAAGGCGCATTCTGCTTTACTTTCAGCCTGCTTTAAACTACCCTGTACTGGAAATAAATCCGAAGATTTAGATAAAATCCGGAGAAATGGCAGCCCTGCTTTAACCTCTAATTCGATAAAACTCCTGTTCATTCCTGTGCTACTCTTATAAATGAGCTAAAGCAAGGAAAGGAATGCAGAAAGCTCCAGGGGATTTTACTTTACTTTCAACCTGTATTCTGCAGTCACCTGTCTAACACTAGCAATAACTGTTTGGCTAAAGTGTCCTTATCATGTCTCTACAGTACTGAGACAACTTGATCACTATTAAATGTAACACTTTAGTCTGAAATGTTGCATTTTTTGTCTTACAAGACATTTAAATATCTTAAAAATGAATCATATCATAAATGAATTATTATGCATTAACAATTCATGAAGCATTGTTTTAATCTTAGAACATATTGAAAGTCAATATTATGTAACAATAGCCTCAAAGTAAACACTGTTTCGCAGCTGGCATACAAAGAGTTATGGAAGAACAAAAGTTATACAGGAAAAATCCTATAGCCGCTTCCTGTATTTCTTTTCTGCACTAAGCAGTCGTTTGTCTAAAGAAAATCTTCAGACTTCTTCAATGAATAGATACCTTAACCCTTTACCTCATAGCCTGTTTCTAGTTTTGAAGACAGATGACCACTTAAAGCAGGTTGAAAGTAAAGCAGAATGTGCCTTAAGGCACATTCTGCTTTACTTTCAGCCTGTTTTAAGCTAAATTCTGCTAGGCTATATAAAATATTTGTAATAGTAATTGTTCATGAGGGTATAAACGGGAACTATTTTCTTCAGCGGAGGAATAAATTAGATACGCTAAAAATCGCTTCTATGGGGGAAAGGGTTAAACATAAAGTTAATTGTACTTTGCACTAATTTGCATCATAAGTATGTCTAAGCCAGGGGAATACAGCCTAAGATAAGCCTTAGACTTTTCAACTCCTCAGTGTATTACAATACACTCCTAAAATAGACATGATAAGGTTCAACAACTAAAACAGTTTACTTCAAAATGAACCTTCTATAGTTGGTAAAAACATATGTGTGTATAGTACAAACACGCAAGCTTTATTTCTTTTGAGCAAAGTTATCCATTTGGCACTTTCTGCCAAATAGGTTGCACAACTTTATACTGTACAGTCTCTCTAAAGCAACAATCGATACACATCATTTACGGTCTTAAAAGGCAGCCGGCAGCTAGATACATTCAACAACCATTTGTCTTTAAAAGATCTAAACTATTACTAAATGGTCATTTTAGAAAGATTATACTGTATAAAGTTAGTAGTGTGAATGTCATTTCTTTGAGAAAGACAAAGGACTTTGGAAAAGAAACAAGCTTTACAATCCCAGAGGTATAATAAATTCCCCAAGATAAATCTTTTTTTAAAATACTTGAGGTAACTCCCTGAAACACAAAATTCCATGAGATACGATTATCCCACAGATGTAACACCTTACCAATACACGCAACTCCATGAGATAGTATCAGCAACTCAATGAGATATAAGTATCTCTTGCTGAAACATGCAACCCCATGAGATATAAAATCCCTGAGATAAATCTCACAGATAGAAAACTCTTGAGATACAAAACATTCATGAGAAATGAACACAATAGCCTGTGGTAGTTATAAATGCTTTAATCTTCACAAAATCATACAACTATAATACAACATAAAACAAACTGAAAAGGTCTGTTCCTTTTACCATTAAATTCCTGGAAAGCATATTATAGGAAACACTGATTATATATGCTTCAATATTTAAAGTCTCATAAACGATTATCTAGTCTTAAAAACGAAGAAATGGTGAATATTTACAGTCTCATAAATGACTTTCAAGTCTTATAATGTAGAATAGCACAAGGAATGATAACTGATGTGAGACACACCGATGTTGATTTGGAACACGTGGGGAATTCCAAGGGGATTTCCGCCTCATAATAGCGTAATGCTGTCCATGGGCATAACAAGAGTAACTCCTAAATGATGTTAAAGTCAGTTAATTTGATATATTTAAACAGAACTGCTAGAACAGAAAAACACTGAGCAAATTTTTCAACTGATCACCTTTTCTTCCAAATTGCCTTAACAAATGTGCACTCATCAGGATCTACCAATGGAGTTTAATACAAACTGAGAAATAACTTATTCATTCACTCCTGAAATATTTAGCGGACAATTCCAATTTATAACTAGGTCCATATCTGATAATAATAAGGGTTTCTTTAACATAATTTATTGTTAAAAGACAAAAAATGCAAACTCTGATTAGAGGGCTCCTTTAAGAGTCTTCTGATTTTGATCTACACTGTTTGTATAGGAGAAGACTTAGTGTCTTCTTCATAGGTACAGTGTTTATAAATGATGAGTATACTCATCACTAGGATGGAATGTGCAAACTCCTAATTCATGCAGCTCAATTATGGTAAGTCAGATACACAGATGATGTTTAAGAAGTCCTCCAAAAACTGTATTGCTCAAGAAAGTGTAATTGACCCCTTGCCAAGTGTTAATCAGTCGCATGTTATCAAATCAAAATTTGTAAAAAAACTTCGACAAAGAAACGTGTAGGTAATTAATGAACTTTAGAAGTCATCTGTTAATATATATTTCCATTCTTTAATTTTAGCTTTAATGGTAAAATTTCCGACAGTGGTGCAGTAATACCAGTCTTGGCGACAGGTCAATTATGAAGGTGACCAATTAAAAACTTTGCTCAGTGTAGTTTCTCATGTTGACACTTGAGAATGATGCATGCAAAACTGATTTAATTCTGGTTAACTTTCACTTTGTGCTTATGCATTTTTTTCTTTTTTCACTTTTCACCTGCTGAGAGAATCTTGTTAATTTGTCAGCACATTAGTTGATCTGTTAATGAAATTATGTGTAACCATTTTTATTAAAATTTATTGAGAATCATTGTAGACGTGACGGTGTTAATGCTTATTGATACAACCATATCATTTAAAGCTG
This sequence comes from Gari tellinella, assembly GCA_922989275.2. Taxonomy (NCBI): domain Eukaryota; kingdom Metazoa; phylum Mollusca; class Bivalvia; order Cardiida; family Psammobiidae; genus Gari; species Gari tellinella. The sequence continues at coordinate 6,229,930 of OV277869.1, forward strand.
GTTTGAAAATTGTTAAAAATAATCAAAAACGGCACACATTGGAATGAGAATGAAGTGCTTTTCCGTATGTATTTGTAACTGTTATTAAAGCAGTGAGCAGTGTAGAAATGCCTAGTCTCCATCAGGGCTCCAGATAAGAGGGACCAATTCAAACATTTTCTCGCTCATTTTAGCGCCAAATCCTATGGTGTTACTACTCATTAGAATCGTCTCTTTGAGACGATTCTAATGAGTAGTGACACCATAGGGTTTAAAGCAGAAATTAAGATTTTAATTTTTGAAATACTCCCCTTATCTGGAGCACTGCTACATGCCTTGTAGACTTGTGGTGTATGTCAGAAACATAAATCAAACCTCTGATAAAAGGCAAATCAATGAATATCTCTAAGCAGGGCTCCAGATAAGAGGGAGTAAATTGAACAAATCCAATATGTTCTCACTCATTTCAGCACCAAATCCTATGGTGTCACTAATCATAAGAATTGCCTCAAAGAGACAGGTTTACTGAGTTAAGTCACACCATAGGGTTCAATGCAGAGATAAAGATTTTAGTTTTTTAAATACTTCCATCATGTGTAGCTCTGTCTAAGGATAGCTGCTTAATGCAGAACAAAAAGAAGCTTGCTAAAATTACTCAGTTCTTCATTCAGCTGTCCTTCATTTTAAAGGCTATCCATACACTTTTTGAATATCCTTTAAGCTATTACCCCATAATTATGCCTTTTTACGCCTCTAATTTATTCCTTAAATGACAAAAATAGTTCAAATTGATACAGTTATGAATATGTATGTTAAGAAATATTTTCTATATTCTAGCAGATGGTAACTTAAAGCAGGCTGAAAGTAAAGTGAAGGCACATTTTGCTTTACTTTCAACCTGCTTTAAGTGGTAACCTATCTTCAAAACTAGAAAACAGGCTATGGGGTAATGAATTAACACAGGTTTGACCACAGACGGTGGATTACACATTTATCTCGTCTTACATAGAATACATCTGAAGTACTCTACTAGCTCTTAAATCTACCATGTAAGTAATTATTTAATCTTGTGAATGTAAATCAAACTTATTATATCCCTAACTAAGTCCTACACAATTATTACTAGCTAATTCTACTTCTGTGACTTATAAGTAAAAGATAATTACAAATTTACGATGTCTACAGTGTACAGCCATGATAATGGCACTTTTAACTCTTTCAACACCATGGACCTGTTTAATATATACTCATTACATTTGCAAACAGTGTAGAAGCAGATCAGAGGGCTCTTATAGGATCTGGGTCTACATTGCTTGCTAATTTAGACCAGTATTTATTCAATTATCCAGTATTCAGAGCAGACTGGTTCAAGTTTTGATAACTAAAATGATCTACAAGATCTAACAACCCACAAGAGTTACTTAGTGAAAGGGTTAATTTCACTATGACAGCACTTCCAGAGCACCAGATAAGGGTAGTTTTTCAAAAACTAAAATCTTTATTTCTGAATTAAATCCTATGGTGTCACTACTCATTAGAATCGTCTCTTCGAGACGATTCTAATGAGTAGTAACACCATAGGATTTGGTGCTAAAAATAGTGAGAAAATGTGGGATTTGTTGAAAAAACTACCTCTTATCTGGAGCCCTGACTTCATGGCAAATACAGGGCTGTACGTGTTTACTATAGGGAGTTTTTCCAAATACTAAAATCCTCATGTTGAAAACAAACTCTATCGTGTTACTTTTCAAATGCAAATGTCATTCCCTAAAATGAAGAAAGGAAGAATAAGTTAACCCTTTGAAACCTAGTCCCGCTTATAGGCGTCCTTTTCAAACAGTGTACATGTGAATAGCACACTTGTCCAGTGCAAACAGTGAAGACCCAGATCAGAGGGCTCCGAAAGGAGCCCTCTGATCTTGGTCTTCACTGTTTGTCATAATGCCAAACATTGACAAAAACATCCCTTAAAATTCAGAAAAAGACTAGACTAAAATGGAAACTGGAATTTTCCATTTAAAGTTTCAGGGAGGAAAGAGTTAATGAATGAATGAATATATGAATGAATGAATGAATGAATGAATGGACAAATGAATCAGTGAATTAATGAGCAAAATGAATGAACAAATTATCTAATATACTCTATCCTTTAACAATGATCAAAATCACTGTGTAAACCAATTGAAATTATTTTAAAGGATGCATGACTACACTGCTCACTAGAAACTACTATTTTCCCCCATTCTTAATTAATCACTTATATCTATGTTGGGTTTGAAATGTGCTTTTTTATTCCTTGCCTAATTCTCTCAGCAGAAAATGTAAATTGGAAACAGACCAGTGGCTCTTTCTACCATTGTCGAAATATGTATACACGGTCAAACCTTGACAAGTCAAACTCACTGAATTCTCTTGTATATTCCTGTCGAAGTCCGATAACCTGCACTCCCTTAACCCATTTCCCCATAAATACGCCTTTTTATGCCTCTAATTTATTCATCCATTTAAGAAAATAGTTCCAATTTATACAATTATGAAATATGTACCTTAAGAAATATTTTCAATATTCTAGTAGATTTCGACTTAAGCAGGCTGAAAGTAAAGCAGAATGCGCCCTAAGGCGCATTCTGCTATACTTTCAATCTGCTTTAAGTGCTCACCTGACTTTAAAACTAGAAATAAGCTATGGGGTAATGGTTTAAGACAAACATACCTGTATTTCAAAGAGAAAATATGGTTAAACCACACTTTAACTTCAAAATACAAGTATTTTTGTTTTATTTTAAATGGGTTTGAGTTACTTAGGTTTGACTGTATTAGCAAATTCCAAAGAGCCTTTAGGTTTCTTTGTATTCACTGAGACAAAAATCATTTCACATCAGAAAGGCAATTAAACCAGTCACAATGTTATTGTCAGGTTCACTCCTCTCCCGCTTTCTGCTTTACTTTCACATTGCTTTGAGCTACTACTTGTTTTAACGTTATTAATGAATCTTCTGATTTATCTGACTACTTGTTACTGTATGTCAAATCGTGGAATAGAATACACCATAGTTTTATCACCGTGTATCAAGCAGCCTTGTCTGTTTCCATTTTACACCAATGTATGTAGGTCAGGGATCCAGATATGGGCAGTATTTCCAAAAAAATTAGAAAAAATTATTTCTGCATTAAACCCGATGGTGTCACTACTCATCAGAATCGTCTCTTCAAGACAATTCTAATGAGTAGTAACACCATAGGATTTGGTGCAGTATGAGTGAGAAAATGTTGGATTTGTTCAGATTACTCCCCCTTATCTGGAACCCAATAGGTACTTGTGACGTGTGTCTCTGATTTTTAAAGTGTATTGATTGTCAAATCATGATTCTGATATTGAATGTCTGCATGATTAATTTAAACCTAAATAATTTATTAAATGTCATGAATTCAATGTGAAACTTGTTTCTTGTGACCACAACTCAAGCCTTGGAAATGACACATCCACCCGGTGCAACCTCGACCAATACCACCATCCACATGGAAAAACCACATGCACAAGACGAGCCCTCGAGAAAAACCACGTCCACCGCGTAATGCCATCATGAGTAGGTACCATCCTCCAGATGTGAGATGCCAATAAGCCTCTGCACAAGATAACATCAACCAGGAAAACCCAAACGATTTAACAAGGTTTACAAGAGTCTGTACGCTATGTACTCTCTCTTTCAAACCAAGTATAATAAGCATAAGCCATAAAGCTCCAATACTTCAAACCAACCCAATCAAACTGCAGCAGCAGCAAGACAATGATTTCCAGATCACAGCGCATTTCAGCATTTCACTCCTGTGAAATGCCAAACAGAGTTCTTGATCGCTAGGATTGTTGATTGTTAGGAGCCATTGGAATTAGTTCGCAATGGCAACAATACATCAAGTCTGACCTGGACAAGTGTCTATCTGTCGTGTATGATACAGTTGGGTAAAGTTTACTCTTTAACAATATGTACAATGCGGTACATGTACCTTGTTACAAGGTACATGTGTATAATGCCCCCAACAAGGAGTTCTTGTACAATGAGTATCATTATATAATAGCTCTAACAATAGTACAATGAGCATCATTATATAATAGCTCTAACTAGTATAATACAACATGGCCCTATAAAGCCTGGTACTATTGGTCTACCAACAGCAGCAACTGTTGAGTCTTGTATCGAGATCTGCTCTCTCCCATACTCTCCAGACACTGGCTGTTACACAGCTCTGTTTCAGGTGGCCCCTGCAGCATCTCCCAAAGTGTTACTAAGTCTATCTCCTGTCTGACCTCATGACCGGCCAGTTTTAATGTCTATTACTGCAGCTCTGGGCCAGGCTCTGATACTTCAACAGTCAGCAGCTGAAAAGAAGGCACCTTATAGAGACTACCTGTCCTACCAGACTGTTCGGGTATTTCTCATGTTGTACTGAACTCCATCAGGCAGCTGAGCTCTCCGTCAATCTGCACAGTCTTACACAGACTCACTGGCTCAGAAGTCTGGAACTGACTTGACTTTGATCATGGTTAAGTCCAACATATGCCTGGAAAACCAATAGAAACAAGTAGGGTACAGGTGAATCAATACAAGTGCCCTGGCTAGCTCTGCGCAAAATATCAGCATTCTAATACTATACTTGAGTCACAAAACCAAAAACATTGTCTGCAAAGGACAAGCAGTCTCATAACAAGTACAGTGTTCACTCCCACTCGGCCCTCCAAACAATGATTCCCTCCTTACAACAATGCTTTCCGCAGTTCCCCTTACAAGACCATTATGTTTAAAACTTTTACTGATGCAACATCGTCTGCTTAAAGTTGTCGTCTGCTGTTTTTTCTCAAAGTTACATATAAGAGGACATTTTGACAGAAAACAAGAGGCCCATGCGGGCCTAAATATCGCTCACCTGGAAAAACCAACACAAGGGTCACATAACCCCTGGTATGGGCTCACTTTTCACCCCAGAGACAATTTTCATTGAAAAAATCTATTTTTAGCTCCTGTGACCTAGATATGCAATGGACCGGAACCATATTTACAATATTGATTAAGGGCTTCTAGAAGTGTCATCATGCCAAATATCAAAGCTCTGACCATATTAGTTTCAGAGGTAAAGATGTTTGAAGATTTCACTATATAACTCTATGTATAATACCCCCTGGGCGTGGTCATTTTTTACCCCAGGGACATAATTTGAACAATCTTGATAGAGGACCTGTAGACGATGCTTTGTGCCAAATATCTAAGCTCAAGGTACTATGGTTTCAGACAAGAAGATTTTTTAAGATTTCATTGAAAAAATCTATTTTTAGCTCCTGTGACCTAGATATGCAACTGACCAGAACCATATTAACAATATTGGTTAAGGGCTTCTAGAAGTGTCATCATGCCAAATATCAAAGCTCTGACCATATTAGTTTCAGAGAAGATGTTTAAAGATTTCACTATATAACTCTATGTAAATTTACGACCCCCCGGGCGGGGTCATTTTTTACCCCAGGGACATAATTTGAACAATCTTGATAGAGGACCTGAAGACGATGCTTTGTGCCAAATATCTAAGCTCAGGGTACAAGAAGTTTTCATTGAAAAAATCTATTTTTAGCTCCTGTGACCTAGATATGCAACGGACCGGAAATGTTTGAACAAATTTGAAAGAGGACCATATAAGGACCATTCAGGCCAAGTTTGGTAAAAATCTGTCCAGTAGTTTCGGAGAAGATGTTGTTTAAAATTTCACTATATAACTCTATGTAAAACAGTGACCCCCGGGGCGGGGCCAGTTTTGACCCAAGGGGCAAAATTTGAACAATCTTGGTAGAAGACCTATAGATGATGTCATGTGCCAAATATCTAAGCTCTGGCCCTTGTGGTTTTTGACAAGAAGATTTTTTAAGTTTTCATTGAAATGATCTATTTTTAGCTCCTGTGACCTAGATATGCAACGGACTGGAAATGTTTAAACAACTTTGAAAGAGGACCATATAAGGATCATTCAGACAAAGTTTGGTAAAAATCTGTCCAGTAGTTTCGTCGGAGATGTCGTTTAAAGAAATTGTTGACGACGAACGACCAATCGGACGAACGAACGACGACGGACAGAGGACGATCAAAATAGCTCACCTTGGCACTACGTGCCAGGTGAGCTAAAAACCATAGGGACGAGTGACAAACAGTTTGGACCCAGATCAGAAGCCATGTTAAGCGGCGTCTGATCTTGGTTCAGACTATGTGCTAATGGTGTTAAAATTCCCTCCCTACAACAACTCCCTCCAAACAACGCACACAATCTGTGTCTCCCATTGAGTGTTGCTGTAGACAGGGAGAACTGTACTCCAATGTGTATGTGTTAAAAGCATGGCAAGTCAATTTAAAGACTCAGTCAATAGTTAAGACTGTAATTTACCTGTTGTACTTCTTGATGAACTGAGCTGCCTGTGTTGGATTGACAAACCTCACCATTACCTTGCGCTCATTGGCCATGTAGTTAAAATTCTACAACAAAACAAGTCATATACAGTCGAACTTCAATATCTCAAACTCGGTTAGGTTGAACATACCCGTAATTCAAAGTTAAAACGTGGCTAAGCCACGTTTTAACTTTGAAATACAGGTATGTTTGACTTAACAGAGCATGAAATAATGCAATACATGTACATGTGTCGACAAATCAAACAGTTCAAATTTAGCAAGTTCGAGATATCGAAGTTTGACTGTACAGTGACAATAAAATGTGGGCAAGTAACCTTTTTCCCCCTTAAACATGTCTTTAACCCTAATCCTGCTGTAAAGTTGTCTGCTTTGAAATTGTTGTCTGCAAACTTTGTTAATTTAGATTTATACATCTTTTAATTAAAGAAACCTCAAAACGAGTGTCAAACGGTTTGGGTCCGGATCAGACGCAGCATTACGCAGAGTATAATCTGGATCCAAACTGTTTGCAAAAACCAGTGAAGTCGCGATCAGCAGGATATGGGTTAATTTATTCCTCCAATGACGAAAATTGTTACAATTTATACAGTCATGAATATGGTTGCATCAAAAGAAATATTTTCTATTTTCCAGCAGATGGTAGCTTAAAGCAGACTGAAAGTAAAGCAGAATATGCATTAATGCACATTCTGCTTTACTTTCAACCTGCTTTAAGTGGTAAACGATCTTCTATACTAGAAATAGGCTATGGGATAATGGGTTAATTAACAAGTACTCCACTGAATAAGATGTCTTGTCTGGACAAAGAAGTGAAAGTGAAACTAAGGTATCCATTACAGTAAGCACTATTTAAGATAAATATAGGACTCCAGTGAAGGAGAGCAATTCAAATACTAAAATCTTTATTTATGCATTAAATCCTATGGTGTCACTACTCATTAGAATCATCTCTTTGAGACAATTCTAATGAGTAGTAACACCATAGGATTTGGTGCTGAAATGAGTTGAGAAAATGTTGAATTTGTTCAGTTTACTTGGAGCCCTTTAATAGTTATAATTTGGTTGTATTGAAATGACTGGTTGTACTTACCGCCACTTGTCCTATATTGGCACAGTAGCCATTGATAGTACCCAGGTTGGCATTAGATGACAGGCCTTCTATAGCTACAGATGACGTACCACCCCCTCCTAGACTGTCCATCACAACACGCTGAAACAGTACAATATCAACATTACACATAATCCTCATAACACGCTGAAATACAGATAGAAGACAATACAAGCTTTATAGTATTTAACCCTTTCTCTTATAGAAGCGACTTTTAGCACATGCATTTTATTCATCCGCTGAAGAAAATAGTTCCAGTTTATACCCTTATGAACACTTACCATAACAAATATTTTTATATAGCCTAGTAGATGGTAGTTTCAAGCAGGCTGAAAGTAAAGCAGAATGTGCCTTAAGGCACATTCTGCTTTACTTTCAACCTGCTTTAAGTGATCACCTGTATTTAATGTTATAAACGGGTTATTGGGTAAAGGGTTAACCCATTCCCCCATAGTTTGTTTTGAGTATTGAAGAAAGCTGGTTGTTTAAACTTCTCTGTTATCTAGATTTTAGGATCATTCTGCTTTACTTTCAGTCTGCATTAATCTATCATATGCTAGGTTATAAGAAATATTTCTTATGGTGATATGCACTGTATAAAATAGAACTATTTTCTTCAATCACTGAAGAAATGAGTTAACCCTTCCCCCATAGAAATGCCTTTTAGTGCATTCAATTCATTGATGAAAATAGTTCCAGTTGATACATCATGAATATGTATCATAAGAAATATTTTCTATATCCTAGCAGATAGTAGCATATAGCAGGCTGAAAGTAAAGCAGAATGTGCCTGAAGGCACATTCTGCTTTACTTTCACCCTGTTTTAAGTGGTCACCTGTCTTCAAAATAGAAACAGGCTATGGACCCAGTATGGGGTAAAGGGGCAATAAGGCATATCTATTGTTTACTGGATTAATCATTCATGCTCACCCTTGGTTCAGCACTGCTGCTCAGAACTGTCCTCTTCTTGGGAGATTCGGTAGCTAGGTCACTGGAACTGGCAACTACAATTCTGCCTGGGCCCTTGTTTGGAGTTCCTGCCCCTCTGCCCTGAGGTCCCGCCCCTCTACCCTGAGACGCTGCCCCTCTACCCTGTAATGCTGTCCCTCTGCCTTGTGTGGCTGCACCTCTGCCTTGAAATCCCGCCCCTCTGCCTTGAGACCCCGCCCCCATACTGTTCATACCAAATTTGGCCTGTGCTTGTTGTCTATGTTGAGCTGCGGCCTGACCTGCCGGTATCACTGTTCTCTGTGGAGTCACATTCATCTCTGGTTGATACTCCACAAATTCTTGAATCTGAACTTGCTGCAAATTCTGATTTCCTCCACCAGGCCCCCTAAACTGACCCCGCCCTCTTGCACTACCACCTTTGTCCTGATTGGGACTTTGTCCGAGCACACTGATTGGCTGACCCTGATCTTCCATAAAATTATGGCCACTTGCAGGTCTCATCTGACCTCTACCCATATTGTTTTGTCCCCGCCCTCTCATTACCTGACCACGCCCCCTCACTTGCTGACCACGTCCCCTAGTCCCTTGTCCTCGGTTGGCTCCAAAGTTTTGCCCAGCCCTGCCTCTTGCTGCATTCTGCTGTTGAGGTTGGTGAAACTGTTGTTGTTGTTGTTGTTGTTGCTGTTGAAATTGTTGTTGTTGCTGAGGATGTTGTTGCTGCTGATTATGGTAAACTGTGGTTATGGTCTGTATTGGTTCATTCTGAGGCGTTTGACTCTCCAAGTCTGCCAGGGACTTTCCTGAATAAAGATGTAACCAATAATTAGACTCTATAAACCCCACAACCCTTTTCATACTGTTGTCTACAAATGTGTTTTCTGTTGTTTCAAAGTTCATTTACAGAATAGCTTCTTTACAGAAGTTTAATTACATCTCAATTCTGTAATCCATCAGGACAAATATTTTAGCTACCTTTCAAAATCTTCAAGGCAGATGACAGCTAGATGAAGGACAAAAGTAATGCAGAAATACCTGTTAACCCTTTACTCTCTAGCCTGTTTCTAGTTTTGAAATCAGGTGACCACTTAAAGCAGGCTAAATTAAAGGCGTACAAATGCATATTTATGAGTAGACTGTCTTACCCTCTTTTGCTAATTTCTGCTCCAGCTGTTTGCGTCGCTCTGTAGCCTGGGCTTGACGTTGTAGCTCCTTCATCTGTCGTATCTTGTCGCGCATTCGCTTTTGCTGCTCCAGGGCATCATCTAGACTCTGTGCAGACAAAATAATAAATTAACCCATTTACAGTTTCAATAACATGCATCTTTCAATAACCCTAAGCTTTCAGGCAAGGTAAATCTAGTAAGATTGGAGATTAGAAATACCCTAACATAAATACAGTAAAACCTCTCTATTACGACCACAAACATGTGTTGATTGTTAGGTGTTTCTGACAGGTGACTGCTTAAAGTAAGGTGAAAGTAAAACAGAAAGCTCCTGTAGGAGCTTTCTGTTTTACAGTCACCTTGCTTTAAGCTGTCACCTGTCTTTTATGCAATCAATTAGCCTTATTTTTAGTGGTAGTAATAGAGAGGTTTGACTGTATACAACAGTGAAGATGTTATTCTTTCCCCATACACATGTTTACACTTAATCTATAATTAACAGTATAATGTGTGCTAAACCATGTGATAGTATTGCAATAGTGAATCAAACTATCAATACTCCATCGCGATAATTTTTCCATCTATCAATAGTTATTGTGATAGCTATTTAATCCTTTACCCCATAGCCTGATTCAAGTTTTCAAGACTAGTGACTGCTTAAAGCAGGTTGAAAGTAAAGCAGAATGCGCCTAAAGGTGCATTCTGCTTTACTTTCAGTCTGCTTTAAGCTATTATCTGCTAGAATATAGAAAATATTTCTTATGATTCCTATTTGTAACAGTATAAATTGAAACCGTTTTCTTCAGTAGAGGAATAAATTAAAGGCGCAAAAAGATGTATATATGGGGTAATGAGTTAAGTGCACATTTTCACTTTATTCTAACTTCACTTGTGATAGTGTATTTACCTTGGGTGGTCCAGTTTTAAGCTTAGCGATCTTCGCTGGTGATACATTCGGCAAGCCTTCTGTTGACCGTCGTTTCTGGCCTGTCGATATTTTCACTACTGTAGTTGGCTCAGAGAGATCAGGAACCACCTCGGTATTCTGAGAAAATCTTTCTAGTCTGCAAAAAACAAACATCAACAAGACTTGTCAGAGAGACAAAAACGCTTCACATTTCAAAACTTAACCCATTACCCCATAGCCAGTTTCTATTTTTGAAGACAGATGACCACTTAAAGCAGGTTGAAAGTATAGCAGAATGTAGCTTTAAGCTACAATTTGCTTAAATATAGAAACTATTTCTTATGGTGCATATTCTTGACTGTGTAAATTGAACTATAAATTTTCTGTGGAGAAATAAATTAAAAGCTTAAATAGGCATATTTATGGGGTAATTGGTTAAAAGCAGTCTGAGGTCAAAGTCACAGGGGTTCATATATTTTGCTTGTATGGAAAGGTCTTGTCCATATACACATGCATACCAAGTGGGAAAGCAATATCCAAGGGACATGCGAGTTATAAGCACTTTTTGAAACCTAAATGCAGATTTCAAAATGAAACCCAGGCCCCAAGTTCAAGGTCACTGGGTTAAAAGTGTTTGTGTGCATGGAAAGGTCTTGTCCATACACACATGCATACTACATATACAAGCAATACCTCAAAGGACATTAAAGTTACAAGCTTTCTATAAAACCAACACACAGATTTCGAAACCTAAACGTGGGCCCTAAGTTCAATGTCAAGGTCACAGGGTTCATCCTTTCTGCATACATGGAAAGGTAAACACACCTGCATACAATACAAATTCTAGTTTTGAAAATAGGTGATCACTTAAAGCAGGTTGAAAGTAAAGCAGAATGCACCTTAAGGTGCATTTTGCTTTACTTTCAACCTGCTTTAAGCTACTATCGGATAGGATATAGAAAATATTTCTTAAGGTATCTATTCATGACTTCATAAAAAGCAGTGTTGTGCCTAGGTCCAAAATTTTGGGGGACACGGTGGCGCGCTGTCAAAATTTTTGGGGGACATTTGAAATTTTTGGGGGACACACTAAAAAAAACCTTTAAAACACGATATACCTACCTTTTAATTAGAATACAGCTTACGGTCTATAACTGTTTCTGTATCTCGTAGTTTACACGACGGGCAATTTCATTTTGATTTTTGTCTTTTTTAAAAAACATTGAAGCGATTGTCTTGGTTCAGATGATGTTGAAGGAGTATCCTCAACACTTTGTTTAAACGAAAGCATCGTCTGCTAGTTGTCTATTTTAATCGGAAAGAAAATCCGTCAAGCGCATCGTTCCGACGCCATTATCACAAAGCGGAACCAGACTGGTTTACATACCGATTCTATATGCCAATATTCTTCACGTATATTATACGCGCACAGTCTATTTTCAATACTAAGATTAATCTCCCTTTGTGATCTCTCTATTCTCCGGAATTGAGTCGGAATGGAGCAGAAACTAGTAGAAATTGCCGAAAATGCGATTTTTTTACGGGGCGCCCATATGCCCGCGCAAGGCGAATTTTTAAGGGACAATCGTGAAAAAAAATGCGGGATTCCGGCAATGCCGCGGCCTAGGCACAACACTGTAAAAAGGAACTATTTTCTTAAGTGGATAAATATTTCAGAGGCGTAAAATAGTGATTTTTTTAGGGAAATGGATTAATCACCTTCTTCTCTTCTTATCCTCTAACTCTCTCTGTTTGGCCAACAGTACTGGGTCTGGGGCAGGCTGGACTTGAGGGGCTGGCCCTCTCTGCATCTGGGGCTGGTTGGGGTTGGGGTTAAAACCTTGTTGGTTCTGAGGGGCTGGTCCACGATGCTGGTTCTAAAATAGAGCAAACATTTCAAAGGTCAATCAACGGGTTGTTTAGCTCAAAATACAGATAATTTTGTATTAAGCACTTATGGCTGATATATGGGTCTAACCTATTACCCCATAGCCTGTTTCTAGTTACTAAGATAGGTGACCACTTAAAGCAGGTTGAAAGTAAAGCACATTCTGCTTTACTTTTAGCCTGTATTAAGCTACCATCTGCTAGGATATAGAAAATATTTATTTTAGTATATGTTTATGATTCTATAAAGTGGAACTATTTTCTTCAGTGAAGGAATAATTTATAGGCGTAAAAAGGCGTATTTATAGGGGGAATGGGTGCCTTAAAGACTGGACCTTCTGGTTTTGTTTCTCCCTTCTTTAACCCATTACCCCATAGATACATCTTTTTATGCCTTTAGTTTTATTCCTCACTGGAGAAAGTAGTTCCCCTTTATACAGTCATGAATATGTACCATAAATGTTTTCGTAATGGGAGCTGAGAGCAGGAACATTCTGCTTTACTTTTAATCTACTTTAAGTGGTCACCTGTCTTTAACCCTTTACCTGATAGCCTAGTTCTATTACTTAAGATAGGTGACTACTTAAAGCAGGTTGAAAGTAAAGCAGAATGCGCCTTAGGGCGCATTCTGCTTTACTTTCAGCCTGCTTTAAGCTATCATGTGCTATAATATAGAAAATATTCCCTATAATACATATTCATTACTAATTAAATTGGAACTATTTTCTTCAGCGGATGAATAAATCATATCCGCTAAAAGTCGCTTCTATTGGGGAAAGGGTTAAAATGAAGAAACAGGCTATAGGGTAAAGGATCAATTAAACATACCTGACATTAACCATCTACATTTCCTAGTGAATGGTAGCTTTAAGCAGGCTGAAAGTGAAGCCGACTGCACATTCAGGCATATTCTGCTTTACCTCAACAGGGCCCTAGATAAACTTTAAAAAATCCAACATTTTCTCACCCATTTTAGAACCAAATCCTATGGTGTTACTACTCATAAGAATCGTGTCTTCGAGACGATTCTAATGAGTAGTGACACCATAGGGTTAAATCCAGAGATAAAAATTTAATATTTTGAAATACTCCACTTATCTGGAGCTCTGCCTCAACCTACTTTAAGTGGTCACCTGTCTTCAAAACAGAACCGAGTAAATTAATGGCTTCAATGCCTTACCTGAAACCTCTGGGGTCTGACATTCTGATGTCGGGGTTGACCCTGGTGGTGCATGGGTCTCGGGGGCTGCTGCATGTTCTGACCGGGATGTCGGGGCTGTAGATGGGGCTGGTGGGGCCGGGGCTGCTGATGGTGTACAGGGACACCATTAGGGCCAAACTGGCCTGGGGGTAAATGGTGTCTTACGTTAGGGCTGTTGTTTGGATGGAACTGCTGTGGCTGGTGTTGTTGCTGGTGTATAGGAGTACCTGCAAATATACATGTACAGACAACATAGATAACTCAAATTTGCTTTAGCCTAAACTGTCCCATTTCTTATCTCATTCACCCCTGAAATGTTTAGTAGACCGTTCCAATTTCTAATTAAGCCTAGTCCATTTTTTACTATAAAGGGTTGGTTCTAATAATGTATTACAGAAAGACAAACAGTGCAGGCCCTGATCAGGGTCTACACTGTTTGCATAGGGCAGATGTACTCTCTACAGGTACACTGTTTGGTAATGACGAGTATACTCATCGCTAGGGTTGAATGTGTTAAGTTTCAAATTCGATATCCTGAGCTTGCTTAACCCATTACATGATAGATATGTATTTTAAATTTATTCCTCCTTAAAATAAAATATTTCCACTTTATACAATTATAAATATCGACCAAATGAATTGTTTTCTATATCTCAGCAGATATAAGCTTAAAGCAGACTGAAAGTAAGGCGCATTCTGCTTTACTTTCAACCTACTTTTAGTGCTTGCCTGTCTTCAAAACTAGAATCAGGCTATAGAGTAAATGTTCAAGATGACAATACCCTTATTTCAAAGTTAACCCTTAGCCCGCCAAATAAATTGTCGTCTGCTATATTTCTCGTCTGCTTCAAGTTTCAAAGTGCTTTAAAGTTGCTCAAAATTGCTGAAAATGTTGTCCGAGTGTCAAACAGCTTGGATCCGGATGAGACGCAGAGTTACTCGGCGTCTCATCCAGATCCAAGCCATTTGCATATGGAGCTATAGTTGTGAGTGGCAGGCTAAGGGTTAAACTGTGACTAAGCAAGGAATGTTCTGCTTTACTTTCATGCTGCTTTATGCCAACACCTGTATTCAACAGCATAAATGAATAATCACTTGTGGTGCTTATACAGAAGAAGGGGTAGAGGTGTCTGGCCGAAAAAAGGTCAAGTCTGATCAGGGATTTTAACCCTTTCACTTTCAATGACACTTTAAAGCGTGTTTGCAAACAGTTTGGATCCTGATCAGACGCCGCATAACGCGGCGTCTAATCAGGATCCAAACTGTTTGACACTCATATCAATATGTTTTAAGTCATACTACATTGAGTCTTACTTTGAAACGATCTTGCAAACAACCAAACTGAAGCAGACAACAATGAAATGGTGAAGGGGTAAAAATCTCACGAAAAATTTGGCAGTGAAAGGATTAAATTTTTCAATTACCTGGCCTTGGGTGTTCTAACAAGGGCCTTTGTTGTGGAATGAAGTTGGGCCTAGGAGACTCCATTAACCCTGGGCGTGGGCCCTGCTCCATGTGGGGCCTGGGTCCCTGTATGAAGATCTGTTGTTGTGGTGGTTGCTGCATCAGTGGCTGGGGACCTCCAGGGTAGTGCTAAAACAAGACAGAATCAGGGCTCAAGCTAAGCGGGAGTATACTGAACAAATCCAACAATTTCTCGCTAATTTCAGCACCAAACATAAGGTGTTACTACTTATTAGAATCGTCTCGAAGAGATGATTCTGATAAGTGGTGACACCATAGGTTTAAATGCAGAAATAAAGATTTTAGTCTATGAAATACTCCCCTTATCTGCAGCTCTACAGAATACAAACCATAGATATCAGACACCTAGTGCAAAGCTACTATTTGTGGATGGTCAGAAAGAGGCCATTTTGGTGGGGGTATCATATATATCAGATCCATCTCAAAACATTTTATATGCAAAGAATCTAGACATTTTTTACTCAGAAAATGGTATCATTTTTCAAGAATAACTATCAAGTTATCAACAACTATCTGGTTATATGAATACTCACATTTTGAGGTAGAACATGTTGTAGTTGATGATGTTGGTCTGGAGATGGGCTGCCGTGGAAATTGGGGTTCACATGTATAGTTGGGGCTCCAGATGACGGGATTAGACTAGCTGGGTTAGGGTTAAACTGGCCCTGGGGTATATGAGGGGACATCACGAGCCCGGGGTCTGAAAATAGCAAAACAAAACATGTTAGCATTAGGTAAATAAAGATTCATACAAGCTAACACTTCTGATTTGATATATGAATAAATCCATCATAAATTGATGTATTTGTATGTCAGTCCAAGTACTGAAAAGGTTAAAATCAAGAACATTTGTAACTCTGATATTCTGGTCAGGGTTCAAGATCAATACCTCATATATTTTCAGATCGTTGTAAATGAAATGCTCATCTGGCAAATTGTCTCCTGGAGTTGCGATTAGACTGAAATACTGTTAAAAACCTATTTCAACAACAACAACAAGCTAATACTTGTATTCAGCTCAGATACTACAAATAGAGCAGACACTGATCAAAAGGCTCTTCCCAATCATCTATTATATTAACAAACCATCACTAAAAAGAAATTTCAGAGAATTCTAATTTTAGGAAGTAGCAGATGAAAACTGCTGCAGACGACAGTATTATTTTGCATGACAAAAGTTAACCCATTACTCCATAAGTACACATTTTTACGCCTATGATTTATTCCTCCACTGAAGGAAATAGTTCCAATTGATACATTCATGAATATGTACAGCAATAAATATTTTCTTTATCCTAGCAGATAGTAGCTTAAAGTAGGCTGAAAGTAAAGCAAAATGCACCTTAATGCGCAATCTGCTTTACTTACAATCTGTTTTTACCTCATAGCATGTTTCTATTCTTGAAGATAGGGGACTATTTAAAGCTGGTTGATATAAACAGAATGTGCCTTAAGGCGCATTCTGCTTTACTTTCAACCTGTTTTAAGCAGTCATCTGTATTCAAAACTAAAAA
The DNA here is from genome assembly GCA_922989275.2 of Gari tellinella. NCBI lineage: Eukaryota > Metazoa > Mollusca > Bivalvia > Cardiida > Psammobiidae > Gari > Gari tellinella. Next base: position 6,246,575 of record OV277869.1, read on the forward strand.
CAGGCTATGGAGTAATGGGTTAAAGAAGAAAACTTTTGACTTGCCTGGAAGAAGTGCTTGAGGTTGATGTTGGGAGAAAGGTTGTGGGGCTGAGAAGTTGTTCTGCGCTACTATCTCGTGGGGAAAGGGTGCAGGACTCTGATGGTGAATGGGTCTAGGGGCAGTTTGTTGTGGTTGAGACTGTGGTTGAAACTGCTGGGGTCCATTCTGACGTGGCCCAAAAGGCCTGTGTTGTCTGGGGCCAAAGTTCTGGTTTGGTCCTCTCGGTTGATGGTTAAATCCTCTTGGACCTGTGGGCCTAGAAAGCAATTAGATATTTAGATGGGAATCAAAATAGAAAGAGCAGAGGAAGTAAATTTAAAGCAATGCAATAATAGAAAATGACAATTATTTCAGAGTTCTGACAATTTCTATCCGAGCGGAAAAGGTTTGGAGCCTGATCTATATAAGACCAAAAAGATATCTTTACCCCTTCCTCTGCATAAGTACAACAAATTAATATTTATTGATGTACAGTCCAACCTCAATATCTCGAACTCGGTTATGTCGTACATACCCGTATTTCAAAGTTAAAACGTGGCTTAAAGCCACGTTTTAACTTTGAAACACGGGTATGTTCGACTTAACCGAGAATGAAGTAATTGTACTTCATGTATCGAAATATCGGATAGTTCAAGGTAAGGGAGTTTGAGATATCGAAGTTCGACTGTAATACAATTGGCAGTTTAACCCATTACCCCAGAGGTGTAGATAAGGCGCGTATCTGCGTATTTACGCAATTAAAATTGGTGAAATACGCAATTATTTCAAAACTAACGGGTGACAGTACGCAACAAAAACAAAAGAAAACCCAATTATTTAAAAGAGAGTGCGTAACAAACTAATACTCAATTGTTTTTCAATTTCATTGGGTATCAACTTAACTTTCACTTTAGTTGAGCGTGTGTAAACAAAATTTGCATATAGAACTGTGTTCGATAAACGCCGAACATATTCGAAACGGGATGACGTAAAGTGCACCTGTTACAGCATCTCGATTCTAAATTTAATGGAAATCAAAGAGGGAGTCCGAATGAGTTGCCATGAAAACAAGTTATCAACGCACCATCGAAACGTTCAAAACAGTGTGCTCGCCCGTGCGTGTTATTATCAAGATTGTCAATTTACCAGTGCTGGGAGATAAGCAATTACGTAATCTTAAATAAACAATGTCCACATCCAACGCTATTTTCCCGTTGTAATAAACAGTCAGAGAACTGCCACATTAGGAGTGCCTTCGTATACTTATATTTGGCTTTCTCTAGCTACTGTTTTTATGGTTTTGCTTTTCTGTTCAATAAATCGTTAACAGCCATGATTGTTTTACCTAGAAAGATATCACCCACAAATCACCTGTGATAGTGACGTATATTTCATGTGACTTAATCTTGAGGGTGTGTCCGAGATTCCGCGTTTCATTGGTTGATGAATTAAGACAAAGGAATTATTTTCCCGCCTTTTACGAGCTGTACCGAACACTAACGAATTTCCACTGCGCGGCATTAGTTCATCGCATAAATTATTTTCCGTCCCACAAATTTTAGGGAATACCTACTAGATATATCTTTAGAACGGATTTCCGGAAACCTTTAATTTGCAATCATGAAGCACATTTCTCAGGAATCGTTCTATATAAGTATTTAGATTTATGATTTTGACGTCTTTTTCATTTCTGTGAGAATTTATGCACAAGCTTTCTGAATCTGATTGTATACGTCGTAGACACCAAAAATGGCTTTCACACGACAGGGAGAGTGCGCATGGCTAAATTATTCCAAATTTCTGAGCTTCATGCGGAAGCTAGATACTGAGTCCGCATTCACAACAGAGTCACTCAATTCGTTCCACTCTTTCTGTTTATTTGACATTGGAATAGGGAAGCTTTCGATAGTTTCGTATATCGGAGTATAGCATTAAAAATCGGGTCGTGTGTCTAGAAACTATTTTTAGCGCTACTTTCACTATCTAACTACACTCAATATGTCAATCAACCCCCTGGTGTGTGTTACGAAATGAACAAAAACATGCATTCTTTAACTAACGCTGACTTATGTTTGCTTGCGCACTAATGCGCTTACATCAAAATACGCGGAATGCGCTGAAATTCAAGGTGATTATCATGTATATTTTGATTGTAACTTCGTTTTACCGACAGCTTGTTCAAACTTTCAGCAGCATATGAAAGCATATATACATACATGCATATATTACTTCCGTGGTTTAAAGATGCCGATGAATCGTTTTGATGTTCGGTGATATTAAAACGAGGGGAAACAATACTTCATTAAGGATATATTTGTTACTTTTTTCATGAATTCGGACACCCTCTAAAATAATTTATTATGTATTCAGACAGCAAAAAATACAGTATAATTGTTATTTGTGTCCGAACTGTTCAAGTAAATACGATAGGAATTCCTCCAAGTTTATTTTCCTACAGTAGTACCAGGCCTACCGAATTGTATTACAAATCATGGGGTTCTGGACTGTGGATACCCAATCGAATTAGAAACCATGGGGTTGTGGTCAATGCAATACCCAATGTTTTTTTCAAAAACCCAATTCATTTAAAATCCATGGAGTAATACCCAATTCCAAGACAAAGCTTATCTACAACTCTGCATTACCCAATAAATACACATTGTTTATTTTTATGCCTGTAATTAATTCCGATTCTAAAGAAAAATAGTTTCACTTTATACTGTTCCAGTCATGAATACATGCCATATGAAATATTTTACTTTCTTCAAGCAGAGGGTAGCTTAAAGTAGGTTGGAAGTAAAGAAGAATGCGCCTTATGGCACATTCTACATATACTTTACTTTCAACCTGCTTTAAGAAACAGGCTATGGAGTAATGGATTAAAGTTAGATTAAACTAAAGCAATAAGTTTCTATGGGAGCTTTCTGCTTTACTCTCTTCTTGGTTTAAGCAGTATCCTGATTTTTCTCACCTCTCGGACAGAGGTATCCCGAAATCTAGGGTGTGTGAGATAACCTTATCTGTCCGGACAGACAAGCCGAACTATCTTATGATTGGTTGTTATTGTCGTTGTTATGACGTCGTCATGACGTCATCATGCATGCATTAGCGCATTAAAATACAACTCGCTACTGTATAGCAAGTTAAACGTGTTTTTAGGGTTGGCGAGGTGAGAAAATAAATCTAACACCACAGTTGAGTGTCAGATGAATATCCCACCCTCGTTTGAAGATATTTTTGGAACACGCAAAGCCTCGTGTTCCAAAAATATCTTCAAAACTCGGGTGGGATATTCTTATCTGACACTCACAGTGGTGTTAGATTCACTATATCCCTTCTTCCTATATTAGACTGGAAATAGGTGGTTGCTAAAAGTAAAGCAGAATGCTATATAAGTATTTTGATTTATTATCAGCCTTTTTTATGCTTCCATCTGTTTGGATATAGGAAACATTTCTTTTTGTGTATATTCATGAATTTACAAAATGAAACTATTTTCTTTAGTTTGGGAATAAAAAATATATGGCATAAAATCTGGATTGCAAATGTAAGCCAAGCCGTCCTAAGCACTCTAAGGGTATTAATATCAACTCCCTCTGAACAACACTCAATCTTTTCTCCTATTGGTTGTTGTTGTAGAGAGGGAGCACTTCAACCCTACAGCCCTCTGTAGAGATAACTGATTACATATGCTAACATTGAAGACCCTGATCAGAGGGCTCTTATGAGAGCCCTCTGATTAGGGTCTACACTGTTTGATATTTTCATTAGTTTTCGTTGTCATACCAATAATGCGACAGTAGACTGGTTAAAAATTCTAGTTCAAGAAGAGTCCAAAAGGATTATAAATACCCACAAGAGATATTAAGGGTTGAAAGAGTTAAGTTTACCTCTGTTGTCTAAACTGGCCCTGATTTCGTTGGTTCTGGAAATGTTGCTGTCGCTGCTGCTGCTGCTGCTGACGCTTGTTGCCTTTCTTTCCCTTTTGAAATTTCTGCTTCTCAAATGATTCTATCTCTGCTTGCATCTCCTTGGTAACTTCTGATCAAGAAAAACATTAATAAAATGTACAAATTTTGTTTGTATTCACCTGCAATTTTTGATACAGTAAAACCTCTCTATCAAGACCACTAAATTATGTTAATTATTAGGGTGTTTATGGTAGGTGACCGCTTAAAGCAAGGTGACAGTGAAACAGAAAGCTCCTTTTAGGAGCTTTCTGTTTCACTGTCACCTTGCTTTAAGCTGTCACCTCTCTATTTTACAATAAATTAGCCTTCGTTTTAGTGGTTTTAATAGCGAGGTTTCACTGTAATTTTATCTGAAATATTCAGAATTTACAACAGCAGTTTATTTTTAGGATACTACAAGATGTGAATTATTTACAGGCGAAGGTCAGAGAAAACATTATTTGTGGAATTAATTTTCTTAAGACTAACGTTACGGTAGACATGTGACGGTAATTTTGCATTGTAATATGAATGCAATTATTACGATAATGGACTTTCAATCAGTCAAATTCTTTAAAACAGTAAATAATCCTAGAGTGTTCTTCTTTAAAAGGCGAAATGACTTTCTTTCCAAAGTTTTAACAGAATACTGGCATACTGAAGCGATTGGATGTGTTCCATTTTGTGTAATTTGTACAGTGTCGGAAACTATCAGGCTGTCCGAAACTACCAGAGTAGAGGATACCATAAGAAATATTCTTTACATCTCAGTAGATGATAGCTTACAGCAGGCTAAAAGTAAAGCAGAATGCGCCTTTTCAACCTCAGGTCCTGCTTTAGGTGGTCACCCTGGCTTCAAAAGTAGAAACAAGCTACGACGTAAAGAGGTAAGTGACACTGTATTCTGTCACATGACTGTTTCTAGAAGAATAGACTGTGTACCCACCTAAATTGTCTGGGATTTCTGCAGTATGTTTGGTGGATTTCAGGGATACAGTCTGTCTCTCTGTCTTGAATCTATCTCTCTTTTTCTTCTCCTCATCGCTATCACTGTCGCCACTCTCATTGCCAGTGCCCCGCGACTTTGGCTGAAAAAATACCCACAATTTAACCCATTACTCAATAACCTGTTTTTATTTTTGAAGACAGGTGACTGCTTAAAGAAGGTTTAAAGTAAAGCAGATTGCACCTTATGGTGCATTTTTCTTTAATTTCAGAGTGTTTTAAGCTACCATCTGCTAGGATTATAGAGTCAACCTTCCATTTTCAAAATTAAAACCTTGAAATATGGGTATACTTGCCATTACGATTCCACTACAGAAATTCTGGTACAGGTTCAACATTTATGCAAGTTTGGGTTATCGTGACCTGGGCTCTAGATAGGGGGAGTAATTCAGAAACAATATATTTATTTCTGCATTAAACCCAATGGTGCAACTACTCATTAGAATCGTCAGTTTCAGACGGTTCTAATGACTTGTAACACCATAGGATTTTAAGTTTACTACCTCTTATCTGGAGCCCTGCATGACACAACGTTATAAATTTTGCTCTCTGAAATCTAAAAGGAAAGTTTTAAACATAGCTGAACTAAAATCAGTGCAACGTCAGAGCTGCAGATAAGAGGGAGAAACTAATGAAATCCAACATTTTTCTCACTCATTTCAGCACCAAATCCTATGGTGTTACTACTCATTAGAATTGTCTCAAAGAGACGATTCTAATCAGTAGTGACACCATAGGGTTTAATTGAGAAGTAAAGATTTTAGTTTTTGAAATACATGTACTCCCTATATCTGCAGCTCTGCAATGTTATAAATACAACAATGTTTCCATACATATTGTCGGCTTTTTATTCACCTTTGCACGTGATATGGCTGTTGTAGTGGTGTTGGGCGTGGACTCCACCACTAGCGGCTCCTGGTATATCTGCTCATCCAACCCTTCCTGGTACGTGTCCTCGTAGTCGAGCACCTCCTGTGTACACAAACAAGATTATACAGGGCTTTTTTACCTTCTATAATAGAAGCCGATTTTCTGTGACTTCCCAATTCCAGAAAGCCTCTTTTTTTCCCAATTTGGGTGGAGAATTTCCCCCCCAATTTTATTTTTTTTTACAATTTTGTTCATTTCAATTACCAGTCCCTCTTTAGTGTTAATTGTTTTATTTTCTGGTATTAAATTAATGAAACTTTCTATTTCCTGTAAGTAAGTAGACTTCCATTCAGTTTTTATGTATTTTGGAAGTCAGTCTACTTTTCCCAATTTGGTCGAAAATCGCGCTTGATTTCCCAAATAGGAAGGCCAAGCCCCCTTCCCAATTTTTGGAAAAAAGGCCCTGAGATATAGAGTCAAACTAAAGTCAAACCTCTCTATTTCAAACAATTGATTATGTTAACCCATTACCCCATAAATACACCCTTTTAAGTCTCTAATTTATCCCTCCACTGAAGAAAATAGTTATTTCTTATACAGTCATGAATATGTAACATAAGATATATTTTCTGTAATTCTAGCAGATAGTAGCTTAAAGCAGGCTGAAAATACAGCAGAATGTGCCTTAAGACGTATTCTGCTATACTTCTAACCTGCTTTAAGTGTAATTTGTCTTCAAAACTAGAAACAGGTTATGGGGTAAAGGGTTAAAGAAATGTGTTTTCATGCTTCTAACAGATAGTGATAAAGAGCCATTGGAAATATTTCCTGCATCCCAACAGGTAAATGCTTACAGCAGGTTGAAAGTAAAATAGAAAGCTCTTTTCACTTCATTTACGTCCATATCTGCCTACTTTGGGCTAATAGGACATACAGTGGAGAATCTGTTATTCTTTCCCAATAAACGCGTTTACGCTAAAACTATTATTTGCAGTGCAAACAGTTTGGAGCCAGATCAGACGCCGGGTAACCCGGCGTCTGATCAGGCTCCAAACTGTTTGCCACCAAGATAAACAAGAATTATCAGAATTGTCAAAAAGTTGTTCTTTTCTACGTTTTAGTCATATCAAACAGAGCTGCACCACTGTCATCTAACTGTAACTTACCTGGCTATCAGCCGTCATATCAAACAGAGCTGCACCACTGTCATCTAACTGTAACTTACCTGGCTATCAGCTGTCATATCAAACAGAGCTGCTCCACTGTCATCTAACTGTAACTTACCTGGCTATCAGCTGTCATATCAAACAGAGCTGCCCCACTGTCATCTAACTGTAACTCATAGGCTCCACTGTCACTGCAACAACAAAATGACAACATATCAGTTGGTAGTTAACCATTTACTCAGTCTGCTCTGACAGGACTCCAGATAAGAGGGAGTAAACTGAACAAATCCAACATGTTCTCACTTCTTTCAGCACCAAATCCTATGGTGTATCTATTCATTTTTGACCCGAGGGTCATTATTTGAACAATCTTGCTGAAGGTTCACAACATGATGCTACATGTGAAATTTGGTTGTTGTAGGACTTATAGTTATTGACAAGAAGATATTTAAAGTTTTGACTTTAGTTGTCAATATTACGTAAATACGGAAAATGACCACGCCCTCTGGCGGCCATGTTTTTTTAAGGATCAAAATTCTTTGAACAATTTGGAAAGTATATCAATTGAGAAACATTTTAGTGAAAACCAAATTGAAATCGGACCAGTCGTTTTTTAGAAGAAGATTTCTTTAGGCACATTCTGCTTTACTTTCAACCTGCTTTAAGTTGTTACACGTCTTCAAAACTAGAAATAAGTTATTAGATAGTGGGTTAAGTTTTCTCCTCAAGGACTAAATGTTTGTCTCAAGGATTCATTGTTTTACAGAATGTGCATCCCATTCATCTGATTTCTAAAATTATCACTGATATAACAATGGTAGATGATACATACTGCATGGTACCGTCTCCAATTCCTAACAAGGCGTCCTCATCTATCACCTCCTCATCGCCTCCAATCTGCAATAAAACCCAAAAAAACTACGCTTAAAACTGCCACCACACGATATAACCCTCAACACTACATTCAAAACTGACCTCACGATCAATACAACCCATTCCTCCACTGAAGAAAATACAGTTAAACCTCTATGTATCGAACTTCGATAAATCGAATACCCCGTTGTGTCGAAGTTTTTTTGAAGTCCCGATCTTTTCCACTATATATTCCAGGGTTTTCCCCAGGCCATTTAAGCGCTGGGGTACCCCAGCGCTTTAATTTCTGAACCTCAATTGCCCCAGCGCTTAAAATCCGAGACTCCAGCGCCTTAAAAATCCACACTTTTGAAACAGTGCTATTATCAAACTTGCTAAAAGGTCGTAAAACTATTCTTATCAGTATGTTAATTAAAGCGTGGGGTAGATGGGGCCTCTCAGCAGGAGACAATTATGCATACCTCTGATCGCGTTCCGCCCGAGGCAGTTATAATCCCTTTGCAATGGTGTCACGTGTGACTCTCACGTGAACGTTCTAAAATAGCTGTCAATCTTTCAACTTTACACGACGAGAAAATCATGCTTTTTGTTTTACTGTGCATGATTTAAACATAATATATTATAATCTGAATATCTCGCATATCATCGTTTTGTCTACGACCATATCACGTTGAAAACACCTGTTCTCGTCCTATCACCGAAGTTTAGCAACGTCGAGCCCGGTTAATACTTGGATGGGTGACCGCGGGTGCCGTAGACTTTTTATAAAAAACAAAAAAAAAACATGCTCCCCCGCATTAGTTTAGTCTTAACAGATAACGATAACTCGGATGAGACGTTAAAACGAATAAAGCAAGCAAGCTATCATCGTTATGGAGAACCTATAATGCACTATTTCGATTCGCAGACACCACGAATTACGATCGTCGTTATTCATTCGTGCAGACACATACTCGCGACTTTTCGTCTGCATAATTTATGCTCAGAGAGTCTCGGAATTCGGCGGTTAGTTACAATCAATATCAAACAACGTTTCCAATAGAGCATCGTGAATTTCCGTAGTCAACTTGCGAGCATTCACAGCAGAAGAAACGCCCCGCCCACAAATTTCGATGCAAAATGAAAACAAGATACAAGTACTGTACATGTATGCCCTATTTAAGTTCAAATCAAAATCGATTAAATCTAGATTTTAGAGCTATTTTATTTCATTGAAATGTTCTAGGATTGGTCCCCCCCCCTCCCCACGAAATATCGCTGGGTTGGTTTATTTTTAGCTCATAGCAGTCTGTAGTGATGAAAATGCCACGCCCACAATCGAGACAAATGGTTTCTGTACCTTATGAAATCAAATGTAATCAAAATCCATCAAGCCTATTTATTCAATTATCACGTAGATCTGTTTGTTTGAAATAGGATAGTTATATATTTTCCCGAAATATCGCTGTGTTGGTAACTTCAAAGTTAGCGTGAATGATTTTGTTAGCTTGTCATCTGTTTTCCTTCAATCGTGCACGTACATTTTGTCATCGGTTTTCGCGAATTAACGATAGCATTTTTCAACAGAAATAATATTCCACTTAAAAGTTATGTATCCCCAACCAATAAGATAGAAAATATAGCATAAGAATAAAGAAATAACATAGATAATCCGATTTTATGATAAAAGGTGGTTTATTTAAGCATTTTAGTCATGTTGTACATCCGTGATTATATAAGCAAAGCACAGTTTTTTCTAAACTGTGATAGAACTTAATCTAGTAGATAGAAATGAAGATATAAAGTCAAATAAATTAACAGGAAATACAAATGACATTCAGGATTACTGTACAAAAACTTCAAAAAGTATCTACATATAGGAAAACAGTGAAGACCAGAGACCATACATACATGTATGTATGGTCTCTGTGAAGACCAAGATTTGAGAACTCTTGTTTATAAAAGCCCTCTGATCTAGTACTGCAATGTTAGCAAATAACTTCTTCAAATTATCATAAAATCATAATGCTAACAAAATTACGTGGCAAGTTGGCAACATATAAAGCAAACACACATATTTTTTAAAAATAATATGTTTTTGCTTCAAATTATAATCTAATGCTCATTTATAGATTATAACATCAGAAAGCAAGTACACCAATGTAGGTAATGTGTCTTTCTATATTTTTCTGTCAGACCCTTTCATCTATAAGAAGATGTATAGTTTTTTGTAAACAAAATAACATATCAGTAATTCTGTACTCCTTGTATCTACCGTTATATAGATTCTAGCAAGTTCTTGTTATAAAGAAATTTAAATTGATTAATAAAAACAAAGGTTTTAGTAGGCTGTTTATCTTTAGAACACCATTGAAATAATGCTTAAAGTGACTCAGGGAACACCATTTATACATTACAACTTCAAAAAAAATTCGAAATTCCAATTTTTCTGGGGAAGACCCTGTATTCCTTGTAAAAACACATCCATGAATCAAAGTTATGTGTATCGAATTCCCCGTTGTATCGAAGTTTTTTTCCAGTCCTTTTCATATAAATCCAACATAAAATACCACAAATGTATCAAACATCGATTATCTGTAAACTAACATGGATCAACGGATTACATGACTCGCTAGACTGACGCTAATTTTTCACACCTTCGCGTGAAAACACGCTGGGGTGCTCTTTTAATTCTGCATGCACACTCTGTGTTATCAGTAATAATTGGGTAAGTTTGTCATTTAATTGTTCCAAAGTTTTCGTTAATGATATTGACAACGCCGCCATATTTAAAGGCTTGATGACACCAATTTATCCAAATGAGTAAATAAACCGCAAGGACTGTTTTGGACCGACAATTAACGAAACAAGCCAAACTTCGTGAGAATTTTAATAATGCTGATAAACCAGTGGTCGGCATTCTATTATCAGAGCCACAACATGGCAGATGCGCTCCGATCATGGTCTGTCCGGTGAAAGATCCGGTAACCAATCCGTGGGGATAGCTGGGCAGACCCATCTCACAACGAGCGACAACTCTGTTAAGATATCGATAACACTGTATGTTCGTATTTATGCACCTGCAATCTTGACAACCTCGAAGTCGAAAATTAATCTTTTAAATCATTATTATTTAATCAAATGCTTATTTTAATCTAGAAGCTAAATTGATTGACAGTTACACTGTACATAGTACGATTTTCGGCATTTCCGCCGTAGTTTCGCATTTTGGTGTAATTGGCAGCATCTAAGTTGAAAGTAAGATACATGTAGTTGTTTTTTTTCTATGTTTTAATGCGTATAACTATGAATTCTCCTACCTTTGTACACATGTTTTGTATTTTGTTATTTATGCCGTTGTTTTTATAAATGATAAAGAACACGTCGGATCATGGAGAAAGGACAAATGGAGAAGTATCCGGCCTGCTCGCGATTTATCGTGTCGTTCAATCAGCGGCGCTCGCTGGCGGCTAGAAAACAACGTTTTTCCGAAAGTTTGGTGTTAATAGAAATGCTTTTAATGTTATCTTTTCGTTATAAATTTTAATACAGATGTTTTATTAGACCATGATCTCACGACTGGTACAAAATTTGAGGCGATAGCTTATAATTTGTTTGTTTAGTGAGTTTGTGAAAATGAGAGAGAAAACGTACAGTACTGTATTTTCCGTTTTTCCTACGAAAGTTTGGTGTTAATAGAAATGCTTTTAATGCTATCTTTTTGTTATAAATTTAATACAGATGTTTTATTAAACCATGATCTCACGACTAGTACAAAATTTGGGGCGATAGCTTATAAATTGTTAGTTTAGTGAGGTTTTGAAAATGAGAGAAAAACGTATTTTTTCGTTTACCTACGAAGTTTGTGTGTGTCTATATTTCTCTGCCACTGTCTGTATTTATGTCTCTGTTTCTCTTTGTGACTGTCTCTCTGTCTGTCTGTTTTTCTGTTATCTCTGTCTGTCAGTCTCTCGCTTCTCCTTTCTGTCTCCATCTTTCTGTATGAATGTCTGTCTCTCTCTCTGATGATCCTCATGCGGAGAAAAGGTAAAGTGTGTCATAAAGAGCTTAATTTGAAAAAGGGGTAAACTATATTTCAAGAGACATACTCTTTGAATCCGACATTTTTGCAGCCTGGTCTGGATTACAACTGTTTGCAATGTTACTGGTATTCAGTAATGAGAGGGTTAATCCAGTCATCAACCAAACCAGGTGCATTGATGTTGGGTTTTTTTGTTTTTTTCCAATTCAATTCTATTATCTTTACTTTTTGTGATTTGTATAATATATAAACATCATGCGGTTACAGAAGTCAAAAACACATGTTCAAGTTACACGCACGGGTAGCATTGATCTTTTTTATTAAAGTGGCAACCCGCTGGTGTCCATCTTCATAGATAATCGGCATGTTCAAGAAGCATGGACTTCATTCTGGGAGAGTTTTATGACGCTGATAATTGTCCTGCTAAGTTGGTGCGGGTTCTGTATACGGTTACGTAATGTGTCACATTCCTATGTGAAGTGTAATATGGTAGACATTTTGTAAGTAAATAAAGCTAAGGACGAGTGTCAAACATTCTGGATCTAGATCAGACGCCATGTTACGCGGCATCTGATCTTGATCCAAGCTGTTTGCAAAAAAAAAGAGTAAAGTCGCGATCAGCAGGCAAAGAGTTAAGCAGTCAGTAAAATAGATTGCTTAAGGCATTGGCTGCTTTATAATTTACCCCGTTATATAAGACATAAGTAAAGCAGAAAGAAACGGAGATCTCATGTTATCGTGTTTGCAATTAATTTCTGAAGATAATGCAAACTGTTACCTCTTTCATAGAAATGGGACGGATAATATGTATATTTTAGTCTGGATGTAAAACTAACACTAACTTCATTTTTTTGAAGTAATATGTTAATAATTCTAATTTTCCTTTCAATAATAATAATGATCACATACGACATAATAATACAGTTACAACTTTGGCCGTTTTGGATTTTGGCCGTTTGACGCGCACTCCTTTCAAATGTCTCTTTACATACAAAATGGATTTTTTTTTTGCCTCCAAGGAAATATTTCCTCCATGTAAAACATCGTAACAATGCATGAACACATTTTTAGAAGTTTAGAAGTTTGCTTAAGTTTTTATACGGAAGGAATTCTTTTCTTACGCGAGTTGGTCTAGTCATTTCATTAGCCAGCAACCTTTGTAGGTCATAATTACTTTTTTCGCTTCAAGAAAAACCCTGGTATTTTTACAACCGAAAGATAAGTGTCAAGGCTTTATATCAAGACCTTTTTTTTAAAAAATATATATATATATATATATCGGACGAAAATTATGGATTAAATTCAAGTTTTTGAAACGGGACGTAGTATATATTTCGCGATCGTCTGCTCTCGTTTATCGACTATTTCATTTGGCCATCGCTCTTTAATTCTTTATCTCGCCATAAAATTTGTCGATTTCGAAAATAAACACTTGCATTTTTACAACTGAAGGAAAAATATCTAAGCTTTCCTTTAAGACCATTTCTTTGAAAATCGGTGGAAAATTGAGGGTTTTATGAAAGGTTTTGTAACGGGGCGTGATATATTTATGCGCGAGTGCTTGCTCCTTTTTATCGGCAAATTCATTTGGAAACCACTCTTTAACTCGCCATAAAACTGATCAATTTTAAAAATAAAATCTGTTATTTTTACAAGTGAAAGATAAATATCTTAGCCTTCTTTTAAGACCATTATAATGAAAATCGGGTGAAAATTAAGGATTTTATGTAACTTAAACCAACAGTAGGTAACCATTCAACACGATAAAAAAACGCGATAGCCCGCTATCGGCGTACCGGTGCAGTTGAATTATCGATCGATTAAGCGTTATCGCACATACAGGTAACGGACGACACCATTTTCGGGAAAATGCAGATTTGAGTATAAGTTACTTCTCCATTTGTCCTTTCTCCATGGTCGGATTTATGTTTTATTTCAATATGCCAAAAAGTACACATAGACGTGAAAACATTACACGCCGGGAACGATAGTTCTTATAGATCTGATATGCATTGAAATTCAATACTCAAATCACAACCCATTTATGATTCGAAGCCCCGATGTTTCGAAGTTTTTTTCACAGTCCCTTGAAGTTCGATACATCGAGGTTTAACTGTAGTTCCCTTTTATACAGTCATGAATATGTATCAGAAGTAAAATATTTCTTTTAAATAACCTAGCAGAAAAAAGTTTAGAGCAGGGTGAAAGTAAAACAGAATGTGCCTTAAGGTGCATTCTGCTTTACTCTCAACCTGCTTTAAGTGATATCTTTCTTTAAAACTAGAAACAGGCCATGGGGTAATGGATTAAACAAGCTCTAGCTATCTAAATTTTACAGAGCATGGACACTTACAGTTTAACTATTCATAAAGATAGATCTACAAAATGCAATAATTATAAGAGATATTTTCACATCTTAGCTGATGATAGCTTAAACCCTAACCCAATAGCTTGATACTAGTTTTGAAGACAGGTGACTATTTAAAGCGTTAAGACACAATCAGGTTTCCTTTCAGCCTGCGTTAAGCTTTCATCTGTTAAGCTACAGAAAATGACTGTATAAACAAGAAGTATTTTTTTCAGTGGATGAATAAAATAAATGTGCTAAAAGGCACATCTATGGGAGGAGGTCAATGCAGCTTAACAGTTTCTAGGGCAGAATGTGCTTTAAGGCGTATTCTGCTTTACACTCAACCTGCTGTAAGTGGTCACCAGTCTTCAAAGATAGAAAGAAGCTACCTGGTTGTGGGTTAACTTACCTTTTTTGAGAATGCACTCATGCCTGATGTATCTTCCAGTAAAATCTCTTCATCACTGTAATAAACAAATAGATACTGTGTCAGAAACTTATCCTAGCATACGTTTAAAACAAATTACCAGAATTGTTTAACTTTTTAGTTTAGAGCAGTGCTCCAGATAAGATGCGCACATGCGTTTTTTCCGCATATTTATAGATACGGAGGCATATAGTAATCGTCCTGTCCGTCCGTAACAAGGTTAAGTAGATTTTACCGTTTCGTCTAGCATCAACACCCCTTACCCAAATGCTTGGATACTTATACAGTTGTTGCCTTGGACCATTCCCTATCCACCAATACAACCAAACTTTGATTGTGACCTTGACCTAATTTGGACTTAGAATATTTTAAATAGGCTAATTCTTGGTTAACTAGATTTTACCGTTTCGTCTAGCATCAACACAACTGACTACAAAGCTTTGATACTTGTACAGTTGTTGCCTTTGTCCATTCCCTGTCCACCAATATCACCAAACTGTGATTTTTACCTTGACCTTGACCTAATTTGAACTTAGAATATTTTAAATGGGCTCTTTCTCGGTTAACTAGATTTTACCGTTTCGTCTAGCATCAACACTGTTTACTACAATGCTTTGATACTTATACAGTTATTGCCTTGGACCATTACCAACTAACCAATAATACCCAAGCTCAGTTTGACCTTGACCTTGACCTAATTTGGACTTAGAAAAGATTCAGAATATGTTGTCAAGGATGCCACCGGGGGCATAAGCGTTTATTGAACGCGCAGTCTTGTTTTTTAGGGAATCACATTAGAAATGATGATCTGGGCGTAGAAAATCACACTAATAAAATTGGGTATGCATTTCAAATATTAAGTTGTAGATAATAACAAACTTGATGTCCTGCAAATCGACCAAAAACAATATAAACAAACGGTATACTTGTCTACCGCTTTGAGCATTTGGTGGGTTGGAACTACAGTTTTTACATAAAATCACTTCAAACCAGTCCGTATAGGTGAAATGTTTACCCTAACATCGTTTGTTGTTTTCATAGATATCTTAAATACACTAGATCAGGCACTTAATGATGATGTTCGTCCATTGCTAGGCGAAGATGACCGTGACTACTGGATTGGCAAGGTGCCATGTGACCGAATGTGGCTTGTCAGACCTATGCGTGCATGAAACGCTCTGCCACAGATGGAACACATGTGGGTTGGCTCAGTTGTAGGGGTAATGTCAGCCCTCTGTTTACGGATGGCATGTTTCCTCTGAGATTCTTTTATACGGGCTTTCTCAGCTGCCTTTGCCCCAGCAGCTATTGAACTCCTCCAGGACGACCTGATTTCTGCAAGTGACTCCCATGTGTCTGTTGGGATGCTGAGAAGCTTCAGTGAGCACTTAAGGTTGTCTTTGAAGCGTTTCTTCTGTCCTCCAACTCGTCTCTTCCCTTCTGACAATTCTCCATAGAACAGTTGCTTTGGTATGCGGGAGTCTGGCATGCGGCAAAGATGGCCAGCCCAGCGACATTGGGAGCGCTGAAGCATGGTGTGTACAGATGGGAGGTTAGCCCTAGTTAGAACTTCTGTGTCTGGTACATTGTCCTGCCATCTTATGTGGAGAAGCTTCCTCAGGCATGTCATGTGGAAGTGGTTGAGTTTCTTGGCATGCCTTGAGTAGACAGTCCATGTTTCACATGCATACAGGAGAGTTGTAACAACAGCTGCACGGTAGACCTTGATTTTGGTGCTGAGTTTTATTCCTCTACGCTCCCAGACATTTAAGCGGAGTCTGCCGAAAGCAGCACTGGCCTTCGCAAGTCTATTGTTGATTTCCTCATCTATGTGCACGTCCCTTGACAGTGTACTTCCAAGGTAGGTGAACTTGTCAACTGCTTTCAGTGACTGACCTTTCACATGAATTGTAGGTTCTTCATAGACAGATCCTGGTTTGGGCTGGTAAAGAACTTCCGTCTTCTTGATGCTTATTGTTAGACCAAAGTTGTCACAGGCCTTTGAAAAGTTGTCCATGATGAGTTGCATGTTTGAATGAGAGCTAGCATTCAAGGCACAGTCGTCAGCAAAGAGAAGGTCTCTGATGACAGCATTTTTTACTTTTGTAACTGCGTTCAGACGTCTTAGGTTGAAGACGTTGCCATCTGTCCTGTATCTTATATTCACTCCTGGGTCCTCACTGGTGAAGGCATCTGTCAGCATAGCAGAGAACATCATACTGAATAGGGTTGGGGCCAGAACACAGCCTTGTTTGACTCTGTTGCTCACTGGAAAGTCAGGAGATGTTTCATTATCATCAAGCACACGGGCCATCATACCATCATGGAATTGGAGAATAATGCTAATAATACTAAGCTCTGATTGGTTGACGTCAGAAAGACGCCATTTAGGTGGGTGTATCATACACTTTCCCTCCTACGACAGGATTTACTTTTATATAAGAGTGAAATCACGACCATCACATCTACAATAATTACAATAGATGTAAGTATGAGGTTTTAGGCAACAGCAGACATCAATGATATATCCTCTGCATTCGTATAACCAGAACCCTAAAGCAAAACACAATCATAAAGATAATCAATTTAAATGTAACTGGGAGCTACCTTGAAGGAATATGAAGAAAAAATAGTTTTCTAACTGAAAATAACACTTAAAGTAACCAAACAATTCATATTCTGAACCAAATACAAGTTATTTAAACTAACAATAGGCTGTAAATGCTACACTGTGATTTCTCATAAAACCAGAACCCTGACGTCATCATCCGGGTAACAAAGGTGCATGTACACAATCGGGTCAAATTTATACATATACTGCATGTGAAAGATCTAACTATTGATACTGCCATTACACCTATTTCTAGTATTAGCAATTTAGCGACAGGTGCGCGTCAGTGTAAGAGTTAAAAGGGAATAAAAGTAACGAGAGGGAGACCTCATAAGTTGCTGGCTACATAGATCTTATACCAAATCGGAACCGGTTTAAGCGTTGACGTCAGCAGATCTCATGCGCTATATCAAGCGTTTTTGTGAGGCTTCTGGAAATATGAGAAGGGTCTGATGTATGAGAATCAAGGAAGTTGAGATAAGGGACAAATATGGATCCTAGTCCTTCATAGAAAGCCGTTGCATATGCTAATATCAACATTTCCCATCATTTTTTGTGATATTTAACAGTTTTCAGTTTCTGGCATATGCAACGTCTTTCATTTTTTCAATGAAAACTGGGCGCATCGTTCCCACGGAAAACTGCGGAGGAACGGTTCAAGAAACATATAGAGCAAATTAGGTGTGTTTGGGCTCGTAATTCACTTCAGTCCTGTAAAATGACTGTTTTTCAAACATATTTTGCCACAAAATAGTTTACGGTACTCACATTTTGTGTTTATTTATCTGATTTGAATCAGTCCTTCACATTTCATCAGTAACCCATGCCTATTCTTAGGGAATTCCCTTCATTTGCATATGAGGTCAACCGGAAGTGGTGCACAAACTAATTATTTAAACGAAATCCACCATTACAATTCCCCCTCTATCTACATGACCGTACATCTACATCTAAACATTACTATTTCGTTTAAATGAATTTGTATAATTGTTTACCCAAATGACGTCATCACAAACATCACAACAACAACAACAACCAGGGGTTGCACTAAAGATTTTTTTCAGGAAGTCCCGACTTCCAGTATGATGAAAATGGAAGTCCTATCCAAAATTCCAGGAAGTCCCAATCTTTCTTGCGCGAAAATGCTGTAATATATTGCCTTAAAACAGCCTTTGATTTGTATGCATTACCCGAATTGCTAAGTTATATATATTGCATAGCTCCCACAAGTTATCTCAATTAAACGCGCACACTGTACATGAGTGCGCGCATGCGCACGAGTGTATGTGGGCGTGTTTAATTAGATAACGAGTTGGAGATACTGCAATATATTGCTTGTAATATGGCTAAATATAGACCAAGAGGTTGGGCTCTGTGCAATTTACATCAACTATTGAGCGCTTTTGACATCCATTAGAATCCCCATTTGAACGACCAATCAGTGACAGGAACAACATCGCAATCTGCGCAAGTTATACCAAATGTTGAGCGCTTTGCTAATCAAAGGTAGTGTAAACCCCATAAAAGAGACCAATCAAAGACTGGAACGTATACTCGTTAACCAATCCGACAACTTCCAGCATAGATCGCTTTCGCGGGCAGTGTGTTAAAGTTTTGCTGTAAAGACGAATGTTCTAGTTTCTGGGAATATTTGCAGGGTTGCCATTTCTCCGGATTTTTCCTAAATCTTCGGATTTTTTTTCTAGTACATGGTAGCTTAAAGCAGGCTGAAAGTAAAGCAGAATGCGTCTTAAGGCGCATTTTGCTTTACTTTCAGCCTGCTTTAAGCAGTCACGTGTCAACAAAACTAGAAACAGGCGACGGGGAAAGGTATGATTCGTAAAATTGCACTTGAAAAATGCAAATTTGGAAACCTTCGGATTTTTTGTCAACTTATGGCAGCCCTGTATTATGTCACTAGCTTTCGCGCGTGTTTACTTAAAATGATTAATATGGATATCGGCACAGTGATGACGGGACGATTTGCAGTAGAGAACACGTTTGCATTTCTCAATCAAATATTTAACAATTTTTCCTTTGCACAATATTTGGACCCAGATCAGACGCTTTGTACAAGGCGTCTGGTCTGGATCCAAACTGGTTGAAAAGGAATTATCAATTTTGCACAAAATCGTTTATTGTTCAAAACAAATCGTGTAATTTCTCCATTGTGACTTGTGCTGCTATTACTATGCCAAGGCTCCAGATAAGAGGAGTATTTCAAGAACTAAAATCTTTATTTCTGCATTAAACCCTATGGTGTCACTACTCACTAGAATCGTCTCTTCGAGAGGATTCTAATGAATAGTAACACCATAGGATTAAATGTTGAAATGAGTGAGAAAATTTGGATTTGTTCCATTTACTCGCTCTTATCTGGGGCTTTATATCTGCCACACCGGATGTGCGCCAGACTGTGCGGTTAACTAGATGTCCGCCATTACTGTGCGGTTAACTAGTTAACTGCATGGTTTTCTACCAGTTATTGCATGGGTGGGGAAACTCCGCCCACTACAAAGTGTGCGGTATCCAACTTAAACTGGGGTACTTTTCTATAGAAAAATGCCACAGCCGTGTTACAACATATTAATATATTGCTTCTTAAATATGGTTATTTTTGCAATAACATGTATTTTTTAGACTTCAATGTTTCTTCAGTGATTGGCTGCAGCTTAAACCCTTAATTCAGGTTTCATTGTACTTGAATCTTGTTAAAAGCAAGATTTGATACAGTTTATAAAATTATTATAATCCAAGTCTCACTTCAAAGTCAGCACAAGATATGTATACTATGCACTTATAATTTTGAAAAATTTACTGTACAGTAAAAACCTGAAATAGAACTGCTAAATTTGTACAAGTATATATTTCTACAATTTTTTTTATCATTAATAGTCAAATTAGACAGAAACAGAATACAGTAATTTCAACTCTTTGACAGCTTTTCTTGCTTTTGTGAATATTTCAGATCAAGATTAAATACTAGTTGAAGTACCTAGGACCTGGCACCTGGCCAGGGTTGTAATTGTAGTTACTACAATCAGAGCAAATTTCAAAAATTTGACAGAAGACTTTTTGATAATGCATACCATTATGTTAATTATTCAAAGGGATTGAAAGCAGTTTGTTATCAATTTTCATAAAGTATTTAGGTGCTAATATTATTTATTTCACAGTACAACAATAAACAACTTATCTGAGTAAATATTCTGAGAAAACGACTGTCACTAGCGGGACGTCGCATGTCGATAATTCGGCAGTATTGATGTTTTCTATGATCGTACGCCCGGAGGGTTATATCTCGGCGTATTCAAAGAAAATGGGAATTCCACCGTACGTCTGGCGGATTAAATCTGGACGTATGGACCTCAATTTTGGGCGTAATATACGCCCCTACGGCCGTTAGTGCAACCCCTGAACAACAACATGGCAGACTTTTTTAATACTGTTCAACTGGGAATATTACTGTAAGCGTTATTGACCTAAAGATATGCGAGTGACATGGATTTTAGGCAGTATACAGTATAAACTGTTTAATCATTATATAACAATAATGTATCAAATGAAACCCATATTCTCTATCAGTGATCATTCTGGATTGGATGACTGGTGGGCCATTGGCCCACCAGTCATCAGAGAAGTGGGCCATTTGGCATTTTTGGTGGGCCGAGCTTAAAACACCTAGATTACTGAAAAAACATGCAGAACAGAAACTGTAACATGTATCAAGAACTGAAATAAACCAATGTGGAAATAAAAATACATTTTCCTACCTATTTTTGTCTCTTATAGTGATGACCATGCAGTATACACTGTCTATTTCATGAATATCAGGTGTATTTCTGACACAAGAAATCAATACTTGCTAAGTGGGAGGTCTGTTGTACCCAAATAGTGAGCTGTCTTCATGCAATTGATAATGGCTTTTTCTTTGCTGACTTTTAATACAGAACTAGCGATCGCTACTCTAAGGTGTTTGTCCTAAAATTTACACAGCCGTTAACAAAAATGGTTAGCCGAGTGTTCTCTTTGCATAGTTCACAAATTCATTATTTTTTACCACCGTTGTCGCGTAGCCATTTGAATTTAGCTAGGCTTTGTGATCGTCGGCCATTTTTTCGAGTTCGATTTAGTCGGGGTGCGAGTCGTTCAGACGCATTCTCGATCTGTGTTGGGACATTATAATTTGTTTTCGGCTGTGTAATAAAGAAATGCAATTTAGAGTTTCACCCTCGCATCCATGTTTGGTTCGTTTCGACATACTTTGCTTTTCAAAACAACGTTGACATGTGATTCAATTGCAGACCGGAAACCGGCCGCAATATATCAACAACCAATCAAAGTTATCAATACTTATCACCGGAGGCTGTAACTAAGCAACATGCAATCGCAGCTACTCGGACATGTACATATCAAACGAATGTCGAAGAGAGATCTCGATTGAGCACCATTACCAGGAAGCGTGATTATATTAATAAACCAATGAAATTGGGTCTAGTATTCGCTGTTGTCTTCACGGAAATTTGGACACGAAAGTGAAACTAGACAAATCTATGGCCCTTCAAGTAAGATTTCGTTGCGGGATTACGGATTTCTGTGCGCCGATATGGCCCACATACAAAATTCTCTTTGCGCCATTTGTGATTTTTATGCGGGAATCCCGCAAGGGCGCATCCCAGAATGAACACTGCTCTATGAACTAAGATAAATGACGAAAATCGATTCAGGTAGAAAATGCGTTAGGGAATTGGCAAATAACTTTTAGACGTTGAAGCTTACAAAAAAGGAATGATGAAAAAGAGCAAGCGAAACATCTAAATAATTTTGGACTAATTGAATATGGATCCCAATTATCTCGACTTACCAATTAGAAGACCACTAATGTAAGTAATGATTATCAGACATATCTTTTAAGACAACTCGTAACGCCGATTCCCTCATACAATCCATAAGAGATACAGTCTGCCATTATGTTACAATCATAAATCAAGAGAAATCAGTCTTTGTCAATACCTTTCCCATGAAGATTCATTTGGGCGCTTCTTCGACATGGCTGCTAATTCTGGCTCGATAATTTCTGTTTCAGCTGTGTTTTAGTTCATTGTCATCGCTAGATACGAAACGAATATATATCACTTAAAAGTGCTGGGTAAGGACAAACAAGCAATAACGGCTCCTTAGTATTATTGCTTTGAAAATACAAAATAGCGTGCAAAATCAATGTGCATTTAGTTTTTCTTATTTCCGGTTAGGTGTAGTATAAAAGTCGGGCGATAACATGGTTGAGTAAAAAAAAAGAATAAATTATGCGGACAATCCTGCGGTGGAAATAACGGCATTAGTCCTAAGCCGAAGAAATGGGCTGAAACAGGATATGAAAGCGCATACCTGACAAACATATGTTGTACCCACATGCTGAAATATTTTGAACAGTTTTAAATTAGATCAATAGCGACCTGATTTTTGATTTGTGGGGGGAAATTTGTGTCAACATGATTAATTGTGTGATTTTAACAAGTTAATGTGACTCAATCTGTGATTTTACGGAATGAGGCAAAAGTTATTTTCCTCTCTGTAAATGTCGTATTTCCATGAGACCCATGAGCAGGGGCTATCTCACCTCATTCTAAATAGCTTTTAGGGGCCCAGCAACAAGTACTTACTAATGATTCCCATTGCTGTGCATGCCGCGGCCACCTTAACCGGAGAGGTCTGGGCTGAAGAGACGAAAACGTTGCTGGACACACTTTTGACTTATTTCTACCTTTTAACTATCCAAACTCTTCTTTCTGTCTATCATTTCATTTTTCTTTTCTGACTTAGTACCACCCATCGCGTAATAGTCAAGTGTGACTGAGGCGATGTAACATGTAGATGAGACCCTGAGACGGCACATGTCGCAAATAACATGACGTCACATGGGTTCATTGATGAGACTAGACAGCTTCCAGGGCACAGGTACTTGACACATACTTTATTATCTATTAACACCCCCCCCCCCCTTTAAAAAAAAAAAACAGAATTGTACATAGCAACGAATGTACATGTAGGGGTGATCTGTTATTTGACCACAATAAACGGCCTATGCCACTGGAACTTTCACCAAATATTATAAATCATCTTTAAATGAAATATTATCAGTTTTATATAATTTACATAGAATGCAAAATTAAAAGAAACTTTACCTGTTTAATTTTGACCAATGAGATCGCTCCGTTCATTCAATTCATTCCGGTATTCAAAATGGCATTCACAATGAAATGAGTCTTTCACTTGTCAATTTCATGCCAAATTACATGTATATTTCATATAGCTGATAGTGAAGAGGGTCATGTTCCGACACAAACGCGTTTGCTCTAATGAAATTAGGTGAAAGTTCCAGCCGTAAAGGCCGTTAAATGTGCAAACCGACTAGATTACCCCTTATTTTGGGCAATAAATTCTGTACCAAGAGAACGACAGAAAACTTTTTTATGGTTATTTTCGTTATAATTCACGTACTGTGGCGTTATTTGACGGAATTTGATGAAATAAAAAGTAGATATTGATAAATTAATCCTTTCCCGAGGATACCACAAGAGAATATCGGCGATCGAGTCTATTTTAGCATCAGTAAAAGTGGATAGTAAAGACTAGGTGTCGAATTGCGCTGTTTACCTTGTATCTATAATAGAAGTATAATAAAAAAAATAAAAAAAAATTATTTTTTTTTTAAAAAAGGGGGGGGTAATAGATAATAAAGTATGTGTCAAGTACCTGTGTTCCAGGGCAAGTCATTTAAATGACCTTCCTGTCTGCGTGAAATCATCAGTAAAACTGCAGCGCTCCCTCTCTACAACGGCACTCAGTGGAGACACATAGTGTGTGTGTTATTCGAAGGGAGTCGTTATATATAGAGAGGGAAAATTAAGACTTGGCTTGCATTTGCAAACAGCTTGATTCAAGATCAGTCGCCGGGTAACGTATCTGATCTGGATTCAAGCTGTTTATTATATTATCTGGTATTGAACTCTCCAC
This sequence comes from Gari tellinella, assembly GCA_922989275.2. Taxonomy (NCBI): domain Eukaryota; kingdom Metazoa; phylum Mollusca; class Bivalvia; order Cardiida; family Psammobiidae; genus Gari; species Gari tellinella. Next base: position 6,270,886 of record OV277869.1, read on the forward strand.
TTATGTGTAACGTTGAGAAAAAGCAACAGATGACAATTTTAAGCAGACGATATTGAAGCAGTGAAAGCGTTAGACATAATTGTCCCGGTTACGGAGCAACGACATGAAGGAAATCGTTGTTGGGAGGGCCGTTGAAGAGAGGGAACATTGTATTTGCAGACGATTGCCTACTATACCGAACCATCAAGAGCAGTATAGACCAAGAGAAACTAAAGACATACATAAACAACTTAGAAACATGGGCACGAAATCAATGCCAATTAAAATACTACATACTTTCGAAAACAAAAAGATATCCAAATTCCACCAACTTAATAGTCACTCCCTGCAAGAGATGTAAGACAATCCATATCTAGGCATAAAGATATCCAAATATCTCTTGAAAATGGAATGTGCACTTAACCCATTACCCCATAGGCTGGTTCTAGTTGTGAAAATAGATGACCACTGAAAACATGTTGAAAGTAAAACAGAATGCACCTTGAGGCGCATTCTGCTTTACTTTCAGCCTGATATTATTGTACATATTTATGACTGTAAAAAATGGAACTTTTCTTCAGTGGAGGAATAAATAAAAGGCGTATAAAGGCGTATTTATGGGGTAATTGGGTTTAATTGTATGTGAAGAGGCCAATGCCACACTTGGATTCCTTTGAAGAAACCTTAGGATTGTACCAGAAAATGCAGAAACACGGCTTACATTTCATTAGTTAGATCAAATATGGAGTGTGGCGCAACCATATGGAATCCTTATCTCAAAAGGAATATATACAAATTGGGGAACAAAAGTCAAAATCAGGCTATCAGATTTATTCAAAGAAACTACAAGGACAGGGAGACAGGAGCAATCACAAACATGAGAGAACAAATGGAACTAGAGATTCTTGAAGACAGAAGATTAAGCATTCGCCTGATACTTATGTATACAGTAAAGCCCTCTAAACCGGACATGTGTGGGGACAACAAAAACATCCGGTTTAAACGGGGTTTCCGTTTTAGAGGGGTTTTAACCCATAGCTTGTTTCTAGTATGGAAGGAAGCTGACCACTTAAAGCAGGTTGAAAGTAAAGCAGAATGCGCCTAAAGGCGCATTCTGCTTTACTTACAACCTGCTTTAAGCTACCATCTGCTAGAATATAGAAAATATTTCTGATGATATATGTTCATGAATATAACTTCTTTAGTGTTGGAATAAATCAAAGTCGTAAAAATGGGTGGGAAACGGGACCAAAGTTTTTGTCCGGTGTTTAGAGAGAATTCCGGGTTAGAGGGTTTTTACTGTATATAAGGTGGTGGAGGGATTGGTACCAGCCCTACCAACATCCACATTCACAAAACAGACTAAACTAAGACGAAACATCAAAGCTACCAGATTTAAAGATTTTAGTACAAACACTATAATAGAAAATCAAGTATGCAACAACACTAGCGCGCCCGCAGTCCCAAATATCAGAACTCCACAATGCAAACATTCATTCTTTGTAGACACTGCAATCCATTGGAATAAACTGCCAGACAACATAGGGCATGCTGAATATTAGTTGCAGATTTTTTACATAAATTGAGAGACTAGCATTGATCTACACTGTTTGCAATGCAATAGTTCAGGTTTTCTAATGGCACAGCTCATGTATACATGCTGAATTGTGATTGTGTGATAGACGATTTTTTTTATTTTATGATGCGACACTCTGGAAAGACGTTGTTTTTATTTCCCATTTAATAGATATCACACACAACCACCATTAACCCATTCCTCCCTGAAACCTCAAATGGACAATTCTAGTTTTCAATTTAGTTTAGTCCATTTTTGACTTTTTAGGGTTGATTCTTATAATATTTTACAAAATGACAAACAGTGAAGACCCTAATCAGAGGGCCCCTGCGGGAGCCCTCTGATCAGGGACTTCACTGTTTGCATATGACAAGTGTACTCTTCACAGATACACTTTTGGTAAAAGACGCACATATGCGTCACTAGGGCTCAATGAGTTAATAGATAACAAACACAACCATCATTAAGCTGCAACATGTTGGAGAAATAACTTGTTTATCTCGTTTAGGACAATTAGCTATACAATTTATTGTTATCTCAACATGAAACGTGTCGCCAAAAGCATGTTTAATGCCTGTCGTAAAACTGGTTAATGTCTACGAAAGGGCTGCCATTTCTTCGGATGTTCTGAAATCTTAAGATGGAAGCTTTAAGCAGACTGAAAGCAGACTTAAAGTAAAGCAGAATGTGCCTTAAGTCGATGTTGTTAATGCTTTACTCATGTCCGTCCGTCCGTCCGTCCGTTCTTTTTTTCGTTCATTCGTCCACATATACGACTACACATACTTTGTCTGTCTAACTCGAAGCTCCTTGTATCTATAGTTTGCAAGCTACGATATTATTAGTTTACAGAATGTTTTCACATATAACAAGGGGACCTCCGTGGCCTAGTGGTATAGTCACTGTGACTTACATCACTAAGCTCCTCACCGCTGTGAGTTCGAATCCCAATAGGGTCGTTCGGATTTTTCATGTGGGGAAGCCTTCCAGCTGACTTGCGGAAGGTCGATGGCTCTACCCAGTTGCCGATTTGTGCCTGAAACAGTGCATAAAGGGCTTCTGGGGTCTTCCTCCACCTATAATTAGCTGGACGTCGCGATATGAATGAAATACTGTTAAAAGCGACGTAAAATCATAACAAATCAAATCACATATAACAAAAATGAACCTTTTTAGCATATACGGAACGTAAAACAAGGGGTATCATATTTGTCTTACATATCTCTAGCTTTAGTTTAAACATATTCAGTTCAGAAAAAAATGAATATTCGCATATTTGACTGCATATTTAGGATTACAACGGAAGAATAAATTCTTATCAAGTTCTTCTTTTAAAAGTGAACATATCATAGGAACAATTGTTGTCTAGCATAAGACGCTTTGAATATACGGGCAATACTATTTGTATAATTTTATGTTTGATCTCTTAGCTTTAGTTATTGTTAAACAAAATTGGAAAACTACAGTGGTCCCTCTCTACAACGACACCCAATGGGAGACAAGATAGGTGTGCGTTGTTCCAAGGGAATCGTTATAGGGTGGGAAACTGGTTACATTTGCAAACAACTTGAAGACACTTAAAGCGGCGTCTGATCTTAATTCAAGTTGTTTGTCGGTCGTTTGGTATTTAATATGTAACTTTAAGAAAAACAGCAGACGACAACTTTAAGCAGACGATATAACAGCAGTATAAGCACTAGACATAATGGTCCTGTTAAGGGAACTGCGGCAAGGGTCGTTGTTCGGAGGGAGTCGTTGTTTGGAGGGCCGTTGTATGGAGGGAGCGCTATATATAATATACGTTGAAGTCAGTGCCACTGTAATATAAACTTTCTTTGTTCATGTATGTTAACTGCGTTCTCTCTTAGTTTTTCGGTATTTAGGATCAATGGTTGCTTATCTCATTCATCTTTGAAACTTGAAAATAACAATTACATTTTCCAATTTAATCTAGTCCATTTTTTAACTCTTTAGGGTTGTTTTTTCCATTATATATTGCAAAATGAGAAACAGTACTTATTTTCAGTGGGGATTACGTTATTCTTTCCTAATAAACACGTTTACGCTAAAACTATAATTTCCATTACAAACAGTTTGGTCAGGCCCAAACTGTTTACCATTCAGATTACAATAAAAAATAAAGAATTTCAAAATTTTGTCATTTTGTACCTTTTAGTGCAATGCGTTTGCGTTTCGTTTGTGTTGAAACGGGAAAGACTAACGTTTTATCCACAGTGGGGACACTCTGATCTTGGTCCGCACTGTTTGTATCGGATATGTAGACTCTTCTCGCGTACACTCGTCTCTAGGGTTCATTTGGGATAAAGCACGTTGAAAATACGACAGAAACCGACCCTTATTTGCGCCGTGCCATGACAAATTCTGCCTTATTGCATTGCAACATTGTACAGACCAAAAACTATTGTCATTCCTGTACATGTATCTGCAACTGAGTTTGGTCTACACTACCAGATACCGTATATAATACTGCTGAATACAATGCTTTAGATTATTGTGGGTGTCTTGATGAATAGAGTAGATCAAGACCAGTCGCCAAGCCAAAGACGCGACGGCTGGCATTGATCAAGAATGTTTGCAATGCAATAGCAGGGCTGCCACTTCTCCGGATTTTTCCTAAATTCTCCGAATTTTTTTCTACTACATGGTAGCTTAAAGCAGGCTGAAAGTAAAGCATAATGCGCCTTAATGCGCATTATGCTTTACTTACAACCTGCTTTAAGCAGCCACGTGTCAAAACAACTAGAAACAGGCTATGGGGTAAAGGTAGGATTCGTAAAATCGCACTTGAAAAATGCAAATTTGGAAATCTTAGGATTTTTTATGTCAACTTATGGCATCCCTGCAATGGTTCAGGTTTTGTCATGTCACGGCTCATTTGTTTTCTGTCTGCTTTACGCAGTCGTCTCTCAGGACTAGGAGCCTGTTTCTCTGGCTTGTTTTTAACCCTTTACCCCTGTTTCTAGTTTTGAAAATATGTGACTACCGGGCACTTAAAGCAGGTTGAACGTAAAGCAGAATGCGCATTAAGGCGCATTCTGCTTTACTTTCAGCCTGCTTTAAGCTATCATCTGATAGAATAAAGAAAATATTTGTTATGATACATTTTCATGACTATGTTATACATTTGAACTATTTTCTACAGAGGAGGGATGAACTAAATGTGCTAAAATGTGCTTTTATGAGGGAAAGGGTTAAGATAAGACAGAAGCAATTAAACTATTTCCCAATGAAAACGCCCTTTTTTTACCTTAAATGTATTCCTCAATTGACGAAAAATATTTCAATTTATATAGTCATGAATATATATCACGAGAAATAGTTTGTATATTGTGGCTATTGAGCAAAGGCTCAAATCTGACCAATAAAGTGCTTGAGAACGTACTCACTACTACTCAGACTCAACTCAAGGGTTTATAGGCGATGGATAGGGACTTTCCTCCAATGAAGAAGAAATATTTTCAAGATTATAGTTTTAAACAGACTGAAAGTAACTGAAAATAACGCAGAATGCGCCTTAAGGCACATTCTGCATTACTTTAAATCTGCTTTAAGCGGTCAACTATCTTCAATACTAGAATCAGGACAAGGGGTAATGGGTTAAATCAATTCAACGACTTCCGATGGACATTGAAGATAATAAACACGAAATAAGGTTTTCTAATTTATATCTCAACAGTTGTATGACACAATATCAATCAGATTTCCTTTAACTATGAGAAATATATTTATTATCTGTTAACAGTAACAAACATTATATTGTTCGATTTTTCTGACCTGTCGGAGTTATTTTTAGAACAGAATAGTTCATAATGATAAATAGATAACAGGGTAACATCGGATCTCTATAGTCGTATACTTTCCAAAATGAGATAACATGATCCTCGTGCAGCTCGAGACCGTTGCGCTAACTTTACTGATATTTTATTCTTTCCCAACAAACGCATTTATATACTAAAACTATTATTTCCATTGCAAATAGGTTGGAGCCAGATCAGACGCCGGGTTACCCGGCGTCTGATCAGGCTCCAACCTGTTTGCTACTTAGATTAAAAATATAATTAAAATTTCTTACAGTATATTTCCACAGTTTAGTGCATTGCGTTTGCGTTTAAACGGGAACTAATAAGGTATCCTCTACTGTACATTGCGCACAAAAATTACAGCTATCCGTATCATTAACCGTATGTAGAGAAAACTCATCCCTTTGAAAGTTTTAGAATGTTCCAATCTAAAAATAACTCTGACAGGTCAGAAGAAAACACTAATAACAATAGTAATACAGTATCATAACAGAAACAAGTGTACAGTCTAAACATTCATACCAGAATTCATACAATGTTATAACAGAAAACGTGATTGTGTAGTTATAAATTATTCAATGTCATTACAGTATCCAGTCATACCAGAAATCATACAATGTCATAACAGAATGCGTTCAGCGAAACCAGAAATCATACAATGTCATAACAGAAAGTATCCAGTAATACCAGAAAAGATAGAATGTCATAACAGACAGTTTCCAGTCATAACAGTAACCATACAATGACAGAACTGAGAGTATTCAGTCATACCAGAAAAGATAGAAAGTGTTCAGTCATAACAACAATCATACAATGTCAAAATAGAAAGTGTTCCGTCATACCAGAAACGATAGAACGTCATAACAGAAAGTGTTCAGTCACAACAGCGATCATACAATGTCATAACACAAAGAGAACAGTCATAACAGCAACTTAACAATGTCATAACAGAAAATATCCAGTCATAACAGAAACCATACAATGTCATAACAGAAAGTATTTAGCTATACCAGAAACGATAGAACGTCATAACAGAAAGTGTTCAGTCAAACATCAATCATACAATGTCATAACAGAAATAGAACATTCATAACAGAAACAATACAATATCATAACAGAAAGAGAACAGTCATACCAGAAACCTTAGAATTTCATAACAGAAATAGAACATTCATAACAGAAACCATACAATGTCATAACAGAAAGAGAACAGTCATACCGGAAACCTTAGAATTTCATAACAGAAATAGAACATTCATAACAGAAACCATACAATGTCATAACAGAAAGAGAACAGTCATACCGGAAATCTTAGAATTTCATAACAGAAATAGAACATTCATAACAGAAACCATACAATGTCATACCAGAAAGAGAACAGTCATACCAGAAACCTTACAATTTCATTACAGAATACAACGTCATAACAGAACATGTACAACGTCAAATTTCTTTTATTTTTCTTATAACAGAAATAGAACATTCATAACAGAAACAATACAATGTCATAACAGAAAGTGTCCAGTCATACCAAAAACTTTCGAATGTCATAACAGAATACAACGTCATAAAGGAACATGTACAACGTCAAAACATACGTGATACAATATCATAACAACAGTATAGTTACAGTGGAAATGGCTGATTAAACGAACGAGAATAGATCGACATCGTTCTCAACCTTTGATTGGTCAGATTTGAGCAGAGAGCTCTAATCTGACCAATCATACGCTTTAAAAAGTTTTATAAGCAATGGCATGGATCTTCAACATCGGCGCTAACATCAGCTCCGGGCTTCTTTTTTTTATTGGGGGGGGGGGGGGTGACCTTACTCTCCTGTGGCATTTTATTGTTATTTTATTTAAATGAGGGCTAAAACATGTATAGTCTAACCTCTTTATCCACAACTTGATTCAGTCGAACTTAACCGTGTTTCACAGTTATCACGTGAATTAGCTCAGACTTACAGATATCTTAGAAATATATGAGGACTCGAACTGTTGAAATTACAGACGAACTTCGATATCTCGAACTCGTTTAACTTGAACTATCCGATAGTTCGACATATGAACTGTATTTTTTCATGCTCGGTTAAGTCGAACATACCCATATTTCAAAGTTAAAACGTGGTTTAGCTCAGTTTTAACTTTGAAATACGGGCATGTTCGACAAAACCGACTTCGAGATATCGAAGTTCGACTGTATGTCTATATTGATACAACACTAAAACAATGATTATACATTTGAACCGTGCCATGAAAGAAACTGACTTATTGCATTGCAAACAGTGTATATCAAAGACGCGGCGGCTGGCCTTGAACTGCACTGTTTGACCCCAACATGCAATTTAATTATTTTATGTAGCTGTATTATATACGGTATTTGGCAGTAAAGATAAAACTCAGATGCAGAGCTTGGGGTGCCAACGGTGCTTGATCTGTACAATCTTGCAATGCAATATTAACCCTTTCCCTTATAGAAGCGACTTTTAGCGCATTCATTTTATTCATCCGCCAAAGAAAATAGTTCCATTTTATACTGTCATGAATATGTACCATAAGGAATATTTTCTATATCCTAGCAGATAGTAACTTAAAGCAGGCTGAAAGTAAAGCAGAATGCGCCATGGGGCGCATTCTGCTTTACTTTCAACCTGCTTTAATAGGTCACATATCATAATTACTAGAAACAGGCTATGGGGTAATGGGTTAAGGCAGGTTTTGTCATGGAATGGCTCATTTCTATTTCTATTACCGGGTATCATGATTATTTTTATATTAAGATATATTCTTCTATCTCCAGATCAAGGGGTATTACAAATACATGTACTAATTTCCGTATATCTTTACCTAACCTATTTTGTAACTATTCATTAGAATCGTCTCGAAAATACAACTCTAATGAGCCGTGACAATTTAGGGTTTGCTCTGTGTAATACAGGAGATACTGGACTATTTGAGTACGCCCCTCTTATATGGAACCTGATACAATACTATATGATTACTTATATTTCAATATTCGTACGCCGAGTGACTCAAGCTTTGCTAAGGCTCCAAATGTTTTGACACACGAATTAAAATGGATCAACATACATGTATTCAAAGCAACTACTTCTTCTACATACATGTACTACAGCGTTCCCTCTCTACAACGACATCCAATGGGAGACAACAATTATGTGCGTTGTTCGGAGGGAGTCGTTATAGGGAGGGAAATTGGCGTATATTTGCAAACAGCTTGAATCCAGATCAGACGCCGCGTAACGCGGCGTCTGATCTGGATTCAAGCTGTTTGTCACTCCTCATTAAGTTTTTTTCCGTCACAATGTCCATTATGTAAAAAGCAGACGACAACTTTAAGCAGACGACATTGCAGCAGTAAAGGCGTTAGACATAAATGTCACGTTTGGGGAACAGCGGCAAGGGTCGTTGTAAGGAGGGAGTCGTTGTTGGGAGGGCCGTTGTAGAGAGGGAGCACTGTAGTATTATTGCATTGTGTTTGAATTTTGTTTTATTTACAGTGAAGCTTACTTGTAGAGAAATTGGATATACAGTAACACCTCGCTATTACGACCACTAAAACGAATGCTAAGTGATTAAATAATAGAGAGGTGACAGCTTAAAGCAAGGTGACAGTGAAACAGAAAGCTCCTAAAGGAGCTTTCTGTTTCACTGTGACCTTGCTTTAAGCGGTCACCTACCGTAAACACCCTAATACTTAACATAATTTAGTGGTCGTAATAGAGAGGTTTTACTGTAGTTCCGAACTTCCGACTACACAGTAAACGTTCTTTTCCCATTACACAAGGTACATGGGTAATACGGAATTTTCAATCCGTCAAGGTGTATTTGTTCGATAAAATACAGAAATATTTCGGGCAGAACATTGGTAGGTATATAATAAAACTAAATATTGGATCTCATTCTCCGTCTCTAAGAGACATATACATGTAGTAAAATGGAACTGATATAATGACATTCGGATACAAGTATATAACGAAAGAATTCAGTCAGTCCCGACCATAGGGACCTGCAATTTGACCCTGACTATTTTTAGTGTTAGAGGTGTCGGGGTTCAAATTTCGGATCTCTATGGTCCCTACGACTTCGTTATAAGTGAGCTTTATTGTAAACCCTTCTTAAGCTATCAGCGTATATTTACGAATTCGAAAACAGTGTAGACCCAGATCAGACAGTTCCTGAAGGAGCTGTCTGATCCGGGTTTGCACTGGTTGTGTACTGGAACTGGCTAACACGAGACTGCACTCTTTAATAGAGAATTCAAATTTCATTAGTCAATGTAATAGTTCAGATGATAAATGTTTATAGTGGACAGACCTTTATTTCTTACCATGCTAGCGGCGGATATATGCGCCACAATGATTGCCTCTGAAAACCGTTTGGGTCCAAATAAGACACCGCGTGATGCGGCCTCTCATCAAGATCAAAACTGTTTGACACTCTGACCCTGTTTTGAAAAGGAATGACCAGAAAAATTTATCCAAAATGCAAAAATGAATAATAAGCATGACAAGGGCTGACAGGAAATATGTTTTCCACATAGAAATGACAATGTTTAATATTATAAAATTGAAATTTTCTAATATTTCGACCTCTATGGGTCCTTGATCAAAGGATAGTCGTGTCCAAATACATGTCAGTTTTGTTTCATGCGTTCAACTAAAAACCAAAAAGGATAATCCTTTTTGATTTTATGGTTGAAAACATTAAACAAATAATGTGACATGTATTTAGACATGATTGTTTATGATACATATCGAAATATTAGAAAAAGCAATCTTATATACACATGTACATGAAGTTTTATGCTACATTAATTCCCTATTTATGGAACATTTTTATCTTCGAAATGCAGGGCTCCATGTAAAGGGAGAATTTCATAAAAAATTATATTTTTGCTTCAAACCCTATGGTTGTCACTTCTCATTCCAATCGCCTCGAAGAGACAATTCGAATGAGTAGTAACACCATAGGATTTGGGTATAAAATAAGAGAGAAAATGGTGGATTTGTTCACTTCACTCCGCCTTATCTGGCGCCCTGCAAATGACAATGGAATTTTATTCAATAAGGAATGTTTTAACGTCCATCGACTGGAGATCAATTATATTACTCTGTCCCACATCCCCTTTCTCTTTCAACAGAGATAGATACATTTCCCGAACTGACGTCCGGGACCCCGCATGCTGGCCAAGAATGTTTTCCAGTTTTATATTAGTTTTTGGAAACATTTTACAAAACCTATTTTCTTCACGTTTGTCACACGTGACTTGCCTCCTGAAGAGTGTTAATGAAGTCCCAGCAGGTTCAAAATCGTCCGTAGCAAGGTTTTTAACATTTGCTAGTATGACGTCACAAGACAGTGTCTCTGGCAAGAATTTAAAACATTTTTTGAAATCAGACATGCTTCCGGTTGATATAAATAGATTTATTGGATGTTGTAGAATATCATTTAGTAATACACTATTTATTGATGGCAATGCAGATTCTTGAATTTTGCATGGTTGAAACTGGCCTTTGTGCTCAAATGAAATATAAAACATTGTTTTAGTAAGTTTGTTGTCTTTTACCGGTTCTGGCATATCCATTTCCGGTCTACGCGCAATCCTGTCCACCATGAGGTCAAGAACGCCGGAAGTTCTGCTCGTAACCCCATGCGGCTGCGCACTGTGTACAATTAATCTTGTTCTATTATCTTCTATTACAGCCATTGAAGTTATCGGGTATACATTACCATCGAATGGCAGCGATTGTCGGAACTTTCTACCAAGCAGCTGTATTCCGTTGGAATCTGTATAAAATGTGTTGTTGTTGGCAATTTCAGTGCGCACGCGCATAGCTAGGTCTCCATTAAAGCCAGGTGACTTCGTGAGATCACTCCATACTTCACTCCTCAATGCCTTTGCAGTTACACCCTCTCCTAGCTGCAAACTATGAACCACTGTAAAATATTGAGATACTGATTCAATGCCGCAATGCGTTTTGCCTTCCACTAGTGTCACGACTGGTTTGGAATCATGTGCCGGGACCGCAACCCCATTTGAGATCATTGTATAAGCCCCGCCCTGTCCCTTATAGTAAAGCCAATCTATATCAAACTTAGTACAAACATTTAAAGATTTGTCACAAACTAGTTCCGGCGATCCCGTGATCGTTGAAAACGTTACATTCACATATTCATTCTCACAGATATGTTTTATAGTTTTTGGAATGAATTTTGATTTATTTGATTTATTGTTAAGCACAGATCCTTTCGCTGGTTTAATGGTATATACTTTAAAACTTAGAGCAGGAAAGTTTACACTGAACGCAATTACAACCTTATCGCCTGCATCAGGGAAAATGTCAAACTGGATTGTTTTACCGTTTTCATCCAGCACAATTACGTCGCTGGTTCCCAAGGTTACAGAAATTGTATCTTGTCGCGCCTGAGTAAATGAATTAAGAAGAATTAGTTTTGTGCCCTCTGTGACGATATTTATTGGAATCTGATCTGTAAGTTGAGCATGTCCATTCCGGACTAGAACTGATTTTATATGGCTACTTGATTTAGAATGTTCTCCATTTTGAATTAAATGGTTTATGGCAGACGACAGAGTTTCCTGTGTAGCAGTAAACGCAGTCGACAATCTTTTCTCATAATCTGTCGCCACGTGCTCTTGGGACGTTCCCGTTATTGCGTCATGGTGTTGGAATATCCCCAGATCTTGTCTCGCGCGCACAAGGTTTGCCAGCATCGATCTTTTCTTGTCTGCAGGTATAGATTGACTCGCAGACTTGTAGCGTAGTGATATAGCGAACATGAGTTCTGCGGCGCGCAAGCTTTCTTGTACCTCACGACTTAGTCTTTTATCAAACTGTCTAGTGGTGAAATAGCCTGTCCAGTAATCGTTAGATTCAGTATATGTGAAAAAATCACCACTTAAAACAGGAAATTTAATATTAAATTTTGCTTTTTGTTTTTCTAGTTCTGAAAAGTAGTCCTTGAAGGTTCCAAAACGCATATGAATATTAAACTCCCCTTGTTTGTCATTAATATACTTCATAAATAAGTTCAAATTTCTGTGTTGTCTGTCCCACTCTTCTGGGTTTGCGTAATAAAAGTCCCCTCCGTGTGGCAACATCATTACTTTGTGAGGATAATTAGAACTTTTCAGTTTAAATTGCTGAACTACTTTCTGTACGAAGTCATCAAAATTTGCCGCCTGGGAACCAGACATTCTATCATAGACGAACTGTCGTTGAGCTTCGGGTGAGCCGGGCTTAGGAAGATCTGGCACTATGCTGAAATCAAGCCCGCGGCATACCGCCCTTTCCGGACCACAGCTGTCAGAGATACTCATCCACTCGTAAGTGTCAACCTAGAATAAACAAAACAACAACATGTGAAGTAAAACCTGACTTAACTTGGACGCAGGCGGCCATTTCTCCGGATTTTTCCGAAATCTTCGGATTTTTCTTACTTTCTCCGGGCCTACGGATTTTCCCGAAATCTTCGGATTTCTAATTTTACATTAAAATTTTGAATTCTATGCCTGTTTTTACATAGAAAACATTGATATGGGTGCCAACCAGTTTAGACCCAGATCTGGATCTAAACTGTTTGCATAGTTATGTTAGTGCTATAGAGCCTGGAAGCATAAAGATTAAGGTCTACGATTCCTAAATTCTCGCTTGAAAATCTTAGGATATACATGTATATATAACTTTTATAACTTATGGTAGCCCTGCGGACGGTGTTTATCCCGTCAGCGACTTGCCACACCCGGAGGCACTCTCATTTGCAAACAGATTGGGTCCTGTGCAGACGCCAAGTCACTCTGCATCTGATCAAAATAAAAGCTGTGAACTAATTTCACAATAACATCCTAATTGCCCAATGGACAATCACAATAACCTCCTAATTGTCCAAGGAACAATCACAATAACCTCCTAATTGTCCAAGGAACAATCACAATAACATCCTAATTGTCCAAGGAACAATCACAATAACCTGTTAATTGCTCAATGAACAATCACAATAACATCCTAATTGTCCAAGGAACAATCACAATAACGTCCTAATTGCCCAATGGACAATCACAATAACATCCCAGTTGCCAAAAAACAACCACAATATAATCCTAATTACCCAGTGGACAATCACAATAACCTCCTTATTGCCCAATGGACAATCACACTTACACCCTAAATGATCGATGATCAACAGCAATAACATCCTCATTGCCCAATGGACAATCACAATAACATCCTTATTGCCCAATGGACAACCACATTAACAGCCTAATTGCTCAATGAACAATCACAACACCATCCTAATTGTCCAAATGGACAATCACAATAACATCCTAATTGTCCAATGGACAGTCACAATAACAGCCTAATTGCCCAATGATCAGCAACTATACCATCCAAATTTCTCAATGGACGATCACAATGACATCCTAATTGTCCAATGGGCAGTCACAATAACAGCCTAATTGCCCAATGGACAATCACAACAACAGCCTAATTGCCCAATGATCAGCAACTATACCATCCAAATTTCTCAATGGACGATCACAATGACATCCATATTGTCTTATGTACAATCACAATATCATCCTAATTGCTCAATGGACCATCAAAATAACATCCTAATCGCCAAATGGACAATCACAAATAACATCCTAATTACTCCATGGACAATCACAATAACATCCTAATTGCCCAATGGACAATCATAATCACATCCTTTTTGCTAAATGGACAACCGCAATAACATCCAAATTGCCAAATGGACAACCGCAATAACATCCAAATTGCCAAATGGGCAATCACACTAACATCCAAATTGCCAAATGGACAACCGCAATAACATCAAAATTGCCAAATGGGCAACCACAATAACATCCTAATTGTTCAATGGACAGTCACAATAACACCCTAATTCCCCAATGGACAACCACAATTACATCCTAATTGCTCCATGGACAGTCACAATAACATCCTAATTGTCCAATGAACAATCAAAATAACATCCTATTTGCCAAATGGACAACCACAATAACATCCTAAAATGCCCTATGGACAAACACAATAACATCCTAATTGCTCCATGGACAATCACAATAACATCCTAATTGCCCAATGGACAATCACAATAACATCCTAATTGCTCAATGGACAATCACAATAACATCCTAATTGCCCAATAGACAATCAAAATCACATCCTTATTGCTAAATGGACAACCGCAATAACATCCAAATTGCCAAATGGACAACCGCAATAACATCCAAATTGCCAAATGGGCAATCACAATAACATCCTAGTTGCCAAATGGGCAATCACAATAACATCCTAATTGTTCAATGGACAGTCACAATAACACCCTAATTCCCCAATGGACCACCACAATTACATCCTAATTGCTCCATGGACAGTCACAATAACATCCTAATTGCTCCATGGAAAATCACAATAATAACCCTATTGCCCAATAGCCAACCACAATAACATCCTGATTGCCCAATCGACAATCCCAACATCATCACAAATGCCTAATGGACAATCACAATACCATTCGAATAGCCCAATAAACAACCACAGTTACGCCCTAATTGCTCAATGCCAACCAAAACAACAATCCAATAGCCCAAAGGACAACCACAATAACATCCTAATTGCTCAATGGACAACCACAAAAACATACTAATAGCCAAATGGGCAACAACAATAACATCACAATAGCCCAAATGGACAACCACAATAACATCCTTATTGCTCAATCGCCAATCACAATAATATTCCAATAGCTCAATGGACACTCACAATATCATCCTAATTGCTCAATGGACAACCACACTAACATCCTAATCTCCCAACGGACAACCACAATAACACCCCAATTGCCCGGTGGACAACGACAATAACATCCTAATGTCCTAATATTGCAGCCTGATCTAACTGATTTTTGACGGCTTTATAAGGACTCACATTGCACATAAGTCTTTATTAAACTAGTCCATGTACTTGTACGTAACCCTTTACTACATACTAGTAGCCTGTTTCTGGTTTGGAAAGGCAGGTGACAACTTAAAGCAGACTGAAAGTAAGCTGCATTTGCATTAAAGTGCATTATGCATTACTTTCAGATTGATTTAAGCTCTAGTGCATTACATGTATCATGGTTGTACAAAGTGGAGTTTATTTCTGTGTGGAGGAATTAAGTAAATGCATGAAAATGTGTATCTGTAGAGTAATTTGTTAAATAGGCACTTGTCTTAACCCGTTACCCCATAGCCTGTTTCTAGTTTCGAAGATTGTTGACCACTTAAAGCAGGTTAAAAGTAAAGCAGAATGTGCCTCAATGTGCATTCTGCTTTACTTACAGTCTGTTTTAAGCTATGATCTGCTAGACTATTGAATATATTTATTATGATACATGCATTGTATTAGGTAGTTATAACTGTATAATAGTGAACCTATTTTCTTCAGTCAAGGAATAAATCATAGGTTTAAAAAGTATTGGGGGAATGGGTGAAAGCAAACTTCTTTTCTAATTACATGTATTTGTAGAGAGGGTGTTTTGTAAACCCTGTCTTACCTGGCCGAAAATGTCATGCTTTCCACGTGGGTCCCAAAACTGCCTCCATTGGAATCCCATCCATTTGTTCTTTCCCAGAATCTGCTTCAGTCCCCTGTGTATTCTCTTTATTAAGATATTTTTCAGCCCCGACTGTTTCATCAAATATGGGATGGAAGTTGAGTAGCCAAACTGATCAAAATTCAGAGACGTCTCTGGAATGACTCCCAAATGCGTTTTGGTCCAATAATGACCTTCAATCAGCTGATCAATCAGGGCGAAGTAGTGTGTGGACGCTTCGTCAGGTGCCACCCACATACCGGAAACCAGTTCTAGTCGTCCGCTTTGGACCAATCGCTTGAACTGTTCTTGTTTAGCTTTCGTTTGATTGGTCCACCACGTATTCAAAAAACAACTTTCAACCCACACAAATGTCATATCTGTATGCTGCAGAAGTTTCTCTACTATGTTGTCTAAAATAAAACGAGTTTGGTCTAGATAATATTTCATGTAAGTCTTTTTCCACCCGGGATCATTGTGTGAGTGTGGTATTACAATTATTTCAAGGGGCGTGGCTTCCAGGCCTGTTATATCTCCCGCTATCGACTCCTTCCTCTCTACTGATGCCTCGGCGCTGATACCATTTGCTAAATAACTTATACGCATACTGTCTAAGAGCTCATTAGTTGTGAAATTAGCCGTGACTTTGATATTATCCACTGTCGACGGACATATTTGTTCTTGGACAGGAGGCAAAACAACATGCTCATGTATCGCATTTTGAAACTGAGGGACGATGTTGTCGTAATGCAAACTGTTTTGATACACGTCTGAAGGACTCGCCCGGAACAGCCATAATATTAGCATCACTGAACAAGTGGCTAGAAAAAACTGTACAACACATTTCTTTCTTCGGAATATCATCTTGCAATTTCTGATATAATTTTATTAGATGCATTTGGCTACTGGTGGTGTCTGTTATGGCCTGTGCCGATGGAAATAAATACTTCCGTGGTCTTTTGTTCTGGCGTCATCATCCTTGTTCATCCATTCTAGAAAAGAAAACAAAATTCAGCGATTAAGTACAACCCTTTCATGATCAAATTTAGCGTGAGCTTTTTACCCCTTCATCGTCATATTGTCGTCTGTTTCAATATTGTTAAAGATTTAAAGCAGTATGTGTAATTTAAAGACAAGTGGAAGATAGTTTTGATCCTGATCAGACGCCGCGTTTCGTAGCGTCTGATCAGGATCAAAACTGTTTGCAAAAGCGCTTTATGACGTCATCGACAGTTATGATGTAATAACCTGTCTTACAAGTCGCTGCCATATTATCAGGCGCCTGATTATAGTTTTCGTCTGCTATTGTTAAAAGTACAATTGGAATTTAATGCGTTTTGACTTAGGAAATATTAAAATGAGTGTCAAACAGTTTGAATCCAGATCAGATACTGCGTCATGCGGCGTCTGATCCAGATTCAAGCTGTTTGCAAATGTCAGTGTTGTCGGCCTAGGCAGTGAAGGGGTTAACCCTTTACCCTATAATCTGTTTCTAGTTTTGAAAATAAGTGACTACTTGCTTTAATAAAGCAGGTTAAAAGTAAAGCAGAATGCGCCCTAATGCGCATTCTGCTTTACTTTCAGCCTGCTTTAATGTACCACCTGCTGGAATTAAGAAATATTTCTTCTACTCATGACTGTATAGTTAGGAATTATTTTCTTCCGCGGAGGAATAATATGAATGCGATACAAGGCGCTTCTATCAGGTACATGTAAAGGGTTAAAAAGGACACCACGACAGTAGTTAGAGATGCTGAAAACCAGATGGAAAATTGATAAAAATATAAAGAAAAAAATGTTAAAGAATAAAGGAAAAGGAAAACATGGTATACCATAGTGCAAAGAGTATCATAACGTTATTACATGTACATGTAACCTTGATCAAAACTGTTTGAAACTCATTGCGATGGTACTTTAGCCATTCAACCTAACAATTAAATTTGAGAAATAAAAGCAGACAGCAAATGTTTTAATCTTCAAAGTTGCATTAGCAGATTTAACATATTTTGCCAATACCTTACTTAGCTTTAACGTTAAACAGTGGAGAATGCGATATTCTTTCCCAATAAACGCGTTTACGCTAAAACTATTATTCCCATTGCAAACAGTTTGGAGCCTGACCAGACGCCGGGTAACCCGGCGTCTGATCAGGCACCAATCTGTTTGCCACTCAGATAGTAAATGATTGAGATAATTTACATACAATTTGTAATTTTATCCATGGTATTGCTACATGTACATGTATGTGTTTCCATTTAAACGGGAAGAAATAACGTCCTCTCCTGTACAGTGGAGAATCTGTTATTCTTTCCCAATAAACGCGTTTACGCTAAAACTATTATTTGCAGTGCAAACAGTTTGGAGCCAGATCAGACGCCGGGTAACCCGGCGTCTGATCAGGCTCCAAACTGTTTGCCACCAAGATAAACAAGAATTATCAGAATTGTCCAAAAGTTGTTCTTTTCTACGTTTTAGTGCTTTGCGTTTGCGTACGTTTGCGTTTAAACGGGAAAGAATAACAGATTCTCCACTGTAATTACACTATAGGTTTTGAACCCTACAGTAAATATTCGAAAGAGAACTATAGGGCAGCGGTTGTCACATTTGGCATTTGGCAGAAATTGCTAACAATTTAGAAAACACTTATTTAAAGGGATAATATTTGTTTAAAGTTGTAATGGTCGCTAATTTTTAAAATGTTAAACAAATACGACCATTATAGAGGCATACTCTAGCACGCAAAGTGGTTTAATGCCGCGTTATGATTAAACAAAATATGGCAGAGTTCTCTGCTTTGTTTTTATAATGCATTGAACAGTCACTTTTAATGTAGCAGTCACTTGTAAATGCCTGTACGTTTCTTCAATGAAGGTTGCATATCATACAGTTGAGAATCTGTTATTCTTTCCCGTTTAAACGCAAACGTACGCAAACGCAAAGCACTAAAACGTAGAAAAGAACAACTTTTGGACAATTCTGATAATTCTTGTTTATCTTGGCGGCAAACAGTTTGGAGCCTGATCAGACGCCGGGTTACCCGGCGTCTGATCTGGCTCCAAACTGTTTGCACTGCAAATAATAGTTTTAGCGTAAACGCGTTTATTGGGAAAGAATAACACATTCTCCACTGTAATACTGGTTTTACTCCCGTGACATATAAATCATGTAAATGTAATACATGTAGTTTAAAACTCCTCTTACATAATGTAACACGAGTAGAGATAAACCTTTGTTTAGCAAACCATTGAACGGAACACCAATTCTTAAGTCAGGAGTTACTTAGACCATTAATGCCTAGCTCGTCCATAAAAGTAGTCCAAAGCAAACAGTGTAGATCCTGATGAGACGCCACAATGTGCACTGCTTTTTGGTTATCTCCTATGAAATGATAAACTTTTTGAACACTCGTTACAGTGTTTTTACATCACTCTAGTTTATCTATAATGAAATCTTTCAGTAGATCTAAATACAAAGCCAAATGTTCGTTACAATATCCAGGAATAAATGAGTTAAGTCACAGATACTGTGTCGTCAAAAAGTGTTCGTTTTAACCAATTACCCCAAAGACATGCCTTTGATTTATTCAAATTTCAACTCTATACAGTGATGAATCTGCCCGATCGGAAATAGTTTCTATATCATATAGCAGGTGGTAGCTTAAAGCAGGTTAAAAGTAAAGCAAACAGAATGAGCTTTGACGCTCATCATGCTTTATTTTTAACCAGCTTTTAATGGACACCTGTTTTCAAAAATAAAAAAACAGGCTATGGAGTAAATTGTTGAATAGCGACAGTTATTCACTGAAATTGTTTTATAACTTTTTAAACCTTTCACTCTCAAATACGCCTTACAGCGCGTTTGAATTTTATACAGTTTGGGTCCTGATCAGACGCCGTGTAATGCGGTATCTGATCAGGATCCAAACTATTTGAATTGTTCAGTCTTGTCGGCCTAGGCAGTAAAGGGTTTTAAGTTATTTTAAGTTTAACCTTTTCACTTTCAATGACGCCAAAAGGCGCCTTTGCAAACATTTTGGATCTTGATCAGACGCCGCGTAACGCGGTGTCAGATCAGGATCCAAACTGTTTGACAATCGGTTCGAAATTACGTCAGTTTTACTGCCTTATATCTAAGTCTAAAACGATATTGCAGACAACAATATTGAAGCAGACGACAATATGGCGGTGTAGGGGTAAAAACCTCACGACAATTTTGACAATGAAAGGTCCAAACACAAGCAACAGCGTTCTACCAGCCAGTATATAGCAGACGGCATCTCGACATTCTCATTGAAGTCAACTAATTCCGTTAATCAAAGGATAATAATTACATTATCATAAATAATTACACTTACATTAGTTGTTTTTATCATTCTCCTTTCCCAATGCAAATACAACCCACAAAACAAATCCACATACACATACTGTGTCCAACAGTAGTTATACTTCCAACTAAAAACTATGTATACATGTAGTATACCATGCCTATAGTAGAATATCAGTTACCAGTATCACAAACCTATACTCTCAGCCTTTTTCCACATGGAAAAACACCCCACAAACAAATCCACACCCATGTACCGTGCCCAACGGTAGTTACTTCAAACTAAAACTATGTATAGTATACCATGCCTATAGTAGAATATCAGTTTCCAGTATCAGACACCTTTACTCTCAGCCTTTTCCCTACATGCAAATAAAACCACAAACGATTCCACACCCATGTACCGTGCCCAACTGTATAAATGGACTATAGTTACTTCCAACAATATACAGTACTATGTATGTCACCATGCCTATAGTAGATCTAGAATATCATTTACTACAGCGTTCCCTCTCTACAACGACATCCAATGGG
Organism: Gari tellinella; assembly: GCA_922989275.2. Classification (NCBI taxonomy): domain Eukaryota; kingdom Metazoa; phylum Mollusca; class Bivalvia; order Cardiida; family Psammobiidae; genus Gari; species Gari tellinella. Next base: position 6,291,765 of record OV277869.1, read on the forward strand.
AGACAACAATTATGTGCGTTGTTCGGAGGGAGTCGTTATATAGGGAGGGAAATTGGCGTACATTTGCAAACAGCTTGAATCCAGATCAGACGCCGCGTCTGATCTGGATTCAAGCTGTTTGTCACTCCTCATTAAGTTTTTTTCCGTCAAATGTCCATTATGTAAAACTGCAGACGACAACTTTAAGCAGACGACATTGCAGCAGTAAAAGCGTTAGACATAAATGTCCTATTTAGGGAACAGTGACAAGTGTCGTTGTAAGGAGGGAGTCGTTGTTGGGAGGGCCGTTGTAGAGAGGGAGCACTGTATCAGATACCTTTACTTTCGTACAGTAGAGAAGACGCTATTCTTTCAAGTTTAACGAAACGCAAACGCAACTATGTATACAATTAAATGGCGAAAATAGCAACTTTCAGACCCCCATGGTCGCTTGCACAGTCATATATCACATAGTTTAAACGGCTCTAACTACTTCATTTATTAATATTTTTCAACAATTCAAACGCAGAAGGCGATTTTATTCCAATATCTTTCATTTAAAAGTAATTTATTATCAGCTGTCCATTTTCCTTTAATCATGATGCGTTTGAAACGAAGTAGCAAAACGAACATTCGCTCATGTCCAAATTGCTTGTATTTCAAACGTTAAACCTTTATTACATTGAACTCGCTTTTACCCTTTCATGAATAAATAATTCGGGACCTTCACCGCTTTATTGTCGTCTGTTTCAGTATTCTTGTCCACAAGACATGTTTCAAAGTTAGATTTAAGGTTATATGACTTAATAAATACCGATAAGAGTGTCAAAAAGTTTAGGTCCTGATCAGACGCCGCATTACGCGTTACGCGGCGTCTGATTAGGATCCAAACTGTTGAGATCTAGCGTATGATCTGACTCCAAACAGTTTGCAATGTAAATAATAGTTTTAACGTACTTGTAAACGAATGTATTGGGAAAGAATAACGTTTTCTCGACTGTAAAAAGGCAAACAATTGTTCCGGGTGACTGGCGCGTCCCGTCTCAGTTTCACTGTAATCACCAACTACAGTGGAGAATCTGTTATTCTTTCCCTTTTAAACGCAAACGTACGCAAACGCAAAGCACTAAAACGTAGAAAAGAACAACTTTTGGACAATTTTGATAATTCTTGTTTATCTTGGTGGCAAACAGTTTGCACTGCAAATAATAGTTTTAGCGTAAACGCGTTTATTGGGAAAGAATAACACATTCTCCACTGTACATGTAACAGGAGAACTTGGCCGAAATTGTCCCTCAAAACATGTAGATAAATTAAACAGTGGAGAAGACATTATTATTTCCCAATAAACGCGTTTACGCTCACACCATTATTTCGAAATTTACAGTTTGGAGCCAGGTCAGACGCCGGATCACTCGGCGTCTGACCAGGCCCCAAACTGTGTGCAGCTATGATTAGAAAAAAATGTTAGAAATATCAAAGCGTTGTTATTTTCCTCATTTCATTACATTGCATTTGCGTTTCGTTTGCGTTTAAACGGCAAAGCATAGCCACTATACTTCTCCACTATATTAACTCGTTCACTGCCAATGGCGCCAAAATGCAACTTTGCAAACAGTTTTGATCCTGATCAGACGCCGCGTAACGCTCAAAGCTGTTTGACACTCGTGCTGACGTTTCTTAAACCAAAACATCCCTAAAGTTGGCTTTTAAAATATTGCAGACTACATTACCAATGCAAACGATATTTTGGCGGTAACAGGGTTAAAGCAGACGATAAAAATTGTCAGTGAAAGATGCAATACGAAACGATTTCTATTCAGATAGCTGACTCGGTGTCCGGGTCTAGGGTGTAATTTGTTTCATTATTTATAGTAAAATCCCCATTTTACGGCCACTAAATTGTGTTAGCCCTTTCACACGGAGTAATTACTCCGTGTCCTTTCATGATCAAATTTATGGTGAGGTTTTTACCCCCTCACCGCCATATTGTCGCCTGCTTCAATATTGTTGTCTGCAATATCGTTTCAAAGTAAGATTTAAGGCAGTATAGCTGACGTTATTTCAAAACAAGTGGTAAACAGTTTTGATCCTGATCAGACGCCACGTTACGCGTCACATTGCTTTAAACTGCCACCTGTGTTTTATACAAATAATAAACATTCTATTTGGTGGCCGTAATAAAGAGCTTGTACTGTACTATTCGTTTACTAAAGTAAATACACATGTGTAATGCCGGTTATTTTAATTTTGTTGTTAATGATAGCGTGATTGAAGAAACAACAATATGCGTTCAAAACTGTTTGAATCCTGATCAGACACCGAAAAGTTCAAGCGTCTGAACTGGATCCATGTTTGGCAAGTACAGTGCTCCCTCTCTACAACGACACCCATTGTGAGACGAAGATTGTGTGTGTTGTTCGGAGGGAGTCGTTACAGAGAGGGAAAATTAAGACTTGCCTTACATTTGCAAACAGTTTGAATCCAGATCAGACGCCGCGTAACGCGGCGTCTGATCTGGATTCAAGCCGTTTTTCACTCGTCGTTATATTTATTATATCAAAATCTCCAGTTATAATGTAAGTTTGAGAAAAACAGGAGACGGCAATTTTGATCAAACAATATTGCAGCAGTAAAAACGTTAGACATGATTGTTTAGGGAACTGCGACAAGGGTCGTTGTGAGGAGGGAGTTGTTGTTGTTGGGAGGGCCGTTGTTTCACCAATCATGGCCAGCGCTGAGAGGAACACTCAACACCCGACTTTTTTTAGGTCACCAAAACTTAAGTCTGTTTATATTAACCCTGAAAAACTGCTGGTGAATTTTGTGTAAACTGTTGCAAACAGTTTGTATCCAGTTGAGACGCCGAGTAACTCGGCGTCTCATCTGGATACAAACTGTTTGACACTTGAATGATATTTTCTGGAAAAAAATTATACAAATCAAATCAAAGAAATATTGTAGATGAAGACTTGTGCAGACGACAATTATAATACGTACGGAAGGTTATGCCTTATCCAGCGTACACGGTTATAGAGCTTTTGAGTTGAGTCTAAAGTCGTTCTCAAGCATTTGGTTTGTCATATTTGAGCCCAGACTTGAGAATAAACTCAGACTCAACTCAAACGCTTTATAACATTGGGACTTTGTCATCAAGACTTGGCTTCTTCGTCTGTAAACAGATTAGATCCAGATCAGAAGCCGATTTATTGCACGCCTATGTTCCTAATTGGTAGCCATTGCTGTTTAGAATATGTCCGCAAAGGAGACGACAACAAATATAAAGCAGACGATATCATACTGAAATAAGAGACTTTAATTTTTCACAGTCGAAAGCGACCAGAGGCTACTTTGCAAGTAATTTTGATCCTGATCAGACGCCATGTAACGCGGCGTCTGATCTGGATCAAAACTGTTTAGCGTTCGTATCGTTGTTTTCAGTCCAAAAACCTTGAAAAAAAATCCGACGACACGATTAATGCAGACGATATTTAGGCGGTGAAGGAATTAAAAGCAGACGACTTGTAAAACTTGGCATTTGCAAAATTTACTAAAGGGAAGTGAAATTGGTACATTATATATTGTAAATTTATAACTCGTATAAATTACAATTATGGTAGCGGTTTATATCAGGCATTTCACTATTATTATCCACCGTCTGCTTTGAAACTGACGTCTGCAAAAAGTATAATTGTTGTTTAAAGTTTCAATTCAATTAACTATTGCCATATGCTTTTATTTCTAAAATTTTGATGTATGGAAATTCAGCTGGCTAAAGATCGGGGTAAGTGTCAAATAGTTTAGATTCTGATCAGACGCCGAGTTACTCGGCGTCTGATCAGGATCTAAACTGTTTGTAAATGTGGGTGCAACCAGTGTGAACCAGTTAAGGGTTTAACAGGAGGTATTTAAAGACGTGTGCCAAACAGTTTAAATCCTGATCAGACACCGAGTTACTTGGCGTCTGATCTGAATCCAAACTGCCGGTTTGAAAATCAGAGACTAAGCGCTTAGCAGATAAAAGGTTTGTGGTTTAGAAAAGATGAAGGCCAAGTGTTATTATACTAGTACATGATAGCCTATATAAAGACTATTCTAAGTTATTGTCAACGGTTTCGAAAATTTGACAAATTCATAACTATTAAACCAATTTAATACAGTCACTCGCACTAAAACTCATGGACACTGTTAAAGACAATGTGCTTTAAAGCAGAATGAAAGTAAAGCAGAAAGCTGCTAAAGCAGCTTTCTTCTTTACTTCCATTTTGCTTTAAATCGTAGTCAGCCTTTCAGTTCTAAACACAATTGAGTTGAGCTGAGTTGTTCTAAACACAGTTTTTCACTTGAGTGGTTGTGGCAATTTCGTGCTGATGTTATCTATTTGTCATTTTCGTGAACTGACACCTCGCTTGTGATAATAACCGGTTATTATTTTCCCTTTTCGGATATATCAAGTTTGCAAATCTTACAAAATTCCCATGTGCACGGTTGAATCTAGGCTAAAATTTGCAATGATCGAGCTATATACGTACAGCTACATGTATTACATAAACAAATTATCATTTCTTCATTTCTTCTTATCGGACCTTCAATTAACTCATTAGACGCACAAATGCGTAATTTACTTATAGTGAAGTACATGTATAGCAAAGAGCACTTGCCTAATGCAAACAGTATACAATAGCCTGATCAGAGGGCTCCTAAAGGAGCCCTCTGAACAGGATCTGCACTATTTGTTTACATGTATGTTGTAAACTTATATATTGATAGACAGTCCTAAATAGTTAGACTAAAGAAATGGATTCTACTTAATTGGAAACAGAAAATGTCCATTTGATGTTTCAGGGGAGATTGGATCAAGGTTATTGCTGGAAGATTTAACTACTGTAACAGTACTCCCTCTCTACAATGGCCCTCCGAACAACGGTCCCCTCCTTACAACGACTATTTCCATTGTTCCCTAAACAATGTAATTATGTGCAACCTTTTCACGGCTGGCTGCAATTTAGTGTACTTAAAATTGCTGTTTTTACTCAAATTTACTTATTATTCATATTATTAATTTTGACAGAATTTTTTTATTGACGAATCGCAAACAGCGGCGTCTAATCTGGATTTAAGCTGTTTGCAAATGTAAACCAATCCCCCCCCCACACACACACACTTACTTACTGAACCCCACCCCTCCTCTCATCACGTGACCTGATACAGTTAAAACGCTATTCTATACCGCTTAACCCACTACTCCATATTTACGCCTTGCAATTTATGCCACCACTGAAGAGAATACTCTCACTTCAAACAGTCATCATTACGCAACATAAGAAATCTTTCCCACCTCAGCTCAAAGCATTCTGCTTTACTTTCATCATGCTTTAAGTATTCATTCCTCTTCAAAACTAGAAGCGGATTATGGGGTAACTGGCTAAGTCTTTCCACCATAGAAGCGCCTTTTAGGCTGAGAGTAAAGCAGAATGCGCCTTCGACCTGCTTAAAGATGTCTCTTGTCTTGACTACTAGTAACAGGCTACGAGGTAACGTGTTTAACCCTTTACCTGATAGCCTATTTCTAGTATTCAAGATAGGTGACCACTTAAAGCAGGTTGAAAGTAAAGCAGAATGCGCCCTAAGGCGCATTCTGCTTTACTTTCAGCCTGCTTTAAGCTTCCATGTGCTAGAATATTGAAAATTTTCCCTATACTATATAATCATGATTGATTAAATTGGAACTATTTTCTTCAGCGGAGGAATAAATTAAATACGCTAAAAGTCGCTTCTATGGGGGAAAGGGTTAACTGCACTAAACGTAAATACAATGCTATAAAATGTAAAAAAAAAAATGACCGCTTTAAAAAATATACTTACAACTTATTCATCTGACTTTACAACCAGTCTGGGGCATGATCAGACTCCAAGTTTAGTTTAAACATATTTTATTCAGATATTTACATGCATATTACAAACATACAATAAGTTTAGGATTGAAACGAAAGCAAAACTTGCTTATTGAGTTTCTTTCCTTGACTCCAAGTTTGGACAAAATCAACATTTAAAATTATGTTAAAGTTTTACATTTTATTGAATCGCGCATGCGTTTAGTTTCGTTTGTAAATACGAGAATGGATAACGTCTTCCCCAACTGTTTCTGAACATGTATTATTAAAATTTAATTTTTCAGTTCAATGCAGGAGTTGATTACAGTGGAGAATCTGTTATTCTTTCCCGTTTAAACGCAAACGTACGCAAACGCAAAGCACTAAAATGTAGAAAAGAACAACTTTTGGACAATTCTGATATTTCATGTTTATCATGGTAGCAAACAGTTTGGAGCCAAATCAGACGCCGGGTTACCCGGCGTCTGATCTGGCTCCAAGCTGTTTGCACTGCAAATAATAGTTTTAGCGTAAACGCGTTTATTGGGAAAGAATAACAGATTCTCCACGGTACCATTCAGCGTTATCTACAATAATCATTTCACTCGATACTTCGAACTCGCCTAAATCGACCTTATTCACCTTACCAGTATTTCATAAGTTTAATTTCGATAACTCGATCTCGCTTAAGTCGAACATACCCGTATTTCAAAGTTAAAACGTGGCTTAGCCACGTTTTAACTTTGAAATATGGGTATGTTTGAACTAACACGACCGAATTATTGATGTTTGACTGTGAGTGTTTAACAAACCGTCACCATGATTTCCCTGGCAAATAAAACCTACTAGACCGGGTGAATGTGCATGTATTTTTTTTGTAATTTCAGTTGCATTGCAACCCTTTTATTTTCCCGTCATAGATGTGATGGGGTCGGGGGTCCATCCACCATCACACCTTACATTTATATTCTGTACATGTTAACCTATTCAATGATTACTAATATTTCCGTTAATAGATAGCGCGTACCTGTAGCATTTTCTACATTGTCTGGGGGTTTTGTATTTTTTTCCTTTTAAGAAAATTTTATATTTATTCCATTCTGTTGCATATCATTCCCATTTCGACAACAGCATTGATCAAGCCTCAATATAAATATTATGACAATACTTTGATATTATGAGAAGTAGTAGAGATCGGCATTATAATTAGTAACAGGGGGTTTCAGTTAATAATTGAGAAACATGAATAGCTAATGAGTAACCTATATATACAGTAATATCTGTCCTCAACTTGTGTACATATACCTCTCATATACGACTAAAGTCAAACCTGCATCAGTCGTTCATAAGTTGGTTCACACGAAGGTGAGACAACTCTTGCTAAATAAATACACCTTTTTACGCTCTTAAAATTTATTTCTCAACTGAACAAGATACATGTAGTTCTAATTTATACATGTGCATGTATTTGTATTAAAATAACACATGCACATTTACAATCATGTAAAAGTTACCAAAGCTCAACCCCAGCGACGGGTACACTCGTGTTTGAAAAACAGTGTACCTGCATAGAGTGCACTTGTCCAATGCATAGCCTACAGTAGTAGACTCAGATTCATAAAGGGGCCCTCTAATCAGGGTCTGCACTGTTTGTCAATGTGCTATAAAATGTAGAATATAATAAATCTAAAGAGTCCAAAACGGTCTAGACTTTATGAGAAACTAAAATTGTTAATTAAACTTTTCAGGGATGAATGGGGTTTAACTTCAGCATCATAGCATCCTTATAGGATTCGTATTAACCCTAAGCCCGCCAAATAAATTGTCGTCTGCTATATTTCTCGTCTGCTTCAAGTTTCAAAGTGCTTCAAAGTTGCTCAAAATTGCCGAAAATGTTGTTCGAGTGTCAAACAGCTTGGATCCGGATGAGACGCCGAGTTACTCGGCGTCTCATCCGGATCCAAGCTGTTTGCATATGGAGCTATAGTCGTGAGTGGCAGGCTAAGGGTTAACAAGATTTTACCGAAATAAAATTTGTTTTAAGGTTCACGACCCCTAACGACATCAGACAAAAACGGTACTCTGCGTGCAGCAATCGGGCTTTCTCGTCAACTGTTGAACCATTCCGAATCATGCGCAGCATAGTTCGGAATTTGTCGACAGTTGACGTGAATGGTCGATCGCTGCACGTAGGGTCTCCGATATTGACCGACACTGGTCCGATTTCATAAGGGGCCCTCAACCTTAAAGGGGCTGCTTATACAGTTTGCAAAACGTTATTATTTCCGTTTAACCCGTTATCCCGTATGTTTCTAGTTTTGAAGAGCACTTGGTTAAACGACACAAAATACAATTTCAATGTACTAAAATGTAGAAAAGTACTGGGGCCCGTTTTACTAAACTACTTACGCAAAATTTTTGCGTAAGTCAAAATTTTAAATTTTAATTTATATTTTTCATTATCACTTGCTACAAACAGCAAATAGCCAGATCAGAGGACGCGCTTTTAGCGCGTCCTCTGATCTGGTTATTTGCTGTTTGCAAACGTTTATGATCGAAAAATAAGAGTTAAACGATTTTGACTTACGCAAAAAATGTGCGTAAGTTGTTTAGTAAAACGGGCCCCTGGTCCTGATTAATCCGACTATTACATGTATCACGTTGCAGAAGCGACACATGTACAGTTTCCAATTAATTCTAGCCCATTTATATATTTAAGGTTGTTTAGCATTACATTAGATATTGCAAAATGACAAACAGTGTATACACTGAACAGCTGGCTCCTACAGCCACCCATTCTATTTTTATTTCATCCTGATTTATCGCAAGCACATAGGGAAATTCTATTTCAGTATACCCAGGTATAAATAAGTTAAAATGGTCAACCATAAACTCACAATAAATTAAATTAAGGCATACTACTACCAACCTTAAAACAACGAAACTTATCCAGCGTTTGACAATTCTTATCCGTCTTAACAGATCGACATTATTCCACATATAAATATATATAATAAAATATTGTCCTGACTATGAAAAGTACATAACCTTTTTGTAATCAAATTCGCATCTTACAAAATGTGGAAAATTAATGCACCGTGTCTTTTTTGTTATACAGTTTAACCCTTTCCCTGCTTCAATATCATCTGCTTAAAATCACGTCCGCTTCAATTACTTAAAGTAAGATTTTGATGCATCATTGTCGAAGACACATTGACACTATTGTCAAACAGTTTGGATCGTGACCAGACGCCGCGTTACGCGGCGTCTGGTCACGATCCAAAATGGTTTGACTATTATAGTGAAGTAACCTTAAGGGGTTACTCTACACACCACTTTCGTATAGGCTATATATAAGTAACGTTTTTAACTTTTTATACCCCGATGGCCAAGTGTATAATGGTTCAAAAACATCAGTACATCTTTATCAATTATAGCAAATATTTTATCAGACACAAACTCTTGTCCTAGCAGAAAGCATACACGTAGGACACATTTCTGAAAACGATCAGGTAGAAAATGCAGGTATCACAATTTAAAATGTTATATAGAGCAACAGAATTACAAACTAAACAGCAATATAAGTAACATTACACTAGTCCCATGAAAAAGATGTGCAAGTATGTATGTAATGAAAGTTAGCTCGCAACGTTAAACTATGTTTTTTGTACAGACACATAATTTACGTCTAATAAAGAGTAAGTTCTGTTCTGTTTTGTTCTGTTCTATAAATACCTGATTTGCCCAAGAAATGTCAAATTGACAATTCCAGTTTCATAATGCACGTGTAAGTATCTCCGGGAGCTATTTGATTGATGACTCTAAGCTAGTTAAAAATGGTTACCGGTTTTTCTACCTGCATGCCTGTTGCAGAAGCATCATTACTTCCCGATTTGAATCCTATAATTATGCAAATGATGCAAAGCGGGAAGTCATCATGTTTCAGAAAAGAATTGACCCGTAAAGAAGGGTGACACTATACATTGAAATTAATAAACAGCAACCAGGCTCCGAGGTTATAAAGCTTTTGACTTGAGTCTAAACTCGTTTCCAAGCATTTGATTGGTCAGATTTGAGCCTAGGCTCAAATCTGACCAATCAAATGCTTTGGAACACACTCAGACTCAACTAAAATTCTTTATAACCTCTGAACCAGGATCTAACTGTTTGAAACTCATAATAATGTCATAACGCAGAAATGCATACAAATCTAAATTCCACGTGTAACAAAAGCAGTCTAAAGTTAAGCAAGCGAATATTACATTGACTATGTCAGATTGGCAATGACGTCATAATGCCAGTGATATTTGAAATAGCAATACGCCATAATTATGATCTACATCATTTTAAGCAGACGATATTGCAGCCGTAAAAGGTTGAAAACAACTGTCTTGTTTGGGGGAACGGCGACAAGCGTTGTTAAAAGGAGAGAATCGTTGTTCAGAGGGCCGTTGAATGTAGACAGCACTTTTTAGCGACTCGCAACCGGATGGTGTACTTGTCAAAATAAAATAAAATACTCAAATAAAAGCAAATTTGTGGCATTATTTGGCTTCTGACATTAAAAAAATATGATCAGTCCAAAAAAAGTCTCAAGAATCGTCACCGAATCTTATTTTTTTTTAGATATATTCCATCGTTTTTCAATAGCGTCAGCTGACGGTTTTGCTGTTGTTGTTGCTTCTCTACACGGGCTCTGACATAAACCGGAGCCGAATAATGTAGTATTAAGCGCTACCAGTGAAGTACGTTAATTCGCTACAATATATATAGAGAGCGTCCGTGGTCGCGGCGGTAAAGGCGTGTCCTCATTTTTCTTGTTTATCTCCGCAATGGAGGGTCACGGGTTCGAATCCCACCAGAGCTTCTTCTTTTTTTTTTTTGGAAATGCATTTTTTAACAGAATTTATTATCCTAAACTAAATCTTACCCATTTATATAATCATTTGACATATATTTACAAATTACCATTTTTAATGCTAAATCCGGTTGCGAGCCTCTTTAAAGATCTAAAAGAGAGTTAGCTCGAAGCCGAGATACTCTGCTCTTGTAGATATGTCTTGGAAATAAAATTGTTTTTGCACAAATTTGTCTATTGTGGCTGACCCTCCTTACCAATTGTGGTCAATGTTATGCGGGGAGATTCTATTTTATACATTGGTGTGTTCCGGCTTAATTCATATATATTCAATTCATGTGGTATTATTGCAGATTTATGAGAATTTAATTTACAAGGGAACTATAACCTATAAACCTTCAGGGACACCATCTCATAGAATAGTCATTAAATCCCGAGTTTTACAATCAATTTACATCTTGTTTAGCGTAATGGATGATCGCCTTTGATGTTGAAATTAATAACAGAGATTTAGCCATGTGAATAGAAAAGAGTTTGTGACCTATGCAAACAGTTTGGCTCCTGATCAGACGCCGAGTAACTCGGCGTCTGATCAGGATCCAAACTGTTTGTTACTCTGTTCGTATTTCTGGATGTCGACAGATGAACGAATTAGTTTCATAAGCATAATTAAATCAGGTGGTTTTCAATCAGAGTTCTCTAAGAACATGCCCTTAGAATGCTATCGTAATTTGTCTATAATTTAAAAACAGTTCAGATCCAGATAATTATGTTCAGTAATCCATTGTCTTGAAAGAATAAATCCGCTAAGAAATCTTGGTCTCAGATATTTTGTTTTCAGTTACCTGTAGATACAAAAGAACTAATTCATAACATAAAATATCAGAGGACACATGTCGAAGCAGATGTTAGTCTAGCATACTAAGGATTGATCAATTGATTGACATTCCATCTAGACGTTCACTAGGTGCTTTCTGATGCTGAAAATATCGCGACGACTGCTTTAACGTCTCTAGTATCATGCCAACAGGGGCCTCCTAAACGCATCTTTGTACACATTTATATTAAGGAGACGCAGCCTCAACTATTGATTCAAGGCACGTGACGGAATAATATATATTTTAATAAATAACGAATCCTTCTAATAAACAAGTTTGGAGTATCCACTGAAACTATTCAGGCATACATGTATCTGTATAACTTGCTAATGCATACAGTCCTCTTGAATGGGGAATTGCAAATATTGAATTCAAATAGTGTGTCAGCTGGGTCTTCACTATTTGCTCACATAGAGAATATAATTGCTAGCTTTAATAAACCAGGAAATTGCTTTAAAGGGACTCGCAACCGGATGGTGTACTTGTCAAAATAAAATAAAATACTCAAATAAAAGCAAATTTGTGGCATTATTTGGCTTCTGACATTAAAAAATATGATCAGTCCAAAAAAAGTCTCAAGAATCGTCACCGAATCTTAGATTTTTAGATATTTTCCATCGTTTTTCTATACCGACTAGTAGACGGTATAGTTGTTGTTATTGCTTCTCTACACGGGCTCAGACATAAACACGAGCCGAATTACGAAGATGTATGCACTTTCGATGGCTACACATTGAAATACGTTAAATCGATCCGAGATAAAAGGATAGTTTCCGTGGTCCATTGGTCTAAGCGGTTTCCCCTATTTTGCCTTCTGTCCGCCAATGCCGGGCCCCGGGTTCGAATCCCACCAGAGACCAATATTTTTTTTTTATTGAAATACATTTTTTTAAACAGAATTTCTTATCCTAAACTAATTCTTTACCATTTATATAAGCGTTTGACACATATTTACAAATTATTATTTTTAATGCACCATCTGGTTGCGAGTCGCTTTAAACCATAACTATGTATACATGTAGTGAGGCCTTGCAACAGGCACAATGGAATAGTCTGATACATGTAACTCTTTGCATGCTGGGTATATTTTTTCGTCTGCAACAATTGTCGTCTGTTTCTGTTCTAAAATTAAAACCTTCAAAAAATGTCTTTGACATTCAAGGTCAGAATGGCAACAAGTTTGGACCCTGATCAGACACGGGGTAACCCGGCGTCTGATCAGGCTCCGAACTGTTTGCCACTCAGATTATAATAAATCGTTAGAAATTTAAAAAAAATGTAGTTTTTAGTTGTTTTTTTTTTTTTACAGTTTACTGCCTTGCGTTCGCGTTTCGTTTGCGTTTAAACGGGAAATAATAACGTCGTCTACACTGTAAGATCTTCTTCGTATAGCGGATTTACACAAGGGATGACTGTAGCCGAGAAGCAGCTCAGGCACGTGATCAAGATAAGAGCTCTTCACACTTCAAACAATACAATAATGTATTCCTACTCGAAGATATTCTTTCTTATCTTCCTCATCTTTGATCTTGGGAATTATTCCCGTCGGGTGTACATGTATACAGTAAACCCCCTCTAAATCGGAACCTCTAAATACCGGATTTCTCTCTAAACCGGAACCTCTAAATACCGAAATTCTCTCTAAACCGGAAAAAAACATTGGTCCCGTTTCCAAACCTTCTTTATTCTAACCCATTACACCATAAATATGCCTTTTCATCCCTTTGGTTTACATATTGTATTTCTTCACTGAAGAAAATACATTCATGAATATGTATCACGAGAAATATTTTCTAAATGATAGCTTTAAGCTGGTTAAAAGTAAAGCAGAATGCTCCTTAAGGCGCATTCTGCTTTACTTTTAACCTGCTTTAAGTGATCAGCTATCTTCAATACTAGAAACAAGCTATGGGTTAAAACCCCTCTAAACCGGAAACCCCTGTAAACCGAATATTCACGTTAACCCCACACATGTCCGGTTTAGAGGGGTTTCACTGTATCACCATATTCTTCTTACCATTGGAGATTGCGTTTATCGATATACAGTCAATAAAGTACTAACCCTTTCACTCTCAATGACGTCATAAAGCGCGTTTGCAAACAGTTTTGATCCTGATCACACGCCGCGTAACGCGGCGTCTTGTCAGGATCAAAACTGTTTGCCACTTCTTTTGAAATTACGTAGTTATACTGCCTTTTATTTAAAAATCTAAATTTGAAACGATATTGCAGACAACAATATTGAAGCAGACGATAATAAAGCGCATTTGGAATTTATAGTTTTGATCCGACCAGGATCAAAATGTTTGCCGATTGTTTTGAATTTGAAATTACGTCAGTTACACTGCCTGAAAACTACCTTTTGATACGATAGTACAGACAGCAATCTTGAAGCAGGTGACAATGTGGCGGTGAAGGGGTAAAAACCTCACGATAAGTTTGACTATGAAAGGGGGTTAAATACAGTAGGGTATAAACCAGTAGAGGATCTGCACCAGTGGCTATCGGGACATAGAGTTACAGTGGAGAATCTGTTATTCTTTCCCAATAAACGCGTTTACGCTAAAACTATTATTTGCAGTGCAAACAGTTTGGAGCCAGATCAGACGCCGGGTAACCCGGCGTCTGATCAGGCTCCAAACTGTTTGCTACCAAGATAAACAAGAATTATCAGAATTGTCCAAAAGTTATTCTTTTCTACGTTTTAGTGCTTTGCGTTTGCGTACGTTTGCGTTTAAACGGGAAAGAATAACAGATTCTCCACTGTAGCGAACCCGACATCCTGTCACACCAGGCACAGCATCTAGATGTAATCTGAAACTGTTAACTCGTTCATCCCTGATACTTTGAATGGACAATTCCAATTTAAAAATAAGACTAGTCCATTTTTTACTATTAAGGGTTGATTTTAACAATATGTTTCAAAATGACAAACAGTGTAGACCCTAACCAATGAGCTCTCTGATCAGAGTCTTATTCTGTTTGCATTGGACAAGTGTAATCCTCACGGGAACACTGTTTGTTAATGACGAGTATACTCGTTGCTAGGGTTGAATGTGTTAACTCGCTCATCCCTGAAACTTTGAATGAAAAGTTTCAGTTTCAGTTTCAAGTGGAGCCTAGTCCATGTTTTGACTATTAAGCCGGATTGTTTTGTGTCGTATACAGTAAAACCTCTCCATTACAGTAAAACGTCATTCTTTTTCAACTAAACGCGTTTACACTAAACTGTTTATTTCCATTAGCAAACAGTTTGGAGCCGGATCAGACGCCGGGTAACCCGGCGTCTGATCAGGCTCCAAACTTTTTGCCACTCAGATTAAAAGCTTGTAGTCAGAATTGTCAAAAAGATGTATTTTTTCTATATTTCAGTGAAACGCGTTTGCATTTAAACGAGAAAGAATAACGCCTTCTCCACTGTATACCTGCATGAGTTTGTGTTTCATTGATACCGTGTTGTAATATGCATGACGGTAAAAAACATTGCTCTCACCAGTGACAAAGAGACGATTAACAATACTGGGTATTACTAATGCCATTAAAACAAAATTTGTTTTAGATCCGATCAATCCTTCTGGCATATATTGGAGAGGACTTTATTCGCTCCCAGTCCCAATAAACGCGCGTTAAAATTATTTCCATTGCAACCAGTTTGGAGCCAGATCAGACGCCGGGTAACCCGGCGTCTGATCTGTCTCCAAATTGTTTGCCGCTCGGATTGAAATAATATATCTAAATTGTTTGTAGATTGCATTGTAATGTGTTTCAAAGGTTTCGATTGTGTTTAGCAAGAATAATGTTTTCTCCACTGTAGCCAATAGCTATCGATAACACAAAAACACATTTCATACAAAAACTGCAAAACAAATACAGCACTCCCTCTCTACAACGGCCCTCCCGACAACGACTCCCTCCTTACAACGACATTTGTCGCTGTTCCCAAGAAAAGTATGTTTTTTGCTTGCACTGATGCATCATCGTCTACTTAAAATTGCTACCTGCTGTTTTTCTTACATAAATGACATTTTGACAGAAATAAACATAATGACAAATGACAAACAGCTTGAATCCAGATCAGACGCCGCGTTACGCGGCGTCTGATCTAGATTCAAACTGTTTTCAAATGTAAGTCAAGTTACCTCTATGTAACGACTCCCTCTGTACAACGCACACAATCTGTGTCTCCCATTGGGTGTCGTTGTAGAGAGGGAGCGCTGTACATTGTCCTTTCCCTCGAAAATCCCCTCACATATCGTTGCGAAAATGTGCAATTTCCAATACAGTGCTAAAATGCGACTTGACCCGCATTTTCAAACAGTTTTCCTAGCTGAACCAACGAAAAAAGTTAATTAACATGAACCATAAGAACAATTTTGTTATCCTAGCACATTGCAGCGTTAATCAGGCTAAACGTAAAAGCAGAATGCACCTTAAGGCACATTCTGCTTTACTTTCAGTCTTTTTTAAGTGGCCACCTGCCTTCAAAACTGAAGGGCTCTTGATAAGAGGGGAGTAAACTAAACAAATCACATTTTTTCACTCCTTTCAGCACCAAACCCTATGGTGTTACCACTCATTTTGTTTGTCTCGAAGAGACAATTCAAATGTATAGTGATACCACAGGGTTTAATGCACAAATAAAGATTTTAAGTTTTGAAATAATTCCCTTATCTGGAGCCCTGGCTACTATCCAATCAGACTATTCAGTTTCAACAGGTGCTCTTAATTCTAAATTTCTTATCAAATATAATTGGTTGAAATGTGTGGCCAAATAGAAAGTGTGGCTAAATAGAAACCAGTCAGCTCCGCTGAAAAACAGGCTATGGAATAAAGAGTTAACCCTTTCACTCTCAATGACGCCATCATGAAGCGCGTTTGCAAACAGTTTTGGCCCTGATCAGACGTCGCGTAACGTGGCGTCTGATCAGGACTCAAACTTTTTGACACTCTTATCGATATTTATTAAGTAAAGGACGTGTCTTGCAGCCAACAATACTGAAGCAGACGACAATAAAGCGATGAAGGGGTAAAATATCCCGAATTAATTTGATCACGAAAGGGTTAAGAGAGAAACAATTGATCAATGACTTACCGTTGTATAAATCCAAACTAGATGTAAATAACCTGTTATTGTTCACAAAACCTTGAATTTCACCAGGTAACTAGCTTAGAATCTCGAGATACCAACACATACCAACTGAACAACAACACTAACACACGCCAACAGAATCAGGTCAGTTTCCCATTATCATCAGACCAAATCAATTTACCTGACTATTCCGCAATATTTTCTGTATTAACAAAACAACGGCGATTTAACACATCTGCAACATGTTATATTAATGCAAAACGCTTAGATTTCGGCCGTAAAATGTTGTACGGTAAGTAACCAGATACCTCGATAAAATCTCACAACACGCCCACGGCGGTCAGCCGGTAGCCAGTCGGTGTGGGAAATTAATTCCAATAGATGCTGGATCCCGCGTTCAGGATTCCAAGCATATGTTAATCTATAGAGCAATTAACCATGAAATTGATTTACAACGTGAAATTGTTTGGGTCCAGATCAGACGCCGAGTTACTCGGCGTCTGATCTGAATCCAAACAATTTGTAATACATTTCTTGTACCTGTAACACGATTTAGAAATAACGAATGTGAAAATACAGTAGACAATGAATCTGAAGCAGGTTACAGTTTACTGGCATTCTACAGGGGATAGTTACGCTGTTCTTAGTAATTACCCTAGATTGCCCTGACGGTTTCTGATTATTGCCCAGAATCTAAAAGAGGAACGATAACACGAGCGTGAAGTATCGTAATGACCTTAAGTATAGGGGCAGACAGTCCTGGGCTAACAGTGTAGACCTTGATCAAACTGCTCCCTCAAGGAGCAATCTGATCAGGGTCTACACTGTTTGTCATTCAGTGTGATTACTGTGTTATAAACTGTTTCTCGTTTAGAAATATATTGAAAAAACATCTGTAAGTAACCAAAAATGAATTCGATTTAATTAGAAACTGGAACAGACTTTTAAGAGTTGCGTGAGTGAAACGAGTTAATACAGTAGAACCTCTCCATTACGGCCACTTAAAGGAAGGCTAATTGATTACCTAAAAGACAGGTGACAGTTTATAATAGTGACAGCAATATAAAAGTAAAACAGAAAGCTCCTAACGGGGCTTTCTGTTTTACTATCACCTTGATTTAAACAGTCACCTGCCGTAACCACAAACTACTGATTTACACAATTTCGGTGTCGCAATAGAGAGGGTTGACTGTATGCTATACCTACAGCCGTGAGAATGAGTCTTAGATTGGGATAGACTATCCCATTGCTCGATAAATACACATTACCAGTTGACAGCGCGATACAGAGTGATGTATTTAGCTCGAGACGTTTTTGGCGGAAATAGCCGATCTGACGAGCGCCTTGGCGCGAGTCTGATCGGTTGTTTCCGCCAAAAACGTCGAGAGCTAAATGCAACACTCTGTTGCGCACTGCCAACTGGTGATGTGTTTATTATATGCCTTGAATACAAACCAGAAACAACTAAATAGTTGTTTAAATAATTTTATAATCAAAATTTATTAGTTATTTGAAGCAGAACAAGATTTTTTGTATGTCACAAAGAATAACGCGGCACTCGTACATGTACGTAAATGACGTCACGTCAAATCGAAAGCGAGGTCAGAGTAAAATACAAAGTGGCTGATACAAGGTGGCTGATACAGACTCTTGTATTTTACTCTGCAAATACACGCGGAAACGCTCGATATCACTCGAAGGCATATAATAAATGTTCCTTTTTATGCAATTAGTTTATTCCTCCACAGAAAAAAATAGTTCCGTTCAGGCTATACAGTCAAGCCGAATATGCACCATAAGAAACTTTCTTATATCCTAGCATATGGCACGTTACAGCAGGCTGAAAGTACATTGTATAGAGAGGAATTCTCCTTCAGGAGCACTCTGCTTAACTCGCAATCAGTATACAGGAGAACGGTATAATATAGTTTTAACAACATAAACACGTACTTAATGTTTGTTTATCTCCATGTTAATGATTTATGTTATTTGAGTACATCCAAACTCATTTTAAGCGGAAACTCTATGAAAACACAGGGGTCTTTGTAAAAGTCAGGCAACTGCAAGACAAAGTAAAAGCAGAAGTCTCTAAACGGAGCTGTCGGCATTTCAACAAGTCATTTACATTTAAGATTGAACTGTCGTCTTTTTTCGGCTGATCGCTTCAAACAAGTCTGCCGGTGTATATAACTGTTAAGCGGACATGCTTTGAAGAGGCATATACATTGTTCTAACTATAAATATATACAAATAAGTGCATAATCTGCACGGCAAAGCAATGCTGAAAACTCCTATAGGAGTATAATACATTACATCTGTCCTATGTTAAGCTGTCACATTTCAGTAAGAATACAAATTCACATTTCCTCGAATGACTGTTCGACACAGGCTTTACTGTATAACACATTCATGTCATTTTGGGGCATAATTTTTAAATAATTGCGCAATTTAGGGGGAGGAAAATATCCCTTTCTACTCATCGAGGTAACCTTTAGAGGAAATAGCTGTAATAAAATGTCACCAAAATTCACAACATGAAACATAGCTTATCAGAGCTCCAGATAAAGTGGAGCATTTCAAAAACTAAAATCTTTATTTCTGTATTAAACCCTATGATGTCACTACTCATTAGAATCGTGTCGAAGAGACGATTCTAATGAGTAGTATCACCATAGTACATGTACATGTATTTGGTGTTGAAATGAGGGAGAAAATGTTGAATTCGCTCAGTTTACTCCCTCTTATCTGGAGCCCTGGCCTTTTGAATCACAAAGGCGCATACAGTTGCCGACCTTTACCGAGATCTGAAAATATGGACATGACATTTGCCGTGTGAAGCCATGCTACACAAAATGCAATAAAACCTGTGTTAAGCAACCACTGGATGAAGATAAATAATGAAGATGCACGATCTTTGGAGACAGGTGCCCGCTTAATGCAGGGAAAATGTCATGCAGGTTTAAAGTATAAGCAGAATGCGCCTTAACCCTTACCCCGATAGAAGCGCCTTTTAGCGCATTCAGTTTAATCCTCTGCTGAAGAAAATAGTTCCAATCTATACAGTTATTTATATGTATTTTAAGGAATATTTTCTTTATTCAAGTAGGTGGAAGCTGAAAGCAGGCTGAAAGTAAAGCAGAATGCGCCTTAGGGCGCATTCTGCTTTACTTTCAACCTGCTTTAAGTAGTCAACTATTTTCAAAACTAAAAACAGGCTATGGGGTAAAGGGTTAAGGCGCATTCTACTTTACTTTCAGCCTGCTTTAAGCTACCATCTGCTAGAGTAGCCTATAGAAAATATTTCTTATGATAGATATTCCTGACTGTATAAATTTGAGGTATTTTCTTCAGTAGAGTAATAAAATAAAGGCATAAAAGGAATATTTATGGGATAACGGATTAAGAGTTATCAAGGTTTGATTGTATTTGTGAAAGCAAAATTTTATAGCATTGAATGTGTCCTGTACATTGTACATAGGCCAGTAAACAAGGCATGCATGTACAATGTACATGTATGTACAGTGGAGAATCTGTTATTCTTTCCCGTTTAAACGCAAACGTACGCAAACGCAAAACACTAAAACATCGAAAATGTCAATGTTTAGATATTTTTTACAATTCATTTTTATCTGAGTGGCAAACAGTTTGGAGCCTGATCAGACGCCGGGTTACCCGGCGTCTGATCTGGATCCAAACTGTTTGCAGTGGAAATAAAAGATTTAGCGTAAACGCGTTTATTGGGAAAGAATAACACATTCTCCACTGTACATGAGAGAATGGTTCCGTTATTCTTTCCCACTTAGCGTTTGTGCTAAAACAATGCTTACAATCAAACAAAGATAAGGAAAACCAAAATTCTAACTTACGCTTATTTTAAAGTGGAAACTAAGCAGCGTAATGTTCTAACTTAATATTACGAGTTTGTTCGACTAAAGCAAGATAGAGTTATCAAAATTCAGTTGAAAAAATCATGGCATATAAATTAGTTTAAAACGTGCTCGAATTGAACTATAAATCTATTATAACACATCGAGAGGAGAAACTATTCTGTTGTAATTCTCGTTAGCCTTTATTCTGCCGAAATCTAGCAATAGACTGTTCCTGTCATGCGCAATGTTGTCTTCCATGTTTGCTTAAGCATACATGATGCGTTGTTGTTTTTAACCCTTTCGATGCCAAATTAATCGTGAAGTTGTTTACCCCTTCACCGTTATTTTGTCTTCTGCTTCAATATAGTCGCCTGTAAGATCATTTCAAAGTTAGATTCAAAGTACTATGACTTAAGAAATAGTGATATGAGTGTCAAATAGTTTGAGTCCAGATCAGACGCGGCGTTACGCGGCGTCTGATCAGGATCCAAACTGTTTGCAAAGTCGCCTTTATGCGACTTCGGTGCCGAAAGGGTTGACCATGTGTTTATATACTCAGGGGCTTATTCCATGTGGGTTTTTGCCCATGTCTATGTTTATGTTTTATTTGCTTTGCAATTAATTAAGCAGCTGTACTTTGTAGATAAGAGAGTGTCGAATTATTCTTCACCGTTTGAGCGAAACCAAAAACACAAACACCATGTCATAAAAATGTAGAAAATGAAAATGTGTGTTTCTCTCTTCAGAAAACAATGTTGACAATTCATTTGATCCTGAGTTACAAACAGCATTGAGCCAGATCAGACGCCGTGTTTATCGGCGTGTGATCTGGTTACAAACTGTTTGCAATTGAAACATGTATAAGTTCTAGGAGTAAATGAGTTTTCTTGGGAAATGTTTTAAATTCTGTACCAACGCCTGCATGGTTTTATTTTTTATTTTTCATGCTTGGATGAAAAATATAAAACTATCGAAAAAGGCCAATGGTATTCGCTGCTACTCACTGAATGATTGTGCCGAGTCCTAACACATGTTTGCCGAGTACGAATATATGCATGGCTATGAATCAAAAGTTTAATTAAGATACCCTTTTTTCTAAAACTATAATGGTCATCGCAAACAGTGTGGTAACCCGGCGTCTGATCAGGTTCCAAACTGTTTGACACTCAGGTTAAAATAAAATAGCCAGAAGCGTAAATTCTAAATTGCGTTTGCGTTTGGTTAAAAATATCGTCTTTTCCAGGGCGTCTGATCTGGCTCTTGTCTGTTTGCACGACAGTTCTTGAAAGTAAATGCGGGATTTGTTGAGAAAGATATATACGCTTGGGTACATGTACATGTCCTTTTAGACATGCTCAGGCGAACTTGTATTGAACTAATTATATTGCTAGTGGTATTCCCGATCCAGCTATATAATCACTGAATTATTAAACCCCCTTAATTCAGTCTCTCTGTCTCTCTATCGCTCTCTCTGTTTCTCTCTCTCTCTTACTCTCTCTCTCTCTCTCTCTCTGTTTCTGTCCCTCTCTATTTCTCTGTGTCTCTCTGTCTCGCTCTCTCGTTCTCTACCTGTCTCTGTCCCTGTCTCGGTCCCTGTCTCGGTCTACGTGTTCCAGTTTATCTCCGTGTCTCTGTCTAGTCTGGTCTGTTTGCCTCTTTATTTTTGTCTGTCTGCATGTCTTTCGCTTTGTCTGTATAGCTATACATGTATGTGTCTGTGTGTAAGATTATATGTCTCTCTCGCTCGCTCTCTGTATATCTCTGTGATTCTCTCTCTTTCACTCTCTGTCTCCCTTTCTCTCTCTCTCTCTCTAACTGTCTGTCTGTATGTCTCTCTAACTATCTCTCCCTCTCTCACCCTATATATCTCTCCCCCTCTATCTCAATGTTTGTCTGTCTGTATCTCTCTACCTGTCTCTCTCTGTCTGTCTGTATGTCTCTGACTGTCTGTCTGTATGTCTCTCTCTCTATGTCTGTATCTCTATCTATCTCTCAATGTCTCCCTCTGTCTCTCTGCCGGTCTGTCTGTCTCTCTCCCTCTCTGTCTGTCTCTCCGTTCTCTCTCTCCCTCTCCCTCTCTTTCTCTCTCTCTCTATTGTATCCCATGCATCATGTCTCTGTCTTTTTGCGTCTGAGAGTTTTCAGCCTCTCTATCTCTGCCTCTATCTTTCTCTCACAATTTCTGTCTTTCTGTCTGTCTCTCTGTCTGTATGTATATATGTATGTAAATATGATTTAAAAAAAAATAGATGATGTATTATAGGCTTTTAAAACACAATTTTATTTCTTCAAACAATGCGCGACACGTTTCACTATAATTCATCAGGCGCTATACTATTGTGTCGCGCATTGTTTGAAGAAATAAAATTGTGTTTTAAAAGCCTATAATACATCATCTATTTTTTTAAATCATATATACAGCTTTTCCCGGTAGTTTCCGGCATCACGCCGACATTATTTATTGTATGTAAATATATATGTCCCTCTTTCTGTTCGTATGTCTGCACCTCTCTGTCTTTGTGTTACTTTTTGTCTTTTCTCCTTTTCTTCTCTGTGTCTCTTTATGTATGTCTCTCTGTCTCTGTCTCTCTCTGTCTGTCCCTCTCTGTGTCTGTCTGTCTGTCTCTTTTTCTGTCTGTATGTCTCTCTCTGTCTCTATATCTGTATCTCTTTCTCTCTTTATCTCTCTCTCTCTCTCTGTCTTTCTCTCCCTCATTCTCTCTCTCTCTCATTCTCACTCTCTATCTCTCTCACATCTCTCATTAAAGCTACCAGCAGACACCATTTATTCTAACCAGACGATATTTCCAAATCTAGGGGGCTAATTGAGACGACCCTACTGTGACAGTTTACGCGTAGCAGATTGGTAGATAATTGATATTCTTCTTTTTTCTGATTATCTTCTGCCCGGGAAAACTGATCAATAACTGGTGATTCCAGCGTAGTTAGACAGTGTTATGATTTGCCACGATCACTGGCAACAAGCGACAGTCGAGTCTCTATAAAATTACCCATGTAACCATAGATACGCCTTTTTACGCCTTTAATTCATTCATCCGCCGACAAAATAGTTCCATTTTATTTACAGCCGAGAATATGCACCATAAGAAATATGTTCTATATCTTAGCAGATTGTGACTGAAAGTAGGCTGAAAGTAAAGCAGAATGCGCCTACAGGCGCATTCTATTTTACTTTCAACCTGCTTTAACTAGTCACCTGTCTTCAAAAATAGAAAGAGGCTACGGGGTATTGTAACGGATAGTTCTTTGAAGAAGCAAACACGGATATAATGTCTTTTCTGGGCCCGTTTATAAATACTTATTGGTGATTTTGTCCCCTTCTAACATTGATTCGTGTTGTATATATTATGTTAATGTTGTTTGTGGACTCTATTGAAAATTTCCTTTCGGGTTACATGCAAGATAAAATATGAAACTTCTGCATTATCATCATCTTGTATTTACCATCCTCCTGCATTAGAGACTGTTTATGGGCTTACTCAAACGTTTTTCTGTAAACGGAACTTAAAAAAGTACAGTATAAAATGTTAACGGGTATACTACATTTGTATAAAGCATCTCAATTACGACCATAAAGTGTGTTAATTGTTAGGTGTTTATCACAGAACACTGCTTAAAGCAAGGTGACAGTAAAACAGAAAGCTCATTTAGGAGCTTTCTGTTTTACTGTCACCTTGCTTTAAGCTCTCACCTGTCTTTTATACAATCAATAAGTCTCCGATTTAGTGTTCGTAATAGAGAGGCTTCACTGTAGTTTGCTAAAGCAGGCGCGGACCGTGCAGGTTATTTATCCCTTTACCCAATAGAAGCGACTTTTAGCGTATTTTCAATTTATTCCTCCGCTGAAGAAAATAGTTCCAGTTTATACCCGCATGAACAATTACCATTACAAATATTTTATATAGCCTATCAGATTTTAGCTTAAAGAAGGCTGAAAGTAAAGCAGAATGTGCCTTAAGGCACATTCTGCTTTACTTTCAACCTGCTTTCAAGTCGCCTGTCTTCAAACTAGAAACAGTCTATGGGGTAAAGGGTTATTTGGAATAATTCGGTCATTTCCGTTGGACTGAAGATTTTAATTAGTTTTTAAAGAATTCTAAGTGCTTAATAATTGCAATCTGTACGCTTGACTTCTAATATTCAAAGATTTGATCCTAATATCATAGGGATCCATAAAAATCCTCCGGAACCTTAGCTAATTCGTGTGTATTGTATCATTTCAAACCCCATTGTTGCGTTTAAATACAAGGGTAAATAAACGTTTACTGTCCGCAAACTTTACGTACATGTGATATTTGAACATTTCCCACAGTGTTAACCCATTACCCCATAGCATGTTTCTACAGTGGAGAAAACGTTATTCTTTCCCAATAAACGCGTTTACGCTAAAACTATTATATGCAGTGCAAACTGTTTGGAGCCAGATTTACCCGGCGTCTGATCAGGCTCCAAATTGTTTGCCACCAAGATAAACATGAATTATCAGAATTGTCCAAAAGTTGCACTTTTCTACGTTTTAGTGCCTTGCGTTTGCGTACGTTTACGTTTAAACGGGAAAGAATAACGTTTTCTCCACTGTACCCTTGAAAATAGTAAGCCACTTAAAGCAGGTTGAAAATAAAGCAGAATGTACATAAAGGCGCATTCTGCTTTACTTTCAGTCTGCTGTAACCCTTTTACCCTTAAAGACACCAAAAGGCGCGTTTCCAAACAATACATGTAAATGTTTGGATCCTGATCAGAAGCCGCGAGCCTAATCTACTGTTAGGAATATTGGAATTATTATGATTTTACGTCGCTTTAACAGTACATGTATTTCAGTCATGCCGCTACCTCCAGAGCTAATCACAGGCGAAGGAAGAACCCAGAAGCCCTGTATGCACTGTTCCACGCACAAATAGGCAACTAAGTAGAATAATAAAAATTTAATGTAGAAAAATGTCGGGTTTTTTAAAGGGTTTTTGAAGATTCATTTTAATCTGAGTTACTATCATTTTGGAGCCTGGTAAGACGCCGCGTTTTCCGGCGTCTGATCTGGCTCCAAACTGTTTGCAATGAATAACCACCGACGGCCAGGCACAAGCCAACTTGAAGGCTTCCCCACATGACATATTCCGAAGTGCCCAGACCGGGATTCAAACCCACAGCTACATGTAAAGGAGTATCAGCCATATTGACTATGACCATTTGGTCACGGAGGCCCCTATATCGATGGTTGACCGTTCGTTCTAACTGTCGGTCTGTTCCGAACCATACTCAGTAAGCATGATACTAAGGGATTAAGGGTTAGAGTGAGGGAAACAAAAGGAGGCTATATATTTTACTGAATTCACTCCCCATTTCCCATGCACTTTCGGCAGCATACAGTGGAGAATCTGTTATTCTTTCCCGATAAACGCGTTTACGCTAAAACTATTTTTTTCTTTTACAAACAGTTTGGAGCCAGATCAGACGCCGGGTAACCCGGCGTCTGATCAGGCTCCAAACTGTTTGCCACCAAGATAAACATGAAATATCAGAATTGTCCAAAAATTGTTCTTTTCTACGTTTTAGCGCTTTGCGTTTGCGTACGTTTGCGTTTAAACGGGAAAGAATAACAGATTATCCACTGTATAACACAGCAACAGCACATAAACAAACAGTGCATTAACTCTTTCTACACTACATGTAAGTAACTCTTGTGAGTTACCGTATATGAGGTTCCCTTGTGGATAATTTTAGTTACCAAAAAACATGAACCAATCTACTTGGAATTCTGGGTATGATGTAATAAATACTGGTCTACATTGTGTGCGTATTTAGAGGGCTTCTAGATCTTGGTCTAACTTCTTTGCAAATGTAAACGTTACGCACGTTGTCAATATAAACAGGTCTAAATTGTGTTGAAAAAGTTGAACTTTGGCATTTTTATCAATATTTTACTCTGCAGCGATTGTCGCCTGCAGCGATAATGTTTCGTTTTGAAAGAATGTCATGAGTATTTTAAGTGCACATGTTTTGAAACAATGGGACTGATTTTGTATAACGATGAGATTGTTTCAGAATTTCTGCAATTTATTATCACCACTAAACAACAGATTTTGAAAGGGGCTTATCTGAATCGATGTGCACAAACATATTAACACTTCACCTGATAGCCTGTTTCTAGTTTTGAAGATAGGTGGCTACTTAAAGCAGGTTGAAAGTAAAGCAGAATGTGCCTTAATGCACATTCTGCTTTACTTTCAGCCTGCTTTAAGCTATAATCTGCAAGGAAACTGAAAATGTTTCTTATGAATTATATTCATGACTGTATTAATTGGAACTATTTTCTTCAGCGCAGGAATAAATTAAATGCGCTAAAAGTCGCTTCTATTGGGGAAAGGGTTAAGAGAGTGATATTGACCCCTAATGGTAACATTGACTACCAGTAAGTGATATTTATTAGCCTTCTATTCTGCTTTCAAATTAGAATCACCTGCAGACACCAATATAATAGTAACCCCTTTGTATCAAGCGTCCAATAAAATGGACATAGACAGACAGTGTATGCTCTAATCAGACGCTGCATAATACGGCTTCTGATCAGAGTCTACACTGATCGCTGATAAGAATTTCAATATTCATGAAGATAATGAAAATTTAGCCCAAGCACCTCTTACATTAAACATGGACTAATCCAATATATTAAAATCATTAGCATAGAAGAATCCACTTGGCGCACATGGGATAGAAGCAGGTGGTATAATGGCTGTAACGGGTTTTGGCAGACGATAAAATGGTTAAAATGTATTATCACAGTTGGAGCCCGTGTCGACCCTGGAGGGATGCTGAGAAACTATCAAAAGTCTATCATAAATGGTCTAACCTTTCACAGAGCTGTGATACCGTCTGTTTAAAACTCACTTGTCGTCTGCCAACATTTTTCAAATTTAGATTTTACGCTTTTTGACCAGCGAAACGTACGAAACTTACGAAACGTTTGGGTCCTGATCAGACGCCGAGTAACTCGGCGTCTGATCAGGATCCAAACTGTTCGTCAGATCGTCCAGTAATGAAAATGTTAAAAATAGCTTGGCGGTATTTCTTGGTAAATATAACATGTTGAACTTCTTTTCAGTGCTCATCTTACTGTGTACAAATCGAGGAATCGAGGTTATAGTGAAATTGACATTTAATCTGCCTACTGAGGATTGAGTGGCATTTAACGAAGGCGCATTCTGCTTTACTTTCAGCCTGCTTTAATCTACAATCAACTAGGATACAGTTAATATTGTAACGTACATGTACGTGGTACGTTGGTATATGCAATTGAGGCTTCCCAAACCGTTGTATGTTGGGAAGTAGAGTAATTATATAGCACAACAAACATCTCTTGGTGTGAGCTTAAGCTTTGCACCGACGGGGTTTGTTGTTTCTGGGTCTCTCGGTTTGCACGTTACAAAATGGTGGCAGCGGTGGGATAATGACAACTGCCAGTCCGGAGTTGCCTTGCCCACGGTTCTCCCAAGGTCCAAGTCTCGGGATGAGACTCCTCGGATGGGGAGAGTTATGTAACGTACGTGGTACGTTGGTATATGCAATTGAGGCTTCCCAAACCGTTGTATGTTGGGAAGTAGAGTCAATTATATAGCACAACAAACATCTCTTGGTGTGAGCTTAAGCTTTGCACCGACGGGGTTCGTTGTTGCTGGGTCTCTCGATTTGCACGTTACAAAATGGTGGCAGCGGTTGGATAATGACAACTGCCAGTCCGGAGTTGCCTTGCCCACGGTTCTCCCAAGGTCCAAGTCTCGGGACGAGACTCCTTGGAGGGGAGAGTTATGTAACGTACGTGGTACGTTGGTATATGCAAATGAGGCTTCCCAAACCGTTGTATGTTGGGAAGTAGAGTCAATTATATAGCGCACAAACATCTCTTGATGTGAGCTTAAGCTTTGCACCGACGGGGTTTGTTGTTGCTGGGTCTCTCGGTTTGCACGTAACAATATTTCTTATGGTTCACACTCATGATTGTATAAATTGGAACTATTTTCTTCTAGTTCAGTGGAGGATTAAATTAAATGGGTAAAAGGCGTATTTATGTGATAATGGGTTAACCCATGGCGTCATCTGATTTTATCAATTGCCGTCTGATTTTATTTCCCAAATTAGTTTCTTTTTATCATATTGACTTAAGTTTGAATCGCATTGAGCGTCAGACAGTTTAGAACTTAACTTAAGTCATATATTGTCACGAGTGTCAAACAGTTTGGATCCCGATCAAAACAGTTTGCAAATACAGTGAAACCCCTCTAAACCGAAACCTCTTAATACCGGAATTCTCTCTAAACCGGACAAAAACTTTGGTCCCGTTTCCAAACCTTCTTTATTTAAACCCATTACACCGTAAATGTGCCTTTTTATGCTTTTGATGTATTCCTTCACTGAATATGTACCATCAGAAATATTTTCTATAGTCTAGCAAATGATAGCTTAAAGCAGATTGAAAGTAAAGCAGACTGCGCCTTCAGGCGCATTCTGCTTTACTTTCAACATGCTTTAAGTGATCAGCTATCTTTCATACTAGAAACAAGCTTTGGGTTAAAACCCCTCTAAACCGGAAACCTCTCTTAACCGGACATTTTTATTGTCCCCACAAATGTCCGGTTTAGAGGGGTTTCACTGTAATCGTATACATGTACTCGGGGTGAGTAAAAATATTGTTTATTTTAAAACTATTTACGACCGACAGTTGTACCGCCGGGGTCAATTGCTTTAACGACTTGTGGTTTGTATAATCACTTAAGTGATTTACAGATTCAATGTTGTTTCAAATTAGATTAAGCTTATCGTGAAACTTATCCTTTGGGTTAGCCTTAGGGTCACGAGTTCAAAGCCCGACCATGACCATGTTCTGTTCTGTTCTGACAAATCGTTTTTATTAAATTAACCTGTTTTTAACATAAACGAGTTTAAACTACTATAAATGTGTTTATATATAAATGCCCGGTGCCCATGTACAAAACATTATTTTAAGGCAAATTCTGATTGCCAAGTACCTTTCAATAATCAATATCGTTGCTTAACCCAAGAGGATACTTCCTCAATGCTTATACATGTACATTGGATACATCCATTTTTTGATGCGAAGGGTGTATAAATTTTCCTTTTATTTATATTGAAATTCCTATCAGCAAACATTGTAGACTCTGATCAGACGCCGCATAATGCGACGTCTGATCAGAGTCTACACTTTTTGCATTTTTCCGTTTTATGGGACGCTAGGCCCAAATGGGTCAGACCATAGCAGACGACATATAAGCAAAGCAAGAGACATAATTGCGTGATAAGATTAATCTCATTAGATCAAATGCTGCATGGTGCATAATTACACTTTAGCCTGCTACAGTGGAGAGTCTGTTATTCTTTCCCAATAAACGCGTTTACGCTAAAACTATTATTTGCAGTGCAAACAGTTTGGAGCCAGATCAGACGCCGGGTAACCCGGCGTCTGATCAGGCTCCAAACTGTTTGCCACCATGATAAACATGAAATATCAGAATTGTCCAAAAGTTGTTCTTTTCTACGTTTTAGCGCTTTGCGTTTGCGTACGTTTGCGTTTAAACGGGAAAGAATAACAGATTCTCCACTGTAAGATCCAGATGAGACGCCGTGTTACTCGACAACGAATCAAAACTGACTCTTTATTGCTATTACCTAGGATTAATGACAGATAAATCATTATCTAAGAGAATTTAGCTACATGTATATTCTGCAGACGTCATATTTTCTACAGACGACAAAAAATCCTGCTAAAGATATACATAACCTTGTATCGTAATACTAATAAGTAATAACCCATTCACTGCCTTACCCCGAGTACACTATGCATTTGCAAACAGTTAAGATCCTGATCAGACGACGCGTTACGCGGCGTCTGATCAGGATGCAAACTGTTTGACACTCATTTATGCATTTCTTATATGTAAAAATGCCGAATTTTAACATTGAGAAATAGAAGCAGACGACAATTGTTTTAAAATTGATGACGTCATGGCAGTGAAGGGGTTAAGACATCCTTCAATAGAGAGTACGTGAATATTCCTTCAAACAGGTTGCTACAGTGGAGAATCTGTTATTCTTTCCCGTTTAAACGCAAACGTACGCAAACGCATAGCACTAAAACGTAGAAAAGAACAACTTTTGGACAATTCTGATATTTCATGTTTATCTTGGTGGCAAACAGTTTGGAGCCTGATCAGACGCCGGGTTACCAAACTGTTTGCACTGCAAATAATAGTTTTAGCGTAAACGCGTTTATTGGGAAAGAATAACAGATTCTCAACTGTACTTACTGCAGGAACTAATAATTGAATACATCATTTTCCTGCAATGAGCTTTTTTGCATTATTTGAATTTTCTATCTTGCATTAAGCAGTTACATGTTTTTCACGGTTTGTCATACAATTACTGTTTCAATTGGCGGCCACTTACAGTGGAGAATCTGTTATTCTTACATGTAACTCTTCCTCCCTTGAGACTTGAAAGAGCATA
This sequence comes from Gari tellinella, assembly GCA_922989275.2. Classification (NCBI taxonomy): domain Eukaryota; kingdom Metazoa; phylum Mollusca; class Bivalvia; order Cardiida; family Psammobiidae; genus Gari; species Gari tellinella. The sequence continues at coordinate 6,322,847 of OV277869.1, forward strand.
TACATGTATATTTATTTAAAGTTGTTCTCTGCAATATATTGCAAAATGACAAACAGTGCAAACCCTGATCAGAGGGCTTCTACAGGAGCCCTCTGATCAGGGTCTGCACATGTTTGCATAGGACAAGTGTACTCTTCACTGGTACACTGTTGATAAATAACGAGTAAACTCGTCGCTAGGGTTCAATGCCTTTTGCACAGTATTATGTAACTCTAATGCAGTAATTTATATCATTGGCCTTGTTACAAATCCCTGTTACGTGTTCAACCATAAGCAATGACTTCAAGGTCGGCTAGTTGTCTGTCTTCTCAACTAGTTAGAATCAGGTCGAATCATATATTGGAATTCTCATAGCTGATGCATTTTAAAATGCCTGTCAGTGTTTTTCTATCGATTAAAAGCCATCTATGTCTAAATCTGCTATTTCTTCATAGAGATGTTATTTCATGCGTATACAGGGCTGCCATAAGTTGACATGAAAAATCCTAAGATTTACAAACTTGCATGTTTTAAGTGCGATTTAACGAATTAGTCTTTTTCTTGTTTTGTTGACATGCGACTACTTAAAGCAGACTCAAGTAAAGCAGAATGCGCCTTATGGCGCATTCTGCTTTACTTTCAGCCTGCTTTAAGCTACTATGTACTGGGAAAAATCCGGAGATTTAGGAAAAATCCGGAGAAATGGTAGCCCTGCGTATATCATTTCATAAATTGTACTATAACCCTTTCTCCCATAGAAGCGCCTTTTTAGCGTATTCAATTTATTCCTCCACTGAAGAAAATAGTTCCGAATTATACAGTCAATATGGTACCATATTTTGATATATTTTCTACATTCTCGCAAATGGAAGCATGTAGCAGAAAGCAGAATGAAAGTAAAGCAGAATGCGCCTTAAGAATGCTTTACTTTTAACCTGCTTTAAATGATCACATGATCACATGTCTTCAAAATTAGAAAAAAGGGCGCTCAGGGGCCACCTGTCTAAGACAGACTAAGACAAGAGACACATCCACACTTTTCACAGAATAAATGTTTAATATCGAAAAACGGTTTAATGTACGTAACTGATTATGTATATGCATGCGTACGCACGTACGTACATGTATGCTTTGAAGTGTTTGAATACATGTGAGTGCAAGAAGGGATGTAGTAATACTATAGGGTAATACATGTATGTGTAAGTTCTTCCGCATGATTTGTCTCTCATATGTAACAGTTAAGAAAATGAGGAAGTGAGAGAATAAGAGAGAGAGAGAGATAGAGAAACGAGAGAGACTGAGACTGAGACTGGCTGAGACGGAGACGACGAGAGAGAGAGAGAGAGACAAACACAGGCAGCGAGAGACGCGGGAAAGAGACAGACAGTGACATAGACAGACACGCAGAGAAACAGGGACAGAGACAGACAGGCTGACATACAGAGATCGAGCGACAAAAAGAGAGAGACAGATACAGATGGAGAGTGTGCAGAAAGACACAGAGAGAGATTCAGAGAGAAAGAGACACAGACAGAGAGACAGAGCGAAACAGACAGGGTCAGGGACAGGAAACAGAGAAAGAGATATACAGGCATTGAGAGTTTTTCAGAATTTCTTTTACCGTTATAAGATTAACATTTTCAGAAACAGCTGTATACGTAGTAGATGTATGTTAATAAAACAACCTTAGAATTTTTGCCGATTTTCATCCAATAAGTTTACAAATGCAACCCATTTTCCAGAGTTCTATTATACCACGATAAAAACAAAGGCGGTGTTCATTATAACATGTTCTTCCCTCACACAGACAATCTTGTATTCACCACCCTTGTAAACATAAAACAATTAATGCAGTTAAAGGTAGGTTACTGCTTAATGCAGGGCGAAATAATGCAGAAAGCTCCTTTAGGAGCTTTCTGCATTATTTCGCCCTACATTAAGCAGTCTTATCTGTCATAAAAATTGACCATGTAACTGGTTTGTAAGGATCGTTAACTATAGGTTTCAATGTATATATCTTAAGGCTTACCTGTTTATACTGTTAGTGTGCAATCCAATTTACATCCAAGCGTTAGAAAATGGGTACACTAGCATAGAGCCGCTACACAGTAACTGGCAGCGCTTGAAAATAAAAACCAAACCGGCGTCTGTCAGGTTTTATGCAACTGCCTGGATTTGGTCGATATTGGAAAAAGCTGTTTAACACGGTCTTTAGGCGAACAAGATCACAAGGACTAAATAATTAATTACGTAACTGCATTCCCTCTGCCCGAATTTCGACTATTGAATTATTTAATGTGGGTCAATTTCGCTTTCATTGAAAAAAAAACCCGTAATTTTAGGGTTAGCTGTTTTAATGTAATTAGATCAAGACGCCATATGGTTTAGATTTTTAGACGGTGCCGTGGACTGTATTGAAGAGATGTGTGTTTGGCGTTAATGATTATTTAAGTGAATCGGACTTGGATCACAATCAATACAATATAGCATCAACCCATGTCTCTATAGACGAGCCGTTTTACGTCTTTAATTTATTTCTCCCCTGAAGAAAATAGTACGTACTGTATACAATCATGAATATGTAACCTGATAAAATATAGTTTCTATATTCTAGCAAATGTTAGCTTAAAGCATAGCGGTGAAGTATAATGCACATTCTGCTTTACTTTCAAACTGCTTAACCCTTTACCTGATACATGTATCATTGTTTCTAGTATTGAAGATATGTGACTACTTAAAGCAGGTTGAAAGTAAAGCAGAATGCGCCCTCAGGCGCATTCTGCTTTACTTTCAGCCTGCTTTAAGCTATTAATTGCTAGAATAAGAAAAGTATTAAATATGACACATATTCATTACGGTATAATTTGGAACTATTTTCTTCAGCGGATGAATAAAATGAATGTGCTAAAAGTCGCTTCTATAAGGGAAAGGGTTAAGGTGGTCCACCGTCGAGCTGTCGTCAAAACTAAGAAAAGATCATGAGGGAAGTGGTTAACCCGTTCACTACCCCCCCCCCCCCCCCCCCCCGAACACAATGGTTGCTTACGAACAGTTTTGATCCTGATCAGACGCCGCATAACGCGGCGTCTGATCTGGATCCAGACTGTTTGATACCCAGTTATATATTTCTTAAGTCAAAATAGCTAAAACTTAAATTTGAGAAATAAAGGCTGACGACAATTGTTTAAGATGGTGACGTCACGGCAGTGTAGGGGTTGACGCAGTGGAGTAATTAAAGACGACTCCAAAATCGGGACCTTTAACCTTTTAAACCGAGTAAATTATAATGCTTTGAAGGCAGGCCGCTGCTAAAGCAGATTGTAGGTAAAACTTCTGTTTTACTTTCATCTTGCTTTACCGGTAGGCTGTCATCTGCCTTTTATACAGTCAATTATCCTTCTTTTTAGTGGTCGTAATAGAGGGGCTTTACTGTACAGTAAAACATCTCTACTGTCCTTTTCACTCAGCTCTGTCACTGAATTTGTATGGAGATTTATTTTTATTTCAAACAATACCAGCTTTTTACCTGCATGAGACAATCAGATCGTTTTTTTAATAGTACGGTCACTATATTTCGTTAATTTATTAGGTGTTTACGACAGGTGACTGATTAAAGCAAGGTGGTAATAAAACAGAAAACTCCTTTTGGAGCTTTTTGTTTTACTGTCACCTTGCTTTAAGCTGTCACCAGTCTTTATACAATCAGTTAGCCTTCTGTTTAACCTATTATCCCCTGAAACTTCCAATGGACAAATCCAGTTTACAACAAAGGCTGGTCCATTTCAGACACATATAAGGTTGTTTTTATAATACAAAATGACAAACAGTGACGTCCCTGATTAGAGGGCTCCTGTTTGCATTAGACAAATGTACTCTCCACAGGTACACTTTTGGTAAAGAGCCGCTAGGGCTCAATGAGTTACTGGTCGTAATAGAAGGTTGTATCGTTGTTTTCAAGTTGACGGTAATTACGAATTCCTTAGAGATTTCAGTCAATTACTATAAGTATTATCACAGTGTATGTTGATTAATAAAACATTTTCCTCATAGCTTCTTTTAATGTTTTCCGTGTTTAAGGTTGGCTGCCTAACCAGTTTCCTTCAATTCATGGGCATAGTGACTGCTTAACCCATTACCCCATAAATGCGCCATTTTACACCTATAATTTATTCATCCACAGAAGAAAATAGTTCCAATTTATTAAGTTATGATTGTGTATTATTAGAAAAAAATTCTTTATCCTAGCGGATAATAGCTTTAAAGTAGGCTGAAAGTAAAGCAGAATGCGCCTTAAAGCGCAATCTGCTTTACTTTCAATCTGTTTTAAGAGATCACCTATTTCAAAACTAGAATCAGCCTTTGGGGTAATGGGTTAAATTCATGGGACGAGTGTCTGCTTAAATCAGACTGGAATGGAAATCATGTGACTTCTAAAAGACTTTTTTGCTTTAATTTCAGCCGACTTATACAGTGGAGAATCTGTTATTCTTTCCCAATAAACGCGTTTACGCTAAAACTATTATTTCCAGTGCAAACAGTTTGGAGCCAGATCAGACGCCGGGTAACCCGGCGTCTGATCAGGCTCCAAACTGTTTGCCACCATGATAAACATGAAATATCAGAATTGTCCAAAAGTTGTTCTTTTCTACGTTTTAGTGCTTTGCGTTTGCGTACGTTTGCGTTTAAACGGGAAAGAATAACAGATTCTCCACTGTAGAAATCACCGGTCAGTTTACTGGCGAAGGTTTCATATGGTTTTTTTTTTTTACATGTATAGACAGTGTAGATGCATTTCTACATGAGGAGAGAAAATGATATGTACATGTACATGTATGGAGGAGAACGGTTTACTTACCATTTTGAAATGCAGACATGTTCGACATAAGCGAGGTCGAAGTAAACGATTCCAACAGTTACTGTAGCAATGTAGGTATTTATTTAACTTAACCCTTTACTCTGTAACCTATTACTATATTTTTCAAAATAAGTGACCACTTAAAGCAGGTTGAAAGTAAAGCAGAATGCGCCTTAAGGCGCATTCTGCTTTACTTTCAACATGCTATAAGCTAACATCTGCTAGGATATAGAAAATATTTCTGATGAAACATATTAATAACTGCGTAAATTAGAACTATATAATGTCGATATGAAGTATCAGGGAGCATGTGAGTTTGTCCATGCCATTAGCAATGACGTCAAAGGGCGTGTTTGCAAATAGTTTAGATCCTGATCAGACGCCGTGTGACATTACAATACTTAAAGCAAGATGAAAACGTAAAGCAAAAACTCCTTTTAGCAGTTTTTCTGCTTACATCCAGCTTACTTTAAGCTATGACCTGCATTACAAAACATCAAAACGTGTGCTGCTTATGCAGAGGAAAGGATAAAAGCGCAATATGCTATGGTGAAATACGTCTTTTTACGCCTTTAATTTATTCTTCAATTGAAAAAAGATAATTCCACTTTATACAGTCGTGAATATGTACCGTAAGCAATAGTTTCTATATCCCAGCAGATTGTAGCTTAAAGTAGGCTGAGAGTAAAGCAGAACGTGCCTTAACTCTTCCCTCCCTGAAACTTTAAATGGACAATCCCAGTTTCCATTTGAGTCTAGTCCATTTCTGACTTTTAAGGGTTGTTTTTGTCAATGTTTTGCATTATGACAAACAGTGAAGACCCATATCAGAGGGCTCCATAAAGAGCCCTCTGATCTGGGTATTCACTGTTTGCATGGGACAAGTGCACTTTTCATATGTATACTGTTTGAAAAGGACGCCTATACGCGGGACTAGGGTTCAAAGGGTTGGTCAACTGTTTTCAAAACTATAAACAGGCTATGGGCTAAAGGGTTAAGCTGTACCAACCGATCTAGAAGATACATGTACAAATATGAATATGTACATGTAGGTTGATGAAAAGGGTTTCTGCTTCAGCATGAAGAAGTTCAAAAAAGACTCAATATCCATTTCAATAGCTCAGGTGAGAGTTGAACAAAATCGATGGCTCCCTTTGATAGTTTGTAATAATCTATAAAATTTTAAATATTCCCACTCTCGGTTCGATAGTCTCGTCCGTTTATCTTCCGTATGCTGCTGTGAATTTTTTATACCTGCTGCAAACAGTTTGTATCCAGATGAGACGCCGAGTAACTCGGCGTCTCATCTGAATACAAACTGTTTGAAAATCTGAAGATAGCTTTTAAAAGAAAATAAAAACCACCTCAGAAACTGTGAAATTCTTGAAAATTATGCAGATTACAGATTTCGCTGTCGGATGACAAAGTACATCATGCTAAAGGTTAATCTATAAGCACGTGACTGGAATTGGTGAACAGTTAACATCAGAAGCCGAGTAGATCTGGGGCCCGTTTCAATAAAACTTCATATGACAAATGTTGTCGTAAGTCAGATTATAAAAACCTCAATTATAATTTATTCCTTTCAAATCATCCTTAAAAAGTATATATCTCATTAAAGAAGCTTACTGTTTTACTTTCACATTTCGTTAAGCAGCCACTTACCTTAAATACTCAAAGAATGAACACACTTTAATTATCGTAATAGAGGTTATTTTTTACTTATATTGAAAAACAGAACACACATTTAAAGTCTATAATATTGTTTACTTTAGCAGTTAAAATGATTAAAACGTTGATAAATAAGTGGAAAACTATAAATAATTGAATATAGCTAGAAGGTTGAATACATGTAGTTAAAAACTACTTAAAAGATACTTTGAACCCTAACCCTGAAATAAATATGTGTCTGCTTCAATAAACATGTGTATACACACCGTAGACTGTCATGTTCTATGAGGGACTTTATTTTTCAAATTTATATTCAAATATGTTTATGTATTGAAATCTATTTATACGAATTGGCGTCGAGTCTGGCGCCAAACTGTTCGAAACTGCTAGAGCATCGCGTTTAACAGCGGCAGGATTAACACAGTTTCAAAATGTATTGATGAAATTATCTGTATATTGATATACTCACATGTACATTACAGTGGAGAATCTGTTATTCTGACGTCATTGGTGACGTCATACAGTGGAGAATCTGTTATTCTTTCCCGTTTAAACGCAAACGTACGCAAACGCAAAGCACTAAAACGTAGAAAAGAACAACTTTTGGACAATTCTGATATTTCATTTTTATCTTGGTGGCAAACAGTTTGGAGCCTGATCAGACACCGGGTTACCCGGCGTCTGATCTGGCTCCAAACTGCTTGCAATTGAAATAATAGTTTTAGCGTAAACGCGTTTATTGGGAAAGAATAACGTTTTCTCCACTGTATCAGGGCTCCAGATAAAAGTAAGTTAAATGAACAAATCCTATATGTTCTCACTCATTTCAGCCCCATATCATATGGCGTTACTACTCATTAGAATCGTCTCTTACTCCTCATTAGAATCGCCTCGAAGAGAAGATTCTTATGAGAAGTGACACCATATAGGGTTTAATGCAGAAATAAAGATTTTAGTTTTTGAAAACCGACCCTTATCTGGAGCCCTGCATGAGGATAGTAGACAAATACAGCTTACAAGTAAACATTTCATTGAACCCTAGTGAAGTGGGGTAATCCGGTCTCTGATCTGTTTGTCATTCAGATTAGAATAAATCGTTAGAAATGTCAAAAATCGTAATTTTCTACATTTTATTACTATTACATGTATATGTTTGCGTTCGTTTGCGTGTAAGGTTGCGGACCTCTTATGAGATTGGACCATTGTCGGTCAACATTTACAGTGGAGAAACGTTATTCTTACCCGTTCTTAACCCTTTCCATGATAGAAGCGCCCTTTAGCGCATTTGATTTATTCCTCCGCTGAAGAAAATAGTCCAATTTAATCAGTCATGAATATATATCATAGGGAATATTTTCTATATTCTAGCACATGATATCTTAAAGCAGGCTGAAAGTAAAGCAGAATGCGCCTTAAGGCGCATTCTGCTTTACTTTCAACCTGCTTTAAGTAGTCACCTATCTTCAATAATATAAATATACTATCAGGTAAAGGGTTAAACACGCAAACGAGACGCAAATGCAATGAGATTTTAAAAAATGATTAAAGACTAGTTTATATATGAATTGAAAACGGTTTTGAGCCTGATCAGATGCCAGGCAACCCAGTAATCGACATAAGAGTTTTAGCATAAACAGGTTTATAACGTCGTTTCCCATTGTACGTGAACTAGAAACATTGCAGCAGCAGACTGTACATTCAATAATTGACATTATTTGTATGTTTGTATGCTGAACAAATACTGGTGGCCTAAAGTTCCGTTTGACTGACTACTAAAATTAACCCATTCCTCTCTATATTTGCACATGTACAATGAGTTATACGAACAATATGGGTCCTAATATAAACATTGACTAACATGACGTTAGAGTTGGATCCAACTTGACTATTTGTTAACCGTAAAGGGCCTTTACTCCATAGCCTGTTTCTAGTATTAACAATAGGTGACCACTTAAAGCAGGTTGAAAGTAAAGCAGAATGCGCCTCAATGCGCATTCTGCTTAACTTTCAGTCTGCTTTAAACTACCATCTGTTATAATAAATAGAAACTATTTATTATGATTCATGACTGTATAAATTGGAACCATTTTCTTCAGTGGAAGAATAAATTATATGTGTTAAAATGCGTTTCTATGGAGTAAAGGGTTATGGTCTTGGGAGCTCTTTTCCCGCACCCAGAGCCTGGTATTCCGTTTGACAACAGAATCAACATTCGTCTGTTTTCAAGCGAGAAACAATTTTATCATAATAAAACGCTATAGTTGCTTTTCATATGATTGTGGTTCGAACCCTCCAACAGCTTGTTTCAGTGTTTAAGTCGTGTGAATGCTTAAAGCAGGCTGAAAGTAATGTCGAAAACTCTAATCTGTTTGCAACGGACAGAAATTGTGGCACTTAGTGTATATGGGTTTAAAAAAGAAATACACTGAGTTGTTTTCAGTGTTCATGTGAAATGCAGATCTACGACAAAAATTAATTGGAAATTTATACAAATATTTTTAAACATTTAATCCATAACCTGTTTCTAGTTTTGCTATATATAATAAAGTGACCACTTAAATCAGGTTGAAAGTAAAGCAGAATGCGTCTTAAGCCGCATTCTGCTTTACTTTCAGCCTGCTAGCTGTAAGCTACAACACAGACTTATACACTGTATAATTCCGTGGCTACAACATGTTGTGATGTAGAAACATTTCTAAATTAGTGCATAGGCTATTTATGACTGTAAATATAAAGTGGAAATATTTTCTTCAGTGACGGAATAATTATAATTTATTATATGCCTTCGAATGATATCGAGCGTTTCCGCGTGTATCTGCAGAGTAAAATACACGAGTCTGTATCAGCCACCTTGTAGCCTAAATATAAAGTGGAAATATTTTATTCAGTGACGGAATAATTATAATATATCATAAAAGGCGTATGATGTTCTATGGGGGGTAATGGGTTTTAATAGATAACGTCTTGTTAAATGTTGAAATGGTTCATTCCCAAATGAATATTTACATTCTAAACTTCATCTTCAACTTCAATTCGTTACTTCCAGACGATCAGTTCAGATCATTATCGGAAGGCGCTGTCAGTGATATGCACGGAATTAGTCTGTTAAGTGCAAAATCAAAGAATAAAAGCATGAGATCAAAGATCATTTAGACAAGTAAAAGAACAGAGGTGCAAAGTTAAAAGTAATTTAAACAATTCATGGGTAGGCTAGAAGTGGACCGCTCCCAGTCCACTCTTGAAAGCATCCAGATGGAGAAAAGAGATATCTAATGTATATTTTTTGCTATTAAACCATGAATCAGAAACGACGATCTTCATTCGTGATTAAACTAAACAATAATTTGAAGTAAAACAATGTTCAATACCTCGATAAGTGTACCGCTATTTGTAAATGATTGCGGCCCGTGAATTAGTCCTGTCCTTACCATCGAAAGTTGTTTACAAATGGCTGACATAAGAATTTGAGTGGCTATTGACATTTTGATTCAATTTTCCCGATGGCTAACAGCCAAGTTCATTTGAAGTTTGGGGGCAATGCCGGGGCCAGTGTCGATGCTTACTTGGAGTACAAGAGGTATCAATATCTGATGTATTTTATAGGCGACACAGATCTTTTAATGTTTGAAACATTCGGCCCAAGAACTCTTCGACCATACCCCCCAAATATCAGCTCTGTTTCTATGCTGCATATTAACTTCAATACTTTTATCTTAATTGTGGATTTTAAAAGACGCTATAAGTCAGTGTTGTATTAACGAACACATTGCCTGTTTCTAGTTTTTAAAAAAGGTGACTATTTAAAGCATGTGGAAAGTAAAGCAAAATGTGCCATAATGCGCATTTTGCTTTACTTTCAGCATGCTTTAAGCTAACATCTGCTAGGATATACAATACATTTCTTATGGTGCATATTCAAGACTGTAATGTAGACAATGGCACTTATAATTTTCTTCAGTGAAGGAATAAATTTGAGGTGTAAAAAAGCATATTTGTGGAGTAATGGGTTAAAGTTGCACTAGACTGTTGCAATACATGTACAGTGCTCCCTCACTACAACGGCCATCTGAACAAAGATACCTTCCTTACAACAACGCTTGCCGATGTTCCCCAAACAAGACAATTATGCCCAACCTTTTTACGGCTACAATATCGTCTGCTAAAATTGTTGTCAGCTGTTTTTCTCAAAGTTACATATTGAACATTTTGACAGAAAAAAACATAATGTGGAGCAACAAAATAGCTTGAATCCAGATCAGACGCTGTGTTACACTTGCAAATTTATGTAATCCAATTTAATTTCCCTTCCTATAGCAACTCCATCCAAACAACACACACAATCTTGTCTCCCATTTGGTGTTGTTTTAGAGAGGGAGCACTGAACCTTGAAATTTAAAATTGTAATTCCCAATAATGCCAGATGATAAACTTGATTTTGTCAAATGGAAATATAGGATCTGTCACTCATCGATGTGTTACAGACTAGCTGATCTCAACAAATCTTGAATTGAAGTGTTCTTTAAGCGAGGCTTGGCTGCATTTATCAAGGCTCCAGATAAGAGGGAGTAAACTGATAAAATCCAACATCTTCAAGCTTGTTTCAGCACTAAATCCTATGGTGTGACTACTCATTAGAAATGTCTTGAAAAGACGCTTCTAATGAGTAGTGACACCATAGGGTTTAATGCAGAAAAAAATACTTTTTTTTTTAGATATCCCCCTTATCTGGAGTTCTGTCATTTATTATACGTGTGTGTATTTGTCTGTTTTTACAGAATAGTTGGAGATGATGATGGAGGGGTTATGTTCACACCAGCACAGTATGAGGCCTACAAGAAGAAAGTTTTACCAATCGTTAGTATTCTTTTGGTATTCTTATAATGTTATTTCTTGACAAGAAAAGTGTGAAACCCATCAAGATTAAGCTTCCATCTGCTTGCATAGAGAACATAATTTCTTATGGTACATAATCATGACTGTATTTATAAAGTCCATTAGAAAATTTAGCACTGTAGCATCATGCCATGTTTCATGTTTTGTAGACAGTTGACCATTTAAAGCAGGTTTAAAGTAAGCAGAGTTCACCTAGAGACACATTCTGTCATTTACTTTTTCAGCCTGCTTTAAGCTACCATCTGCTAAGATATCTTAACATTCTTATGGTGCTTATTCCTGACTGTATAAATTGGAACTACTTTCTTCAGTGGAGGAATAAATTAAATGCATTAAAATGCGTATCTCTGGCATAATGCTTTAAGAATAGTCAAATTTGTGTAATATCCAGGCATGCATAGGAATACCAATTGATGGTCATTAACCCATTACCTCTTAACCTATTTCTAGCTTTAAAAACAGGTGACCACTTAAAGCAGGTTGAAAGTAAAGCAGAATGTGCCTTAAGGCACATTCTGCTTTACTTTCAGCCTGCTTTAAGCTACCATCTTCTAGGATACGGAAAATATTTCTTCTGGTACATATTCTTGGCTGTATAAACTGGAACTTTTTTCTTCAGTGGAGGAATAAATGAGAGGTGTAAAAAGGCGTTTTTAAGGGGTAATTAACCCTAGCGATAAGTATACTTGTCATTTACAAACAGTGTACCTGTGAGGATTACACTTTTCCTATGCAAACAATGTAGACTCTGATCAGAGGGCTCCTTAACCCTTTACCTGATAGCCTATTTCTAGAATTGAAGATAGGTGGCTACTTAAAGCAGGTTTAAAGTAAAGCAGAATGCGCCCTAACTTAGCCCTAAGGCACATTCTGCTTTACTTTCAGCCTGCTTTAAGCTATCATGTGCTACAATATAGAAAATATTCCCTATATTATAATAAATTATATTCATGACTGATTGAATTGGAACTATTTTTCAGGGCTCCAGATAAGAGGGAGTAAACTGAACAATTCTGACATTTTCTCACTCATTTCAGCACCAAATCCTATGGTGTTACTACTCATTAGAATCGTCTCGAAGAGAAGATTCTAATGAGTGGTGACACCATAGGGTTTAATGCAGAAATAAAGATTTTAGATTTTGAAATACCCCCCTTAACTGGAGCCCTGTATTTTTTTTAGCGGAGGAACAAATCATATTCGTTAAAAGGCGCTTCTATCGGGGAAAGGGTTAAGGAGCCGTCTGATTAGGGTCTACACTGTTTGCCATTTTGCAACATATTGCAAACATCAACTCTGTATAAAAAAGAAAGGAATTGACTTACTTGGAAACTGGAATTGTTTATTAACTCTTTTCTCTCTGAAACTTCAAATGGACAATTCCAGTTTTCAATTTAGTCTAGTCCATTTTTGACATTTTAGAGTTGACTTTTACAATATATGTCAAAATGACAAACAGTGTAGACCCTGATCAGAGGGCTCCTTAAGGAGCCCTCTGATCAGGGTCTACACTGTTTGCATAGGACAAGTGTACTCCTCACAGGGGCGCTGTTTGCAAATGACGCATATATGTGTGACTAGGGTTCAAAGAGTTAAAAGTTTCAGGGGTGAATGAGTTAATACTTAATTCTTCTTCTTCATGCATTGTGTTTTCTCAGAGGCTGAAAAACAGACTGTTTACCTCATGGACTGCCCCAACTGGTATGGACTGTAAAATGGTTGGGCCAGAGACGCCATGTTTCTGTCAACATAGGTTTGTAAAAAGTTGATTAAACTATTTTATTATATACCTATCAATGATTTATAGAGATTTCTCAGTTAGATAAATTTGATATCGTCACAGTTGATATCATCACTACTTGTAGTGATGATATCACTTTATGTGGCGTAACGTCATAAGTAGTTTAGTGAAGTCGCGCTAATCAATTTTTGGTGTTTTTTCTGTAAAAAAGTGCGTAAAATAAATATAATAAATAGAAAAATCAATTCATTTGAATAGATATGAAAAATATATCACTCAAATGGGTTGTTATCTGGTTCAAAAACGAGTGCCGAAGGACGAGTTTTTTAACCAGATAACAACCCATTTGACTGATATATTTTTCATATCAATCCAAAGAAATTGATTATCCTCTATATAGTGTATCCCATATTACAAGAGCCACTCAAGTTTGTCTTATAAGACATATCTCTTGTTTGAATCATCATTGCCAGTATAAGGCAGGTAGAATATTTGTATCATTTCTTTAACCTTCTCAACCCATTACCCCATAGCCTGTTTCTAGTTATGAATAAAGGTGACCACTTAAAACAGGTTGAAAGTAAAGCAGAATGTGCCTTCTACCATCTACCAGAATAAAAAAAAAATTTCCTATGATACATATTTATGACTGTATACATTGGAACTATTTTCTTCAGTGTCCAGACAAAAACTGAAGGCGTAAAAAGGCGTTTTTTAGGGTAATGGGTTAAATTATTATAATGTCACCCATATTACAAGCATAGGCATTCGGCCCTTGTCATAGATTACGCGCCGAAAACCTGTGATTACAAGAGCCGCTCAAGTTTGTCTTATAAGACATATCTCTTGTTTAAAACACCATTGCCTGTATGACGCACTGATAGAAATCGGTATCAGTTCTTTAACTCATTACCCCATTACCTGTTTTAGTTTTGAAGATATGTGACTGCTTAAAGCAGGTTGAAAGTAAAGCAGAATGTGCCTTAACGCGCATTCTGTTTTACTTTCAGCCTGCTTTAAGCTACCATCTACCAGAATATAGAAAATATTTCCTATGATACATATTTATGACTGTATACATTGGAACTATTTTCTTCAGTGTCCAGACAAAAACTGAAGGCATAAAAAGGTGTATTTATGGGGTAATGGGTTAAATTATTATAATGTCACCCATATTTCAAGAGCCACTCAAGTTTGTCTTATAAGAGATATCTCTTGTTTGAAACATCTCTGCCTGTATGAGGCACTGATATAATATCAGTATAAGTTCTTCAACCCCCTTAACCCATTACCCTATAGCCTGTTTTTAGTTATGAATAAAGGTGACCACTTAAAGCAGGCGGCACATTCTGCTTTACTCTCAGCCTGCTCTAAGCTATCATCTTGTAGGATATAGCAAATATTTCTTATGAAATATATTTATGAATGTATAAAATTGAACTATTTTCTACTGTGAAAGGAATAAATCAAAGGCGTAAAAAGACTTTTTAATGGGGTAATGGGTTAAGATTTACTGTCTGTTATTTGGAGTCCTGACATCATTAGATACTAAGCAGTAGAGTTATGCAGTGAAACCACTCTATTTCTACCACTAAAATAATGCTAACTGGTTGTATGAAAGACAGTTGGCAGCTTAAAGCAAGGTGAAAGTAAAACTGAAAGCTCCTATAGGAGCTTTCTGTTTTACTTTCACCTTGCTTGAAGCAGCCACCTGCCTTAACCGGTAACCCCCTTTTTACGTCTTTAATTTATTCTTCCACTGAAGAAAATACGTCCATTTAATACAGTCATGATTATGCACCATAAGAAATATTTTCAATATCCTTATAGAATCTGAAGATAGTTTAACCCATTACCCCATAGCCTCTTTCCAGTTTTGAAGATTGGGGACCACTTAAAACAGGTTGAAAGTAAAGCTGCTTTACTTTCAGCCTTCTTTAAGCTATTATCTGCTAGAATATAGAAAATATTTCTTATGATTTTTATTTGCGACAGTATAAATTGAAACTATTTTCTTCAGTAGAGAAATTAAATAAAGGCATAAAAAGGCTTATTTATGGGGTAATGGGTTAAAGCTGGCTGAAAGTAAAGCAGAATGCGCCTTAACCTGCTTTAAGTGGTCACCTATCTTCAAAACCAGAAACAGTTTAAGGGTTAATGGGTTAAACTCAAAATAATTAACTTGATTACTCACTTAGATTATTAGTGGTCGTTATCTATAGAGAGGTTTTACTGTATTTAGTTATGGACAGCACAAGACAGACTTCGAGACTATACCAAAGGAACGCCCTATACATCTACCATGCAAGGTGAAAGGCTGTGGTTGTCATAGTTACCACTATGTTCCATTGTTTACTGGAAGACAGTCAATCCGATGCAGCTGTAAACATTTTGCTGAAGACCATGTCACACGCACGCCGTATAAATGTAAAAAAGGTATATAAGATTTAATCCTTATAGTATTTGATGAATAAATAGAGTATAGTAACTAATAACCTCTCTATTATGACCGTAATATGAGGTTATTTTGGGGGCGTTTATGGCAGAATAATACTTAACCCATTACCCCATAGCTTGATTCTATTTTTGAAAACAGGTGTCCACTTAAAGCAGGTTGAAAGTAAAGCAGAATGTGCCTAAGGCACATTCTGCTTTACTTTCAGCCTGCTTTAAGCTGCCATCTGCTAGAATATAGAAAATATTTCTTATAATATATATTCATGACTGCATAAATTGGGAGTATTTTCTTGAGTGGAGGAATACATTAAAGGCGTAAAAAGATGTATTTATGGGGTAATGGGTTAAATAAAAAAGAAAGTAAAGCAGAAGGCTCTTGAATGATCTTGCATCAAGCTGTCACCTGTCTTTAATACATACACATTACCAGTTGACAGTGCGATACAGAGTGATGTATTTAGCTCGAGACGTTTTTGGCGGAAATAGCCGATCTGACGAGCGCCTTGGCGCGAGTCTGATCGGTAACAATGTTTCCGCCAAAAACGTCGAGAGCTAAATGCAACACTCTGTTGCGCACTGCCAACTGGTGATGTGTTTATTATATGCCTTGAATACAAACCAGAAACAACTAAATAGTTATTTAAATCATTTTATATCCAAAATTTATTAGTAATTTGAAGCAGAACAAGATTTTTTGTATGTCACAAAGAATAACGCTGCACTCGTACATGTACGTAAATGACATCACGTCAAATCGAAAGCGAGGTCAGAGTAAAATACAAAGTGGCTGATACAAGGTGGCTGATACAGACTCTTGTATTTTACTGTGCAAATACACGCGGAAACGCTCGATATCACTCGAAGGCATATAATAACATCAATTAGCACTTATAAAAAACATTTATAATCAAAATTTTAATGAGTGATATGTTAAATTTATCAATAATGTCTTTATTCAAAACTGTGCTATACAGTAAAAGAACAGAATTGCACATGATCATGTGCAAACCAGTAGGATTGCAGTTAGAAAATGAAATAATAATTAAACAGTATGGTTGTCAAAGAAAACTTCTTTATCACATTCAACCCTAGCGACGAGTATACTCGTCATTTACAAACCGTCTACATTCAACCCTAGCGACGAGTATACTCGTCATTTACAAACCGTCTACATTCAACCCTAGCAACAAGTATACTCGTCATTTACAAACAGTCTACCTGTGAAGATTACAGTTGTCCTATATGCAAACAGTGTAGACCCTGTTCAGAGGGCTCCTTAACTCTTTCCTCCCTGAAACTTTGAATGGACAGTTCCATTTTCCATTTTAGTCTTGTCCATTTCTGACTTTTAAGGGTTGTTTTTGTCAATGTTTAGCATTGTGACAAACAGTGAAGACCCTGATCAGAGGGCTCCTTTCGGAGCCCTCTGATCTGGGTCTTCACTGTTTGCATAGGAGATGTGTACTATTCACATGTACCCTGTTTGAAAAAGACGCCTATATGCGGGACTAGGGTTCAAAGAGTTAAGGAGCCCTCTGATCAGGGTCTACACTCTTTGTCATTTGGAAATATATTGTTAAAATCAACCCTAAATAGTCAAAACATGGACTTGACTTATTTTGAAATTGGACTTTTCCATTTAAAGTTTCAGGGGTGAATGAGTTATCCCATTACTCCATATTATATACCTTTTTATGTTACTAATCATTTCTTCTTTGAGAAAAGTTCATGTAGTACCAACCTGGAAAATCCTGGTCATAAAACACAGATGGCATTTTCAGTACTGTATCGTTTCAGATGTAACCTTAAAGCAGGTTCAATATAGTAAAGAAGAATGCTCCTTTAGGAGCATTCTGCTTTATTTTAAGCCTGCTTTAAGATGTCACCTGTCTTCAAGACTTAAACAGGCTATGAGGTAAAGAGTGTACGAAGCAGTTATATTTTTATATCGCAAGACTGTAAGTGTTCGGGGTTCACAAGTTCCTACACATGTGGGTGTGGTCAGCCGTACAGCGCCCATACAATGATTGTGGAGACCAAGGAAGAGCGACTTGCCAGGGGTCACCCCGTAGGTCAGGATGTGCCATATAAAGCCATGGGTGGACTCACTGGGTTCTCCTCTCTAATGGATGGCTACATGCGTCTAGACCCCAGTGGCATAGGTAACTATATTCTTACACTGCTCTCTAAAACACTCACGGTTTTGACTACTGGGTGATTGAAACAGGAGTTTGCTTAAAACTGGGCGAAAGTAAAGTAGAAAATGTTTTGCTTTACTTTCATCCTGCTTTAACCCTTTCCCCCATAGAAGCGACTTTTAGTGTATTAAATTTATTCCTCCGCTGAAGAAAATAGTTCCAGTTTATACCCTCATGAACAATTACCATAACAAATCTTTTTATATAACCTAGTAGATTGTAGTTTAAAGCAGGCTGAAAGTAAAGTAGAATGTGCCTTAAGGCACATTCTGCTTTACTTTCAACCTGCTTTAAGTGAGTATCTGTATTTAATGTTATTAACGGGTTATTGGGCAAAGGGTTAAGCAACCAACTGTCATAAAAGCTGAAAAAAAGATGGAAAGGGTTTCTTTCTTTTGTGATCTGTCTGACACAAGTGTGCACCTTTTCCTAGGTAAAAGATTCCTTATTTACAGGGCTGCCATATATCCGGATTTTTCCGAAATCTCCGGATTTTTTAAAAACAAATCTCGGATATGGGTGTCAAACAGTTTGGATCCTGACTGTTTGCATAATTATGTTGATGTCATAAAACCTGGCAGCTAAAGGGTTAAAGGTACGTTTCCTAAAATCGCGCTTGAAAATTTGGAAATCTTAGGATTTATTTTAGCAAATTATGGTAGCCCTGTATTTATTAGCAAAATTAATGCAATGGTTACAAAATTAAAGACACAGTGGAGAAGACATTATTCTTTTGCAATAAATGTTTTTATGTCCATTGCAAACAGCTTTGAGCCTGAGCAGACGTCCTGTAAACAGGCATCAGATGAGGGTCCAAACTGTTTGCCACTTAGGTTAACATAAGTAGTCAGAATTGTCAGAAAATTGTTCTTTTCTCCATTTTATTGCAATGCATTTTATTTGCATTTAAACAAGAAAGAATAATGTCTTCTCCACTGCATATGCTAATAGTGTGCAGGTTTCTATATATGAATATTCATTATGAGGACGGGTAATCTGGTATTTGTTTCTTTATCGTGGCTTTGTTTATTTCTGCAGGTGCCCCTCCAGAAGAGTATTTGAACCAGCCCATCACATCCTCCGACCATCCGTTCCTCAGAACTAATGTAGAATCTATAAAACAATATAAGATGAAACAGAGAGCTCTTACAGGTGAGAATTGTTATAGATATTCATTTGCTTCTTTACTGTATTGTATAAAGTTAAATCATTTGACTCAGAGCCAAAAATGCATGGATAAACCTATTACCTCATAGCCTAGGTGTCTAGCTTGAAGACATCTGACCACTTAAAGCAGGTTGAAAGTAAAGCAGAATGTGTCTTGCTTTAGGTTACAATCTGCTAGGATATAGAAAATATTTCTTATGTAACAAATTCTTGACAGTATAAAGTGGAACTATTTTCTTTAGTGGAAGAATAAATTTTAAGCATAAAAAAGCTGAAAGTGTCAAACGTTTCAATCCTGATGAGCCTCCGCCTTACGCGGTGTCTCAACTGGATCCAAACTGTTTGCACAGATAATGAGGATTCTGTCGTCAGCGTGCAAAGAGTTAAACTTTACAATGCTAATTTTTCAAATTCACTTTTCCATTTTCTAGATAGATAGATGTTTATATTGACTCTCCAGAAGTTGCCAGCCCCCTTTATCATGGTTTTGTTGAAAAGTGGCAGGATCTTTCGACAAGGGATTTTTGCAATGAAAATAGGTATATTAGGGAATATTTACGCACCAACGTCAACAACTTTTAGGCAAGACAAGAGTTTTTTATGCATTGGGGAATTTTAACCAAATTTTTGGGGAAACAGTATACCATTGTGCTTGGGGAATGAGGCCCCAATGTCGGCCCAAAAAATGGCATATAAAAGGGCTGGTTGTTTATCCTATGGTACTATGTTCAGGGGCCGAAAAATATCACTCGTCTTGCATGCTTTAACCTCTTCTTTTTGCAAAACAAGTGGATTTTTTGGTTGGCCTAAACTATCTTTTATACTGGGCGAGTGACAAATTTCAGAATTTTTTTCAGGTCAGGCTGATGCAGATGAGGATGCTGACCTGGCGGAGAGAATGTCAGCCATGAAGAAGCCAGGAGAGGATGACATGGACTTCTATGAGAGACGATATCAGGAGAGGGTGAGAATAAATCCCTTGTCATCTCTTAACCCATTACCCCATGAATATGCCTTTTTACGTCTTTAAATTATTCCTCCACAGAAGAAAATAGTTCCAATTTGTACAGTCATGAAAATGTACAATAAGAAATATATTGTAAATCCTAGCAGATGATAGCTTAAAGCAGGTTGAAAGTAAAGCAGAATGCACCTTAAGGCACATTCTGCTTTACTTTCAACCTGCTTTAAGTAGTCACCTATCTTCAATACTATAAACAGGCTATGGAGTAAAGGGTTAACCCTTTCTTGCATAGTAGAGCCTGAAATCAAATAAAAGATATTTATTATATGCCTTCGAATGATATCGAGCGTTTCCCCGTGTATATGCAGCGTAAAATACAAGAGTCTGTATCAGCCACCTTGTATCAGCCACTTTGTATTTTACTCTGACCTTGCTTTCGATTCAACGTGACGTCATTTACGTTCATGTACGAGTGCCGCGTTATTCTTTGTGGCATACAAAACTTCTCGTCTGCTTCAAATAACTAATAAATTTTGGAAGTAAAATGATTTAAACAACTATTTAGTTGTTTCTGGTTTGTATTCAAGGCATATAATAAACACATTACCAGTTGGCAGTGCGCAACAGAGTGTTGCATTTAGCTCTCGACGTTTTTGGGGGAAACAACCGATCAGACTCGCACCAAGGCGCTCGTCAGATCGGCTATTTCCACCAAAAACGTCTCGAGCTAAATACATCACTCTGTATCGCACTGTCAACTGGTAATGTGTATGTATTTAAAGAAATATTTCATTAACCGCTTCCAGCATAGTAAAAGTTTTCAGTGGTCATTGATGGTCAAAGTGGAAACAAGAAAAAAGTGTATTCTACAAAATACTTTTTTGAATATAGGACTAATATGTGTAATTGTAGCTTAAACCATTACCTCATAAATACGCCTTTAATTTATTCCTGACAAAAATAGTTTCTTTTTAATTTCTATACAGTCATTAATATGCACCATAAGAAAAAAAGATCTTATATCTTATATAGCAAATGGTAGCTTAGAGCAGGCTAAAAGTAAAGCAGAATTCTGCTTTACTTTCAACTTGCTTTAAGTTGTCACTTGTCTTCAAAACTAGAAACAGGCCATGGGGGTAATGGTTAAAGCAATCACCTGTCAAATACTAAAAACACATTTGAAGAGTATAAGTTGACATGAAAAATCCTAAGATTTCCAAATTTGCATTTTTCAAGTGCGATTTTACGAACCGTACCTTTACCCCATCGCCTGTGTCTAATTTTTTGACACGTGGCTGCTTAAAGCAGGTTGGAAGTAAAGCAGAATGCGCCTTAAGGCGCATTCTGCTTTACTTTCAGCCTACTTTAAGCTACCATGTACAAGAAAAAAATTCCGAAGATTTAGGAAAAATCCGGAGAAATGGCAGCCCTGTAGATATTTTTACTTATTTGTAATTTCAGTTGAAAGCAGAGAAGCAACAGGCTCGGGCATCGAGGGCATTACCAGCTGGTCGTATGGCTGTTGGAAAAAGAAAATGAACAATTGTATCAATATTGGGGTGGACGTATTGAAGATATTAATTTGGCTTTAATTTAGAGTTACTAGGACTCTTAAAACTGCATTAGGAAAGGGTCCACACATTCTGCACAACACATGGATAATTTGTTGCATGATTTACATTAGGAAACAATAGAGAGTTGCTTTACTCTTTTTGATAGGTCAAATATGTATTGAGCAATCATAGAAGTCCCATAACATTTACTCTAAAGCCTTATTAGCTTGGCTGTTTTTTAACCCATTACCCTATAAATACACTGTTTTACGCCTTTAATTAATTCCTCCACTGAAGAAAATAGTTCCAAATTATACAGTCCTGAATATGTATAATAAGAAATATTTTCAATTTTCCAGCAGATGGTAGCTAAAAGCAGGCTGAAAGTAAAGCAGAATGCGCCTTAACCCTTTGAACCCTAGTCCCGCATATAGGCGTTCTTTTCAAACAGTGTACATGTGAATAGTACACTTGTCCTGTGCAAACAGTGAAGACCCAGATCAGAGGGCTCCGAAAGGAGCCCTCTGATCAGGGTCATCACTGTTTGTAATAATGCCAAACATTGACAAAAACAACCCATAAAAGTCTGAAATAGACTAGACTAAAATGGAAACCAGAATTGTCCATTTAAAGTTTCAGGGAGTAAAGAGTTAAGGCGCATTCTGCTTTTATTTCAACCTGCCTTAAGTGGTCACCTATCACCAAAACCAGAAGCAGGCTATGGGGTAATGGATTAAAAAAAAAACAAGCTATTGTCATCACTTGGGTGTCCACATTGTCATGGTCGTTGTCTTAAATCTTAATGCTGGCTATAACGTTTTTAATTTTTCATCTACAATCTTCATGTTTGGTATGAACTTTCAGTCTATCCAGACATACCAAAATGTATTACCATCACCTATGACCTAATTTTTCATCTACAATCTTCATGTTTGGTATGAACTTTCAGTCTATCCAGACATACCAAAATGTATTACCATCACCTATGACCTAATTTTTCATCTACAATCTTCATGTTTGGTATGAACTTTCAGTCTATCCAGACATACCAAAATGTATTACCATCACCTATGACCTAATTTTTCATCTACAATCTTCATGTTTGGTATGAACTTTCAGTCTATCCAGACATACCAAAATGTATTACCATCACCTATGACCTAATTTTTCTGTATTTTTCTCTGATCTTCAAAAGCATACTAGCCTTGGCACCCGCATGCTGTGATCTTGTTTTCTTCTCTTACTTTGTAAGCGTCAAACATTATATTCAGCTCCATCAATTCATTGAGTTTTCATTTTACACTTTTTCACATTAAAATTACCTCGATCTTGCATTCCTCTTTATTGATCATAAGCATTTTTTTTTTGTTCTTAAAGTTTCACTTTCATCCTGCTTTAGGAGGCCACCTTTCTCCAACACCATCACTGAACCATTGTTTGAGTGGGTGTAACTATATATACTGTAAAATTCCTAAAAATTGGCCCACCCTATATAACTACTGTAATTATCATTAAAATTGAAACTAATTGCTTGTATCACACAGTAATTTGCACAAAAGATGAAAACTGAATGGCAAACAGTGTAGATCCTGATCAGACTGCTCCTGCAGGAGCAGTCTGATCAGGGTCTACACTGTTTGCTAAGGTATGTCTGTCCCATACTTAGGGGAATTATGGTATACCAAAGTTCCTTTGCACATTGTTTTCAAGTGGCTGTGTGTGGGGTTTTTACAGCACTATTTTTTAAGACTGTGATATTTTATTTGTCTGTGATATTTTGTTTTGATTTATTATTTATTTAACTACATGTACCCAAAATTCCAAGTAGACTGGTTTATGTTTTGGTAGCTAAAACTGTCAACAAGGTAACAAAAAACCCAGAGTTACTTAGTGTTGATAGAGTTAAAAGATAACAGTGTAGACCCTGATCAGAGAGCTCCATCAGGAGCTGTCTGATCTAGGTCTACACTGTTTTCAAAAAGCATCAATATACGCTAATAGTAAGAGAAGAGATATATTAAACATTTTTTATCACATAATTTGCGGTCTGGGAGTTGCATAAAGCGATTGTATAAATATCGTAATCCACTAGTGGAATATCGTTTTTTGGGCTCCGGCCTAACTTGTCCGTCCATAAGCGCTGCATGTAGCGGGGCGCCAAATGACGTCATTTACTATGACGTTAACGTAAACAATGTAACGTTTGGCGGAAAATCTATATAGCGTAGGGTCTACAAACTACGGCTTCAAATCAATTTAATAGGTGCTTGAACTTGTAATGTGATAAATAGAATATCACATTCGTGTTCATTATTTATCATTTTTAATAAACTCGTTGACTAAAATGAATATGACGCTCGCCAAGGCTCGCGTCATATTATTTTAGTCAACTCGTTTATTAAAAATGATAAATAATGAACACTCATACAATATCCTCTATAAATACCATTGAACAGTTGATGTTATTGTTTTCCATTGGTTGTAAATCAACTGTTCTCGTTTAAAAACAGCAATTATTCCTTTCCGTCCATTATGTTATTTGTTTGTGTTTCTGTTGGTCATCAGTGGTCCGTATTACGAAACATGGTACAACAAATATTGTAGTAAGTCAGATTCTAAAATTTTCAATTATCATTCATTTCTCCATCTAATCCTGTCTTGTGGCATCTCTTTGGAATCGTCTTGAAAAGAGATGTTACAAGATAGAATTAGATGGAAAAAATCAGAAATTAAATGTATCTTAAAAGTTTTGTCGTACGACGTTTCCTAAGATGGGCCCCAGGTTTGTTCATGCTGTAACTCAAAACAACTCTTGCCAGATTTTACCCATACTTGGTAGACTGCTTCAACATACAGTAGAGAATCTGTTATTCTTTCCCGTTTAAACGCAAACGTACGCAAACGCAAAGCACTAAAACGTAGAAAAGAACAACTTTTGGACAATTCTGATAATTCTTGTTTATCATGGTGGCAAACAGTTTGGAGCCTGATCAGACGCCGGGTTACCCGGCGTCTGATCTGGCTCCAAACTGTTTGCACTGCAAATAATAGTTTTAGCGTAAAGGCGTTTATTGGGAAAGAATAACAGATTCTCCACTGTAATTTGTAAGAGTTTATACAGTGTGACATTTCAACAATATTTGGTTGAGCTATGCCCACTGAACATTATTTTGTGTTGCATGCAGTCTTGCTACATGTATACGCTCATTGAAAACTACAGGTCATTACCCCATAGCCTGTGTCTAGTTTTGAAGACAGGCAACCACTTAAAGCAGGTTGAAAGTAAAGCAGAATGCGCCTTAAGGCATTCTGCTTTACTTTCAGCCTGCTTTGAGTTATTATCTACTAGGATGTAGAAAAATATTTCTTATGGTGCATATTCATGACTGTATAAATTAAAACGTGTTTCCTTCAGTGGAGGAATAATTAAACCCATAAACCATATTCCTCCACTGAAGAAAATTGTTCCAATTTATACAGTTATGAATATGTATAAGAAATATTTGCTATATTCTAGCAGATAGTTGCTTAAAAAAGGCTGAAAGTAAAGCAGAATGTGCCTTAAGGCGCATACTGTTTTACTTTCAGCCTGCTTTAAGTGCTCACCTGTCTTTAAACCTAGAAACATTTCACAGGGTAGTTGGTTAAATTCGTTAAAAATTGTATTTGTGGGGTAATAGGTTAAGGGTATGGCATTGTCAGGTACAAACTCAGAAAATGTTTGCTTTACTTCCATCATACTTGGACAAATTGGACACTTTAACCCACAACCTCATAAATATGCCTTTAGTGTTTCCCTCCACTGAGGAAAATCATTTACATAGGACAAGCATACTCTTCACAGGTACACTCACTGTTTAAACAGGATGTGGGGGGGGGGGGGGGTGTTACTAAATCTGAGAGTATGATGAATAAAATGTCACTTTTGTTGTTTATAGAACTTTGCTTTTTATACATGTTCAGATTTTTGTTTTATTTTGGTGAATAAATTTAAATATTCATTGCCTTTTATTTTCTTTAACCAATCCTGATTAATTATTCTAACAGTCTAAAGATTACTTATTTGTTTTCCTTATTAACCCATTACCCCATAAATACGTCTTTTTACGCCTTTAAGTTAAAAATAGTTTCTTTTTATTCTGTTATGAATATGTACCATAAGAAATATTTTCTATATCCTATCAGATAATAGCTTAAATCAAACTGAGAGTAAAGAAGAATCGGCCTTTAGGCACATTCTGCTTTACTTCCAACCTGCTTTAAGTGGTCGCCTGTTTTCAAAACTAGAAATAGGCTATGTGGTAATGGGCTAAGATATTGATCATGTGTTTAACAACAGTTGTTTATCAATAAAAAGATCAAAGATTTGTTGTCTGGTGGCAGTTTAACGGTTTACCCTATAGATATGCATTTCAAGGCACCTTAAGGTGCATTCTGCTTTTCTTTCAACAAGCTTTTTAAGTTGTCACCTGTCTTTAAAATTTGAAACAGACTATGGGGGGGTAATGGGTTAAACAATTTGAAGAAACATTGATACAGTGCTCACAGTGGAGAATCTGTTATTCTTTCCCAATAAACGCGTTTACGCTAAAACTATTATTTGCAGTGCAAACAGTTTGGAGCCAGATCAGACGCCGGGTAACCCGGCGTCTGATCAGGCTCCAAACTGTTTGCCACCAAGATAAACATGAATTATCAGAATTGTCCAAAAATTGTACTTTTCAACGTTTTAGTTTTTTGCGTTTGCGTACGTTTGCGTTTAAACGGGAAAGAATAACAGATTCTCCACTGTATATGGTTTGCAAATATCATTGGATTCAGGGTTTGATATTTGTTCTAAGCAGAAAATTACCATAACAAACTTTTCCAATCCCTAAAGTTAGTACTATTCAAAATACATGTACAGTAAAACCTCTCTATTACAATCACTAAAATAAAATGAAGGCTAATTGATTGTATAAAGACAGGTGACACCTTAAGGAGCTTTCTGTTTTACTGTCACCTTGCTTTAAGCAGTCACCTGTCGCAAACAACTAATAAGAAACACAGTTGTGTGGTCGTAATACAGGAATTTAACTGTACACTATTTTTTTTTATTGACAGTCTAGGGGATTTAAAACAAACAACAAACTACAATAGTTTGGGTCATTTGTGTTTTTAGTGTTTTATCAAAAACAATAGTATCACAATTAATACCAGGTAACAATGATGTGGTGAAGTCTTGCACATAAAACAATCCATGATCATCCGCTCTCCTCGCACACACAAGCCTTTAACCCACTACCCCATACTAAAGCCATTTTATACCTCTAATAAATCTTTACTGAGGAAAGTAGTTCCAAAAATAGAACTAAAATATAGAAGATATTTCCAGGCAGTAGCTTAAAGTAGGCTTTACTTTAACCTGTTTTTAGTGTTTGTTGTTGTTGAAATAGGGTTTTAACCCATTACCCCATAGCCTGTTTCTAGTATTGAAGATAGGTGACCACTTAAAGCAGGTTGAAAGTAAAGCAGAATGTGCCTTAAGGCACATTCTGCTTTACTTTCAGCCTGCTTTAAGCTACTACCAACTAGAATATAGAAAATGTTTCTCATGATACATCTTCAAGATTGTATAAATTGGAAGTATTGTCTTCAGTGGAGGAGTAAATGAAAGACGTAAAAAGTCGTATTTATGAGGTAATGGGTTAAGTCGCTGTAACAGTACTTCAGCTGTTGCGACTCCAGGAGAAAAGCTGCCAGATCAATACCTCATTTACATCAATCTAAACATATGAAGTATTGATCTAGAAATATGAACCCTGACCAGAATACCAGAGTTACAAATATTCTGGATTTAAACCTTTTCAGTACTTGGACTGACGTACAAATACATCATTTTAGGATATATTTATCCATCAATCAAATGCTTTTAGTGGTCACCTGTCTTCAAAACTAGAAATAGGCGAAGGAGTAATGGGTTAACACACAAGCCTTGCAATACTACCAGCTACAGTGGAGAATCTGTTATTCTTTCCCGTTTAAACGCAAACGCATAGTACTAAAACGTAGAAAAGTACAACTTTGGACAATTCTGATAATTCATGTTTATCTTGGTGGCAAACAGTTGGGAGCCTGATCAGACGCCGGGTTACCCGGCGTCTGATCTGGCTCCAAACTGTTTGCACTGCAAATAATAGTTTTAGCATAAACGCGTTTATTGGGAAAGAATAACGTTTACTCCACTGTATACTGAAACCTCTTTTCAGCCACCATTATGAAAAGGTTAAAGACAAAATAACTTAATACTAATAATTTGCAAAACAAACAAAGCTGAGGGTCTTAATAATATTTTGAGATTCTATTGTAAAGTTGTACAAACAAAATCCCAAATACTACATGCATATTTGCATATCCAAACGTGATAGGAACATTTGAAGAACTGAAAGCCTTATTTTCAACCAAAACCTGTGTAGAGACCACTAATTAGAATGTACTTTCTGATCTTACAAAGGATCTCTGTACCATAAAAAACATTGTCAGCTGGTTGAAGAATCTTGTCATTATAAAAAAAATGTTTTTGTTTTGTTTTAAGTAGTTGCATTGCTTTTTTTTTAAAGAATGGAAGCTCTACAAAAATTTAACTACAAATGTACATTGATATTGTCAGTCATGCTCTGCTGTCGAAAGGTTGAGACCAGGAGTGATCACTTCCATCATTGATCTAAACAGTACACACATTACTAGGAATGTCAAAAACAGTCTTCACACAACATAAACACACTTTGATGCTTGATTGTTATGGTCATCAATGCCTATCATGAGTTCCGTTTTAACCCATTACCCCCATAAATATGCCTTTAATTCATTCCTCCACTGAAGAAAATAGCTCCACTTTATACAGTCATGAATATGTACCATCGGAAATATTTTCCATATCCTAGCAGAAAGTGGCTTAAAGCAGGTTGAAAGTAAAGCAGAATGTGCCTTAAGGCACATTCTGCTTTGCTTTAAACCAACTTTAAGTAGTCACCTGTCTTCAAAACTAAAAATAGGCAATGAGGTAATGGGTTAAGTTAAAGTTTTAATTTTTTTTATCTTTATCAATTTCTCAAACTTAGTTTTTTGGCCTTTTGAATTTATTGGAAACATTGATATGAATGTCAAACCATTTGAATACAAATTAACCCATTACCCCAGGGCCTGTTTCTAGTATTGAATATAGATAACTATATAAAGCAGATTCAAAATAAAGCAGGACAAGCTTTAATGCCCATTTTGCTTTTCTTTCAACCTGCTTTAAGCTACCATCTGCTACATATGTAGGATATAGAATATATCTCTTATGGTTTATTCTGATAACGGAATAAAGTGGAATTCTTTTCTTTAATTAAGGAATAATTAAATTAAAGACATAAAATGGGGTAATGGACTAAACTACAATACAAGTTACAGTAAAACCTCTCTATTATGACCACTAAACAGTAGAGTGACTGATTGTGTTAAAGACAGGTTACAGCTTAAAACAAGATGAAAGTAAAACAAAAAGCTCCTAAAGGAGCTTGCTGTTTTACTTTCATCCTGCTTAAAGCAGTCGCTTGTCTTAACCCATTACCCACTAAAGACACTTTTTTACGCCTTTAATCTATTAATCATCTGAAGAAAAAAAATCCAATTCATAAAGTCATGAATATGTTTCATAAGAAATGCTTTCTCTGTTCTAGCAAATGGTAGCTTAAAGCAGGCTGAATGTAAAGCAGAATGCGCCTTAAGGCGCATTATGCTTTACTTTCGACCTGCTTTAAGTGGTCATCTACCTTTTAAATGAGAAACAGGCTATGGGGTAATGGGTTAAACACTCACAGTGAGCTCTTTAGTGGTTTAAATCGAGAGGTTTTACTGTATTTAGCCTTGAATCTGGATACAAATTAATCTCAAGTATAAGTATGACTGAGCATGAAAGTGAAGAAGGAAATCTAGCTGCTCGTATGCTGAAGAACAACAAGTGTCGCGTGGGGGGATAATTCAGCATCTGACCAAGATTTGAATCCGGAAGTAACAATTTGTACTCAGGCCAAGTAAATACATACAGTAAAACCTCTCTATTACAACAACTAAACAAGGCTTATTGTTGGTTTGAAAGAGAGGTGGCAGCTTAAAACAAGGTGACATACGTTCACCTTGCTTAAAGCAGCCACCTGCCTAAGAAATAAAATAATTAACTTAATTTAGTGGCCATTATAGAGAGTATAAAGTGGTACTTCTTTCAAAAGTTAAATAATTTAAAGGTGTAAGAAAGTTATTTGGGGGGAAATGGGTTCAGTATACATTTATCACAGGTTTTGCACAAAACTCCTGAACCACATCTATATTATTTCAAGAACAAGAGTAACCCTGAACAAGAACTGTGTCACAGTAACTGACAAATGCCCCCGAGGTGTTTTGTCACTGAAATGTATTCATTTGGCTGTAAAATAAAATTATACAGCAGGTATGGTATTCCTTGCCGTTGTTGTGATGAAAACCGTACAAAGAAACAAGCTTTTCCTAGCTTTAAAACCAGAGTAATGGCCAATATTGAATTAACTCTATTTGTCCTCTAAATGACCTTGACTTTTGTCTGACATGACCCAACTGTACTGAGCTTAAGAGCTTCTTGAGTTGAGTACACATGCCAAATATAAAGTCTCTATTACATACAGTAAAGTTATGGCCAATGTTAAATTCTACCTATTTTATCTGTAAATTACCTTAACCTCTTCCGGACATGACCAAAGTTGTACTGAGCTCAAGGGCTTCTTGAGGTGAGTACACATACAAAATATAAAGTCTCTGCCCTATGTAGTTCTAAAGTTACGGCCAAGGTTAAAGTTGTGAACAGACAAATAGACAAACAGACGGACCAAAAACAATATGCTCCCGACAAAGTCGTGCGGGGCATAAATATCCTTGAACATGAACAAATGATAAATTATTAACATATTAGTTTGCCTCAGAAATCGATACATTCAATTCATTTACAGAAACCACCGTGACTGTTTCATAGCTGAGGAAGCACTAAGCTATTTACTTACAAGCACAAAGGAAAAATCTCTATTAACCCATAAACCCCATTAATGCCTTTAATCTATTCTTGACTGTAGAAAATAGTTCCAATTTTCACTGTCATAAATAAGAATAATAAGAAAAAAAATCTATATTTTAGCAGATTATAGCTTAAAGCAGGCTGAAAGTAAAGCAGAATGTGCCTTAAGGCACATTCTGCTTTATTTTCAATCTGCTTTAAATGGTCAACTATCTGCAAAACTAGAAACAGGCTATGGGGTAATGGGTTAACCAACATCATAAATGGGTCTATGAAATTCTTAATAATTTCATAAGCACAAAATTTGTAATAATAAGGGACAAAAGTGGAGATTAAACATTTCTTGACCTTAGAAGCACTTTTAAGCACATCTACCTATTTCATATAATTGCCACAATTGAATATTAGATTATTAATCTATTGCTTTGAATACAAAGCAAGTTTTGAGTCCACAACTAACCTTAACGCAAAATAACGTAACTTTGGTTCATAAGGACGGACAAGTGTAGCACTAAATGCCTAGGATAACTTTGCGGCAGAGCAGAGCAATAATTTCTCCATTAACCAATTACCCCATAGATCTGCCTTTTTACACGTTTAACTTATTCTTCCTCACAAGCAAATAGCAATTTGTAGTCATGGATATGCACCATACAAAATATTTTCTAGATCCTAGCAGATGGTTGTTCAAAACAAGCTGAAAGGAAAGCAGAATGCGCCTTAAGGCGCATTCTGCTTTACTTTCAACCTGCTTTAAGAGGTCACTTGGCTTTAAAACTAGAAACAGGCTATGGGGTAAAGGGTTAAAGTAAGCTTATGTAATGGACACATTCTTAAGAAATCACGACATTAAGAATGAGCAGAAACCTCATTATTGAAATTACAAAGTGAATCAAGACTATTTATCAATTTAAAAAGGGAAACAATCTGTTTTCATCACAATCATTAGTAACATCCCTTTGGTTTTTTTTATACCATTTAGCCATCTTGCATTCAACTTACAAAGTCAATCAAGGTTATTTATCAATTTGTGTACCCTAAGAAGGGAGACAATCTACTTTCATCACAATCACTAGTAATCTCCCTTTTCTTTTTATACCATTTAGCCATCTTGCATTCAGCTTTCTTGATTGAGGCTTCTGTGAGAAAAAAAACTAACATTACATTAACTACATAAATTAAAGGGAAAAAACAAAAAAAATGAAAAATTTGCATAATAATTAAACAATACGAGATTCGGAATCCAGGTATACAATAAACATTATTTTGACCACCAAAAAGTGGTGTATAATTTCATATTTCATGCATTATGTATACATAGATGTTCTCATGAGGTAATTATACGGTGAATACGGTGATATGCTAACCCATTTATGCCTGGCTAATAACTAACGTTACAATAACGTTGGTAAACAGCTAATAACTATCAGTAAAGTTTGCAAATAGCTAACTGATCTATGCCTGGTTAATAAATAACAAAAACGTTTGCAAACAGTGCAGACCAAGACGAGATGCCGCGTTATGCGGCATCTCATCTTGGTCTGCACTGTTTGCATTTGCTTGTCATTTCAGTTACATCATGTATATATACGGATGAAGAACTTAGGGACTTTGATAACTGAAAATGATCTTAACCAATTACCCCATACCCTGTTACTAGTGTTGAAGATTGACGGCCACTTAAGCAGGTTGAAAGTAAAGCAGAATGCACTTTAAGGCACATTCTGCTTTACTTTCAGCCTGCTTTAAGCTACAAGCTGCTAGAATATAGAAAATATTTCTTATGATACAGTACATAATTGTATTAGTTGGAACTATTTTCTTCTGTAGAAGAATAAATTCCAGGTGTAAAAAGGTGTATTTCTGGGGTAACGGGTTAACAGACAAGCACTATGATAAGATCCATTGAATACTACAAGGCATAAATGGGTTTGAATGACACAATAGGTAAAATATTGAGCAAAATAAAAGCATCGGGAATTTTCCCTGAAAAGACGATATACATAACTCAATGTTGATCAGCCTTAAAGTTTGGCACACACAGCGAAGAAG
This sequence comes from Gari tellinella, assembly GCA_922989275.2. Taxonomy (NCBI): domain Eukaryota; kingdom Metazoa; phylum Mollusca; class Bivalvia; order Cardiida; family Psammobiidae; genus Gari; species Gari tellinella. The sequence goes on from OV277869.1 coordinate 6,355,441, forward strand.
ACGTTATTCTTTCCCAATAGACGAGTTAATGCTAAAACTTTTATTTCCATCGCAAACAGTTTGGAGCCTGATCCGACGCCGGGTAACCCGGCGTCTGATCAGGCTCCAAACTGTTTGCCACACAGATTAAAACTAGTATTCAGTATTGTCAAAACGTTATTTTATATGTTTTATTGCTATGCATTTGCATTTAGTTTGCGTTTAGGCGGGAAAGAATAACGTTTTCTCCACTGTAAACACACAGCATGCTACATGGTGGAGGTGTAAACTGGACGTCAGTGGAATAACCCATGAAACTAAGGCTTGTGTGTATTCTCCATTTAACTATTTGAGCATATGGGAATTTGCTTTCATACAATATAAAGTAAAACCTCCCTATTACGACCAAATGAATTGTTTTAACCCATTCCCCCTATTAATACACCTTTTCACACTTAAGATTTATTCTTCTACAGAAGAAAATAGTTCCAACTCATAATCATGGATATGTATCATAAGAAACATTTTCTATATTCTAGCAGACTGTAGCTTTAAACAGGCTGAAAGTAAAGCAGAATGCGCCTTAAGGTGCATTCTGCTTTACTTTCAGCCTGCTTTAAGCCACCATCTGAATTTTTCTCATTTGGTACATGTTTATGACTGTTAAAACATAAACTGAACTATTTACTTCAGTAGAAGAATAAATTAAACGCGCTAAAAGGCACATCTATGGGGAAAAGGGTTTCTAGTTTTGAAAAACAGGTAACCACTTAAAGCAAGTTGAAAGTAAAGCAGAATGTGCCTTAAGGCACATTCTGCTTTACTTTCAGCCTGCTTTAAGCTAAAATCTGCTAGGCTATATAAAATATTTATAATGGTTATTGTTCATGAGGGTATAAACTGGAACTATTTTCTTCAGCGGAGGAATATATTAAATACGCTAAAAGTCGCTTCTATGGGGGGAAAGGGTTAAGGCATGTGACTGCTTAAAGCAAGGTGAATGTAAAACAGAAAGCTCTTTTCTTTTATAATATAAATTAGCCCTTCTTTCTAATGGTCGTAATAGAAAAGTTTTACTGTATTTCCCAATTTCAGTTTGGCAGAGTATTCTAAGCATTTATCTTTTATCCTCAATCAACTATTTATGTTGTGAATATTCATCAGAATCATCTCTTTGAGATGCTTCAAATGAGAAGTGACAGCATAGGTTCAGAAGAGACACCAAGGAAACTTACTGAGAATCTTTAGTTTACTGAAAGACAGATTGAAAAGTACTGAAGTACAGTGTAGCTCCATTATATCGTGGAAGTTGGGGTCCACGGAATGAAATCCGCGATGTGGTCGGATCGCGATATAGCCCAATTCTGAGCTGAACCAAATTCTATTGTATTTTCCATTGTCAAACTCTGTTATATCAATGTCATGCAATAAACACGATTTCTTGGTTGTTTACCTTGTTACTTCTTGTGAAAACAAGTCTTTATATGCACTGTCATATTTAGCATCAGCATTTTCATGTGTATTAAGCAAACGCGTACTTTCGTTTTTGACAACGGCCGCCATTTTGCTTGAAATTTGCGTGTGTCAGTAAGATTCAGTTACTCGTGAAAATCACACTTAATGCCTATATCGCGATAATAAAGCAGATAAAATGGGATTTTCTAGGTTGTATTGTCAAGAAACAAGTAAATGTAAATGAGAGTGAAAGAACAATGAAGTTAATTTACAGTTTACAAGTTTAAATTCATTAATTGTTTGGCCGACATTGTTCGCGTACATTATTATCTGGTACGAATCGCAATTATAATTGTAAGCGTCTGTTGATGTATCAAAATTTGAATGACTGTGATTTTAACGTCTGTGGTTTAATCTCTCCATTGCTTTTGATATGGATTAGTCGACTTTGATAGTTAAAAGTCAAAGTCCGAATCAGGTTAGTTTGCTAATTATTGCTAAATAATGAGCGAAACTGCACATGCGCGAGTTCACTCATTGTTTGTTGTTAGTGCATCACCTGTCAATCAACGCAGCGGGATGACACACTGCGCGATGACAAGTCCACAGATGGTGATAATTGACACTGATTACGCAATTATAGCGACCTGTTAAAGGAAGATATAATTATTATAGAAACAGAAATCATTGAAACTCAGCTTTTATTGGCTTTAGTATACACATAGGAAAAAAATGGGGTCCAAGCCAGGACCGCGATATATTGGCTTTCGCGAAATAGCGGACCGCGAAGTAACGGAGCTACACTGTAATCTCACAAGGTAGCATTTTATGTGTTAAAGTCACTTTAGGCAAATTTATGTTATTTGAATGACTGCTAAACAGTTTGACTATTAAACTTTCTTTCCCAACTTTTATTTAGAACTCATTGAGAATTTCAATGTCTATTTTTCTGATATACAGTAAAACCTCTCTATTACGACCACGGAAAAGAATATTAATTGACGATTGTACATACAGGTGACAGATAAAAGCATGATGAGAGAAAAAGCAGAAAACTTTCTGTATTACTTTCGTCTTGCTTTAAGTAGCTATCTGCCTTAAACACAAAAAAATTCACCTCAAATTGTGGTCGTAAAAGAGAGGTCTTTACTGTAGTATTTTTGTATTTTTGCTATAGTATAGCAGGGAGAGAGGGAAAAACAAAGATTTATTAACAGTATACCTAATACAACATCCACACTCAGAATGCTTAAACACATTCAACCCTAGCGACGAGTAAACTCGTCATTTACAAACAGTGTACCTGTAAAGATTACACTTGTCCCATGCAAACAGTGTAGACCCTGATCAGAGGGCTCCTTATTGAGCCCTCTGATCAGGGTCTACACTGTTTGTCATTTTGAAATATATTGCTAAAATCAACCCTAAATAGTCAAAAATGGACTCGATTTATTTTGAAATGGGAATTGTCCATTAAAAGTTTCAGGGTTGAATGCTTTGACACTACTAGCTGGTGTCTATACTGGTGCCACATCACACATGTCTCATCTATGTTCTCCGCTTTATAACACTTCCTTACAGAATAAGCTCCCCTCATTTCGTGGCGGTGAGCTAAAAACCAGTGTACATCAGTCATTCCAATTATTATTATGAATTTACGTCGCTTTTCATATCCAGACGTCCAGCTAATTACAGGTGGAGGAAGACCCCAGAAGCCCTTTATGCACTGTTTCAGGCACAAATCAGCAACTGGGAAGAACCACTGACCTTCCGCAAGCCAGCTGGAAGGCTTCCCCACATGAAAAAATCTGAATGCTCAGACAGGGATTCGAAACCCACAGCGGTGAGGGGCTTAGTGATATAAGTCACAGTGACTGTAACCACTAGGCCACGGAGGTCCCCATGAGTCATTCCAAAGATAAATTCACATAGCTATACAGGACTCCAGATAAGGACACTATTTTGAAAACAAAAACATTCGTGTGTGCTCAAAACCTTATAGTGTGACTACTCATTAGAATTGTCTCTTCGAGACAATTCTAATGAGTAGTCACAACATAAAGTTTGATTCAAACATAAAGGAGAAATTTTTGAAAATATTTGATTTACTCCCTTTTATCTGAAATGCTGCTATAAAAAGGTGCAAGTTATATGCAGAAATAAAAGATGTGCTCAGCTACTTTTATCCTGCATGCAGCTATTAAATATCTGATTGCATGTTCATCTTCTTCAAACTGACTGCTGTACCGAGGTTTTACTGTACTTTCATCTCCATCCATCTGCCATCTGCCATCAAGACTGCACACGCATCTTCCTGTGAAAAGTTGGCTTAGTACAGTAGTCACTGTAATCGTGTGCTAATATTTCCTACAAGTATTATCCTTGAAAGACATTAAGTCACAATAAGTGCCAGTTTGGAGCCTCATTAGATTCAATACCTTTGTCATCTGACATAGAATATATCCCTTTCCTAAACCTGTAAGCCTCTATAGGCAAAAGGCTCAACTGTTAGCAGGCTTCCATTCTTGTAGCTCTAGATGTGCCATGGAAGTACCAGAATCTGCTGTTTGTTCTCTCATTATCACTCATGCAGATGTCACATTGTGTCTGTAAGCTCTAGAGTCTGTCTTCATTCATGCAGATATCACAATTGTCTGTGATCTCTAGAGTCGATCTTGATGCCATATCCAGCGTTTACAGGCGTGGTCAAAGTTATGAGCCAACCACTGGTTCTCCAATAGTGTGTATCTATCCTCACTGAGGTACAGCGGCTTACCTCGTCTGAAAGTTAAATTGTCTCCATACAGTTAACCCATTAACCAATAGACACCTTTTTTACTCCTTTATATTAATAATTCAACAAAATAGTGAATATAGTATTTAAACATGAATATGTATTATTAGAAAAAAAATCTTTATTCTAGCAGATTGTGGCTTAAAACAGGCTGAAAGTAAAGCAGAATGTGCCTTACTTTCAACCTGCTTTAAGTAGTAACTTGTTTTCAAAACTAGAAACAGGCTATGGGGTAATGGGTTAAGGCAAATATCAGGGAATACTTTAACCTATTACCCCATAAATACACCTTCTTACGCCTCTAACTTATTCCTACATGGAAGAAAATAGTTCCACTGTATACAGTCATGAATATGCACAATAAGAAATATTTTCTATATCCTAGCATGTAGTAGCTTAAAGCAGGCTGAAAGTAAAGCAGAATGTGCCTTAAGGCACATTCTGCTTTACTTTCAACCTGCTTTAAGTAGTCACATCTTCAAAACTGGAAAATGGCTATAGAGTATTGAGTTACATGCGTCATCCCTAATTCTCCTTCTATTAACCCTTAGCCCGCCAAATAAATTGTCGTCTGCTATATTTCTCGTCTGCTTCAAGTTTCAAAGTGCTTCAAAGTTGCTCAAAATTGCTGAAAATGTTGTCCGAGTGTCAAACAGCCTGGATCCGGATGAGACGCCGAGTTACTCGGCGTCTCATCCGGATCCAAGCTGTTTGCATATGGAGCTATAGTCGTGACTGGCAGGCTAAGGGTTAACATATACTGACATTTTTTAACAAGAGCACCGCAAACTACATAATACGCCCTCTGGCAAACAAAAATATTTAGTATGAGTACATCAAGGGCTGAGAACTATGCCATGACAAATCAAATGAACATAACAATTGACTAAGCTTCAGATCTTGAGGTATATAACATTTATGTGAAGTTTCATTAATATCCTTCAAATAGTTTTGACTTACAAGGGTTTTTGTCATACCGGTATGTCATTTCGTAACACTGACCCCTAGTTTGTATACTTACTTCAGGTCTCTATCTTCCTCGCCATGTTCATCGAGGTACACAGATCCCCACAGAGTTGCCCGTGGTCCTCGTATTACCACTATTATGCTGGAGTTGACCAATAGAAATATACCTGTGCCTGCCCCACACTCTACAGAGTGCTGGAAAAAACAAACATGGTTTTTTGGGATACAGTCAGATGAAAATTAAGAACCGTATAAGTGGGTTTTTTCGCGAGAAGGAAATTTTCGCTATTTTCGCGTGTGTATCAAACTCGCGTAAATATAATCCGCCAAATATTCCTAGCTTTCTATAATTCATTTTCGACTGCAAAGTCCACTCGAGGCAGTTTGTCATCTAAACTTCTCTTCATGATTTACATTATATGTATAAATACTGGTATCAGTGTATTGCCTGATAGTCTAGGTCTGGATTAATCACAAGTCTAGCCTGGGCTCAACTAGAATTGAAAAACAAAACAAAAGAACAGCATGGCTTATTTCATAAAACGAAACACCATTTCTTCGTTCCCCTGTTCTTATTCCGGACGACATGCTTGTTAACGTAATTTAGAGACGGCTATATAAAACAGAATATTCTGGTACTTAATCGAGTGTCCACGGGTACTCTTACCTTTTCATGTGTGATAACTTATGCAAATATCGAAGTTTGGATCCAGATGTGAACTGGGGATAAACTTGTGAAAAGAACCCAATACCCAAAAAGCTCGTCAATACATGTAATTGGGACCAGACATGTATACACGTTCAAATTTATGCATTTTCCATTAAAGAGATCTAAAGACGAGTGTCAAACAATTTGGATCCAGATTTCTTGTTGTTCTCTGCGTATTTTCTATACTCAAACTGTTTTAAAATGCCAATCAAGTCGCCATCGGCAGACAAAGGGTTAATCGCTTTTACAGTTTGACTTATGATTTTCACTCGCAATTGACCGCTTGTCTGCCTGCGGCGTTTCTCCATTGTTTACGCGTATATATGGGTAAACTTAGTGTGAAAACGTTTGGATCCTTGAGAGACATCGATTTACTCGGCATCTCATCTGGATCCAATGGTGACTTTCATCCGCTTAAATCGTTCATTTACGGAGGAAAGACGGAAATTGTATCCGATCATATTGTAAACAAGTGTGCCAAATACTTTATGAAGGGAGGACAGATATCCGTCATGATGAAAAATAGTTACTTCCCTTAGTTTTTAATGCACCATTTACTTATGAGGATTTATTGACAAGACACAACCAAAAACGGTAAAATGAAATAGATTTTGACATCATATCCGCGAAAAATAGATTTGCAATACGCTTACGCGAAAAATGAATACGCTAAAAATTCATTTTAGGTAGAATCACTAAATTTGGGTCTCGCGTAAAAAACCACTTACGGTATACGGTATTTGTTAGGTATACAGTGTTCCCTCCCAACAACGATTCCCTCATAACATTACCACAATGCTTGACACTGTTCCCCAAAACAAGACAATAAAGTCTAAAGCTTTCTCTGCTGCAATATTGTCTGCTTAAAATTGCCGCTTGTCATTTTTCTCAAAGTTATGTATTAGCCATTTTGACAGAAGAAACTTAAAGATGAGTGACAACAAACTATTACAAATATACTCCAAGGGTATTCATTTTCCCTCCCTATAACAACTCCCTCCGAACAATGCACACAATCTTTGTTGTCCATTGGGTGTTGTTGTAGAGAGCGAGCACTGTACATTCAAATTTGTGTGAACCCATAACTCCATAGCTAATACTCATTTTTTACTTATTAATTTTTCCTCCACTGAAGAAAAATCTGAATTATTTTGTCATGAATATTGTATAAGAAATATTTTCAATATACTCCTGCAGATGAAAGTAAAGCAGAATGCATCTTAAGGTCTTACGGTCACTTGTGTTCAAACTAGTAACAGGCTATGATTTGTGTTTGTTTTGTTTCTTTACATCCTTTTCTGCCATCTATGGGCTAATTGGACGCCTCAGAGAAAGAGGAGCGGATACAAAGAACCCAGGCTTGATGCCCTACTTTTATTATCAACAGAGTTCTCTGGTTCTTTTAAATGTCAAGTGTAAAGCACTGATACATCGGACCTCAGTTTATAAAGTCTCATACAAATAGCCACTTACTAAAGACACTTACATGGACACACTCGTACATGTGCTCTTGCCTACAGCAGTACTAGAAACAGGCTATAGGGGTAATGGATTAAACTAAAGCCACTTACATGGACACACTCGTACATATGCTGTTGCCTACAGCAGGACTCGCGGAAGCACAGGTAGACACCACAGATGAGACAGATACAAGGGTCCTTGGGAACGTTACTGCACACTGGGCAGGGCTTGTTACGGTAAGCCTGGAAGATCTTGTAGTACTGGTCTGGTAGCTGGATCAGCTGGGGCAGGTACCATTTACTACCAACCATCAGCAGAGACTGGATATAGAAACAAAACTATTTTAATATTGTATTAGTGTTTTCTACTGACCTGGCTGTTTTATTTTTAAATTGGAATTTTCTAAAACTGACAATGGGGTGGCTATTGGGCTTGATAATTTCTGTAATTGTATATAAACGACAGCCAGCTAGGAGTTCTGTTTACTGCATTATTGTGCATAATAATGTATTCTGTTATTCAGTAACACATTAGCTCAGTGGTTGTATGACCATGGAAATGCAAAGGCAATACACTAAACGGTAGAACATTTCAACTTCTTGAAATTTCTTAATACTCGTGCTGCACAAGGTAATGTTTATCTCAAGTACAAAACTTTTATTTTTTCTGACATTAACAAGATTCAGATTCTCAAAGCCTTATATAAGGCCCAAATGTTATTAAGATTTTTGAGTTGAGTCTGAGATTGTTCTCAAGCATTTGATTGGTCAGATTTGAGCTTTTGCTCAAATCTGACCAAATAAAATACTTGAGAACGATTTCAGACTCAACTCAAAACTCTATAACCTTGGACCCAGATCTAGACCTGAAATACAGCCAGTCTTATTGTACATTTATGGCCCTTGTTGCAGAGGGATAATTATGAAGATTCGAGGGCATAGCCAAAGCGAATATGACTCCTCTGGGGGAAAAAATCTGCATATTTTCCTGCAAAAAGGTCCCTAAATTGCTTATAATACCAAAATAACATACACAAAAACACAACTTATTGACCGTTTTATATAATTTGCCATGGTTTCATTTACATTTGTAAAACACTTTCATCACTTTCTTCTATGTAGTCCCGAATCAGAAGGGTTAGGTAAATAGTTTGTTTTTTTACTTTACTTTTAAACCCTCCGTAAAACACTGTCAGTCCTTACCTTGCCATCGACTGGGTTCCTATTGACAAAGTTGATGAGATCTGTACACCAAGCCCTCGTTAACAAGTGAGGCTCGTCCACAAACCACTGCACCATGTTAGCAGCGGTGATAGTGGTAGCGTCAATCCTAGATCTACGTATCACATTCAGTCGTAAGTAGCTACACAGGTACTGAAACTCGGACAAACTCTGAAAACAACAACAAGAAATCATATAGGTATAGGAACTCGGAGAAACCCTGCAAACAAATAAACATAAATAAATCTGTGGCCAGCCTAAACACAACAAGAGCTTTTGTTTAATCTATTACCCCATAGCCGTTTCTAGTATTGATAATAGTTGACCACTTACAGCAGGTTGAAAGTAAAGCAGATTGTGCCTTAAGGCACATTCTGCTTTACTTTTGGCCTGCTTTTAGCTACTTTCTGATAGAGTATAGAAAATATATTTGTTATAAATGGTAACTATTTAAGAATATATAAACAAAGGTATTATTTTCTTCAGTGAAGGAATAATTTAAAGGCATATTTATGGGGTAATGGGTTAATCCTTTCCCCAATAGAAACCAAGGTAAAATATTGAAGTATGTGTGGCTAATTAGAACATGACCTTTCTCAGGCATGACACAATTTGTACTTGGCTCAAGAGCTGCCTGAGTTGAGGGGCATTAAAACAGGCTGTTGAGTAATGGGATAAGTGTCAAGCACACAAACTCAGGACGAGTCTCACAGACTTCAAATTGTATCGTGTCCGACCAAACTGTTTGTATATAGGGGTATTACAGTAAAGGAATTTGATATAAGTAGAATTTTTCTACCTTTCGGGGTGACGTAGCTCCTTAAATAGAGCTCTTTTTCAACTTGGCTGATAGCCTAATTGGAAAAGACGGTAATAAGTCGGGTAGCACTTCAGATTTATTTGGTGTTGAAAGAGTTAAATGTTTTACAAATAACCATAGTTACATAGAAATATGTAATGCTATAACCCAGATATAACACAGACAGGCCAAAAACAATATGCCATGAATAAGCCGTGCAGGGACATAAAAACAGGCTACTGGGTAATGGGATAAGTGTCAAGCACACAATCTTAAGACGAGACTAAGAGACGTCAAACTGTATCGTGTCCGACCAAACTGTTTGTACATAGGGGTAGTACAGGAAAGAGCATAGCTCCAGATTAACCCTTTGAACCCTGGTCCCGCCTATAGGCTTCCTTTTTAAACAGTGTACATGTGAATAGTACACTTGTCCTGTGCAAATAGTGAAGACCCAGATCAGAGGGCTCCTTTCGGAGCCCTCTGATCAGGGTCTTCACTGTTTGTCATAATGCCAAACAGTGACAAAAAAAAACCTTAAAAGTCAGAAATGGACTAGACTAAAATGGAAATTGGAATTGTTCATTTAAAGTTACAGGGAGGAAAGAGTTAAGGGAGTTTTTCAAACACAAAAATCTTTATTTCTAAATTAAAACCTTATGGTGTCAGTACTCATAAGAATCGTCTCGTAGAGACGGTTCTAATGAGTAGTAACACCATAGGATTTTGTGCTGATATGAGTGAGAAAAATGTTTGATTTGTTAAAATTACTCCCTCTTTTCTGGAGCCTATAAGAAGTTAACATTTGTTGCTTGGGAACAGAACTGAATCGTGACCAGCTTACCGCCATGGCTGGAAACTTGTGTCCAAAGATGTGGTACTTGATGAGAGCTGCTATCTTGAGGAAATGTTCGCAGTGTTCCTGGACTGTCGACTCCACACTCTGGGGTGACCAAACACTCTGGCAAATCTGCAGTACAAGAAAAGATGTATAAACCTATGGCAGATAAACAAATTCTAGCTGGCTTTAACTCATTCACCCGTGAAACTTTAAATGGACAAATCCAATTTACAATTAAATCTATGGTAGTCTATTTTTGAATAATTTGGGTGGATTTTAACAATATTTTACAAAATAACAAACAGTGCAGACCCTGATCAGAGGGCTCCTTAAGGAGCCGTCTGATCAGGGTCTACACTGTTTGCATAGGACAAGTGTACTCTTGACAGGTATATGATTGGTTAATGATGAGTATACTCATCGCTAGGGTTGAATATGTTCACTATTAATTTCATCTACAGAAGCTCCTAAGGATGCCTCAACATACTCCTCCGTATGTTTTGGCACTACAAACAAATACATGTATTACAGTGGAGAATCTGTTATTCTTTCAGTGCAAACAGTTTGGAGCCAGATCAGACACCGGGTAACCCGGCTTCTGATCAGGCTCCAAACTGTTTGCCACCAAGATAAACATGAATTATCAGAATTGTCCAAAAGTTGTACTTTTCTACGTTTTAGTGTTTTGCGTTTGCGTACGTTTGCGTTTAAACGGGAAAGAATAACAGATTCTCCACTGTAATTGAAGATGCTTAATACAGGTGAAGGTTTAAAGCAAGATGAAAGTAAAGCAGAAAGCTAGTACTGGGGCTTTCTGTTTCACTTTTATTGTACTTTCTAAAGCTACCTGCTTTAACACCAAAACAAGCCAAAATGCAAATATCGGGTTTTAGATCGGCACCATCGGTGATATACTTTAAATATCAGTAGCCTTCATTCTTCCAAACAGAAGTCAGACCCCACGAGACTTGGTTTTAATGTTTGAACCTGGTGAGCAGCTAGTGCTCCAGATAAGAGGGAGTAAACTAAACAAATCCAACATTTTCTCATTTACCTCAGCACCAAATCCTGGAAGAGACGATTCTAATGAGTAGTAACACCAGGGTTTAATGCAGAAATAAAGATTTTAGTATTTGTATTTTTCACTTATCTGGAGCAACATAAGTACATGTATACAGACTTTGTACAATAAAATTATAAATGCTGTTTGTTACTGGAAAACAAACTGTTAAGAGTTTATTTATTTAACTAACAGGTTGTTAGAATTTATTTAACTAACAGATTAGTTCAACAGAAATAATATTAAATCTTACTGAGATATTTGTTAATGAAAATGAATGTTAAAATGAGAATGAGAAATTATGAAATTTGTTACACAAACTTGTTGATGTTAAAATGTTATTATTATCAACCTGAAATTTAAGGTTATTATTATAAACCGGATTTTTGTCTCAGTTATAGTCAAACCTAAGTTAACCCATTACCGATTACACAATAAATACAACTTTTCACGCCTTTAATTCATTCCTCCACTGAAGAAAATGGTCCCAATTTATACAGTCATTGATATACAGCTTAAGAAATAGTTTGCATATCCTAGCAGATGGCTGTAAATAAAGCAGAATGTGCCTTAACATGCATTCTGCTTTGCTTTCAACCTGCTTTAAGTGGTCACCTATTTTCAAAACTAGAAACAATCTATTGGGCAATGGGTTAATAAGCAAGTCTTAAATACTGATCATCAGTCACAATAAGGTAAAGCAGGCAGGTGGGGTAAGGTGTTTTCCAAACATGATGACACAAAGTTAAAGTTGTGGACAGACAGACAGAAAAACAAACAGACAGAGCAAAAACAATAATATTATGTCCAAACTAAGTCATGTGGCGGCATAAAATGATGTTTCTATGGGGGTTACAAGTTAACACAATGTTTGACAGTTCACCTTAAGGAGAGGTATAGGTATAGACAGGGTATATCAGGGACACACTGCACCTCCATGCTATAACAGTAGGCTGCACACAGCAAACAGTGGAGGCCATAATCACTGGATATCAATGAACAGCATATACCAACATATACCCACATGTCCCAAACTATATGATGGTGATTTCTATGAAGAGTTTCCATCCACTCAAATCCATATAAAGATGCTTCAATGTTCATCCTATGGCTGCATTACTCAATATACTGGGGCCCGCTTCATAAAACTCAGAATGACAAAAACGGTCGTAAGTCCAAACTTTAAAATACATTTAATTTCTGATTTCTCTATCTAGTCCTTTCCAAGATGATTCTAAAGAGATGTCACAAGACAGGATTAGATGGAGAAATAAATTATAATTGAGACTTTTATAATCTGGCTTACAACAACATTTGTGATCCTAAGTTTTATGAAACAGGTCCATGTTCCACATACACTTAACCCTTTCCCCCATAGAAGCGCCTTTTAGCGCATTCAGTTTATTCTTGCCCTGAAGAAAATAGTTCCAATTTATACATTCATAAATATGTATAATACAAAATATTTTCTATATTCTAGCAGATGATAGCTTAAAGCAGGCTGAAAGTAAAGCAGAATGCGCTTAAAGCGCATTCTGCTTTACTTTCAACCTGCTTTAAGAGGACACCTATATTCAGTACTAGAGATATGCTATGTGGGAAAGGGTTAACACCCCCATTCTCCATAGAAGTGCCTTTTAGCACATTTAATTTATTCTTCCACTGAAGTAAACAGTTTAAAATTGGACAGTCATGAACATGCACAATAAGAAATATTTTCTACATCCTAAATGTTAACTTAAAGCAGGCTGAAAGTAAAGTAGAATGCATCTTAAGGCACATTCTGCTTTACTTTCAACCTGCTTTATGTGGTCACCTGTTTTCAAAAACTAAAATCAGGCCTATATTGGGTTTAAGATTAATATCTCAAAGTCAAAAGCACTTCTACAGAAACAGACAATGGAGTAAAGGGTTAAACTTATCACTTTCTGAACAAGATACTAAAACACGGATCTAAGGTTGATCTGAAAATATGATTTATGGTACCTACAAGGCTGATAGTAAACTTAACCAGATTATCATTCATACACTGTTTCCCATTGCATTGCTCTAATCCAAACCATTCAAGACTGTCATAATGCAGCCATCTTTGTTTCAATACTTCCCTCAAACCCCTGAACGCTTGTTGTCAGTGTGCAGACTTTTCTGATCAACTTATATGTTAACTCATTGAGCCCTAGTGACGCATATATGCATCCTTTACCAAATGTATACTTGTGTAGAGTACACTTGTCCTATGCAAACAGTGAAGTCCCTGATTAGAGGGCTCCTGCAGGAGCCCTCTAATCAGGGACTTCACTGTTTGTCATTTTGCAATTTATTATAAAAAACAACCCTAAATAGTTAAAAAAGGACCAGTCTTTATTGCAAACTGGACTTATTCATTGGAATTTTCAAGGGATAATAAATTTAAAATCAAATCCAATGAATATTGTGACTACTCATTAGAATTGTCTCAAAGAGTCCCAACATAGGATTTGTCAAGACATGAGGAACTCAGAGGAAATATGTTATAGAAAATTACAGATTTGACTTTCCATACAACTTGCTACTGTGACGTTTTTTGGGGGGGTTTTGTGTGTTTTTTTTAAATTACACTTATTTCTGCAGGTAGAGTATTCTCTCTCTAGAGCAACACTCAAATTATGTCTCAATAGCAGTCCTGCATTAAATAAATTTGCTTTCAACGATTAAAATTCTGGCATGTGGCTGGAGAAGATGGCACTGTAACACTTTCAGAGAAGCACTGTAAGCCGTCATGTTTTGAAGCGTTCAAAGGTTGGACATGAACATGTTGCTGACATGCTAGGAGACATGACTACCACTACTATACTGCCAGGAGCTTGTGAGTTCTGTCACTGCATGAGGCCTGTACATTCATTGGTACATACAGTTAAACCCCTCTTTTACAACCACTAAATTGTTTTAACTATTAGGTGTTAATGACAGATAATAAAGACAGGTGACTGCTGAAAGCAAGGTGAAAATAAAACAGAAAGACTTTCGACATACTTTAAACTGTCACCTGTTATTCATACAATCAGTTAACCTCCTATAAAAGCTTTCTGCAGCGCTTTCCTTGAATAAACTTGTTACCTATCTTTTCTGCTGAAAGGAAAGTTCACTAGGAAAAGTCTGACTGCAATGCAGGAAACTCTTGACTATAGAAATATGCTTTCTAAATGAAACCAGGGCTCCAGATAAGAGGTAGTTTTTTCAACAAATCCCACATTTTCTCACTATTTTTAGCACCAAATCCTATGGTGTTACTACTCATTAGAATCGTCTCGAAGAGACGATTCTAATGAGTAGTGACACCATAGGGTTTAATTTAGAAATAAAGATTTTAGTTTTTGAAAAACTACCCTTATCTGGTGCTCTGTGAAACTGTCACTCAGGTTAATCTTTCAATATTTGTTGTCTATTTGTTTGTTTCCTACACATTGGAGACCTGATGTACCGTAAGCAAGGGCCAGTACTTGGTGACAGAACTCAACAAACTCTCAGTAGACCAGAACCCTAACATCCCTGACTCCATTCTGACATAGATCATGCTGACTCTCTAACTTACAAAGCGCGAAACTCTTGACTGTAAAATAGAAAGTTAATGGGTTATATTAGTCAACTCAACCAATATCTAAATAGTTAAAACACTACAACTTGAAGACTTTTCAAGTAGAATTACCTTTAGTTACAGAGAATACAAGTATATGTACAGTAAAACCTCTCTACTAGGACCACTAAAAAGAAAGTTAAATGACTGCATAAACAACAAGTAACAACTTAACCCTTTACCTGATATCCTATTTCTAGTACTTAAGATATAGTCACTATTTAAAGCAGGTTGAAAGTAAAGCAGAATGCGCTTTAGGGTGCATTCTGCTTTACTTTCAGCCTGCTTTAAGCTATCATGTGCTATAATAAAGAAAATATTCCCTATAATACATATTCATTACTGATTAAATTGGAACTATTTTCTTCAGCGGATGAATAAATCATATCCGCTAAAAGGCGCTTCTATTGGGGAAAGGGTTAAAGCAAGGTGAACATAAAACAGAAAGCTCCAAATGAAGCTTTCTGTTTTATGTTCACCTTGCTTATAATTAAGCAGCCACTTGCCGTAAACACCTGATAATTAACACAAAATAGTGGTCGTAATAGCGAGGTTTTACTGTATCTTTCATAGTGTCTCAATAATTTGAGGCATGCCATCTTTACAAGGAACTTGGTTGTAAGACTTTTCGTCTCAAAAGTAATCTCTATCACTCTGATTTGGCTCCCTGCTAAAACCAGTGTCAGATATCATTTTTGAGTTCTGAGCCTAAGAGAACGATATGCATTAACCCTTTACCTGATAGCGTATTTCTAGAATTGAAAATAGGTTACTACTTAAAGCAGGTTGAAAGTAAAGCAGAATGCGCTTAAGGCGCATTCTGCTTTACTTTCAGCCTGCTTTAAGCTATCCTGTGCTAGAATATGTAAAAAAAATTCCCTATAATATATATTCATGACTGATTAAATTGGAACTATTTTCTTCAGCGGAGGTATAAATCATATTCGCTAAAAGTCGCTTCTATGGGGTAAAGGGTTAAGAGCAGGTCTGGGGATGCTAACATTGTTATCAAATTATTGAAATACCAGTGTTCTGAGACTTTCAGACATTATCTATTTTTCTTTAAAAATCAAGATTTTTAAATCATATAGATACCCTAAGTGAAGACCATGTCTACAGTCAAATGCCTTCAGAGCTTTTTAACCCATTCCCCCATATAGTTTTAAGCCTTTACTTTATCCCTTCACTGAAAAAAAAAATAGTTTCACTTTCATGAATATGTATCATAAGAAATATGTTCAATATCCTGGAAGATGGTAGCTTAATGTAGGCTGAAAGTAAAGCAGAATGTGCCTTAAGGCACATTCTGCTTTACTTTAAACCTCCTTTAAGTGATCACCTATATTCAAAACTAGATACAGGTTATGGAGAAATGGGTTTAGATCAAAAATAGTTTAACTCTTTCCTCCCTGAAACTTTAAATTGACAATTCCAGTTTACATTTAAGTCTAGTCCAATTCTGACTTTTGAGGGTTGTTTTTGTATATGTTTAGCATTGTGACAAACAGTGAAGACCCTGATCAGAGGGCTCCTAGGAGCCCTCTGATCTGGGTCTTCACTGTTTGCATAGGACAAGTGTACGATTCACATGTACCCTGTTTGAAAAGGACGCATATATGCAGGACTAGGGCTCAAAGGGTTAATGCAAGGCAAATTGATTTTTTCTGCAATAAACAGCTATATTTCTTGAGATCATGAAGCTTATTCATTAAAAGGCTTCTTAACACTGGTTTGTCTGCATAGACACTAATACAGTCAAAGTTTGATAATTCAAACTTGCGTTAATTCGAACATACCCATATTTCAAAGTAAAAACATGGCCAAGCCACGTTTTAAATTTGAAATACGGGTATGTTTGACTTAAGCAAGATCAACCTATCAAAATTCCAAGTTATGAAATACTGGCAAGATCGATCGAAGCGAGTCCAAATTAACTGGGTTTTTTTTTCATGATTATTTCTTTCACTCAAAACAGGTAACAGGGATTTGTAAGTGGAAATGTGAATTAGGAAGAAAGAAGCTGTGTTTATCAACACTGTTAGTTACAACGTAACCCTTCTCCTGCAATATTGAGACATTTTGGAAAAAATGTAGACCCAGATCATCAGACAGCTGAAGACTATTAGACAATGTAATAGTTGGGATGATAGATGTTTTTAGAGCTTGTAGTTCTATATACAAATGAGCCGTGTTATGAGAAAACCTACCTTATTGCATTTCAAACATTGTTTAACCCTTTCCCACATAGCATGTCTCAAGTATTGAATATTTGTGTCCACTTAAAGCAGGTTGAAAGTAAAGCAGAATGCGCCTTAAGCGCATTCTGCTTTACTTTCAGCCTTCTTTAAGCTATCATCTGCTAGAATATAAAAAATATTTCGTATGATACATATTTATGAATTTATAAATTGGAACTATTTTCTTCAGTGAAGGAATAAACTTAATGCGCTAAAAGGCGCTTCTATGGGGGAAAGGGTTAACAGGGTAGATCAAGGCCAGCAGCTGTGTCAAAGACGCCGCGGCTGGTCTTGATCTTCACTGTTTGACATCCATATGCATCTAAAACATTTTATGTAGCTGTATTATAAAGGGCATTTGGCAGTGTAGACCAAATTCAGATACAGAGCCTGGGATGACAACGGTGCTGTACAATGATGCAATGTAATAAGGCAGGTTTTGTCATGGCACAGCTCAAATTTATATCAATTACCTGAAAATTTACCGGAATTTGCAAACAGTTTTGTTCCAGATACAATGCTAAATAACTCAGCATCTGATCTGGATGCAAACTTTTTGACATATTTTTTTCAGTTTATCATCAAATATAATAATTGAATAATATGAACATTTCAAAATATTTTTTTTTTTTGTAGAGGATACCTCGGCAGGATAAGGGTTCATTAATCAGAGCTCCAGATAAGGGGAATATTTAAAAAAACAACTAAATCTTTATTTCTACTCTAAACCCTATGGTGTCACTACTCATTAGAATCGTCTCGAAGAGACGGTTCTAATGAGTAGTAACACCATAGGATTTGGTGCTGAAATGAGTGAGAAAATGCTGAATTTGTTCAGTTTACTCCCTCTTATCTGGAGCCCTTATCAATTGTAATCTCACTAAATGAAAACACAGGATAAACCTTTATTAGTCTTGTTTTTGCTAGTGTGTAGTCTAGGATTTGTTATATTTCGTTTTGTTAAACTACAACAATTACTTCAGTGACAATTATTTAAACTATTAAAATTATGTGAAAGGTCACTCACAGCTGGCAGGTCAAGGTCATCCTTCTCATACAGGAAGCTAGTGGCTAACCTGGTGATCACATGGCTCAACATTCCTTCCAGTGTGTGAAAAGGTACCTGTAGAAACAGAGCAATGAAGAATTAATACTCCTTAACCCATTTATGCTTATGTATTGAATTTGTCCATTTTTGACACATGGGGGCCTGGTCTA
Organism: Gari tellinella; assembly: GCA_922989275.2. Lineage (NCBI taxonomy): Eukaryota > Metazoa > Mollusca > Bivalvia > Cardiida > Psammobiidae > Gari > Gari tellinella. The sequence goes on from OV277869.1 coordinate 6,373,793, forward strand.
AATATTCATTTTTGTTTTGTTTTATATTGAAATTCCTATTAGCAAACAATGTAGACTCTGATCCGATGCCGCATTATGCGGCATCTGATCAGAGTCTAAACTGTTTGCCTATGTCCCTTTTAGTCAATAGATACTTATTTTTAGGCCTTAAATTTATTCCTCCACTGATGAAAATAGTTCAAATTTACGCAGTAATGAATTCATATCATAAGAAATATTTTCCCCATATTTTAGCAGATGGTATCTTAAAGCAGGTTGCAAGTAAAGCAGAATGTGCCTTATGGCAAATTCTGCTTTACTTTCAACGTGTTTTAAATGGTAACCTAACTTCAATACAAGAAACAGGCAATTGGGGAAAGGTTTAATCATTTGCACAAATGCTGTTTTTCTAAAAGTCATGAATACTGTATGAATTATTTAAACAATTTCTGTTATCGCGTAAACCACAGAATTATACACTGACGGAATCGAAACCTCGCGCTTTATCGTAAATCTCGTGCGGCAGATACGAGACTCGCGAGACTTGATAAGAGACTGTCTATCGGTAGTCAATATGATAAATGTGTATTTTCGAAGCATTGTTCACGGGTTTATATTCCCGTGAATTGATAGGAATGTCCACCAAGTCGTTTAAATCCTATAAAATGTCAATAAAAACATTCGAGTCGGTAAATTTCACGCCAGAAATGGCGGACAACGAGGCAAAAAGTAAAGATGTTGTCACGTGACACATAATCTCGCAAAATTCAACCGCCGCGAGAGCTCAGATACTCGCCTATTCAACTTCGCTTAGTTGCTATTCCGTTTTGTATAATTCCGTGCGTAAACAAACTGGACAGACATCACCATACCATAAAACATCCCATTTTTAATGATCATATAAAAATTTATCAAAGCAATTCATTTGGTCTCATTTTCCATACCAAAGCAATTCTAAATCTTATGAATTGACAATCATGAGTTCCTAAAGGAGCTTTCTGCTTTATATTCATCTTGCTTGAAACAGTATCTTGCTTTTAACACAGTTAGATATACAATTCAATTCAATTTCTTTATTGCATTAAACATACATCGTATGCTTATAGCAAGCATGGTAAATAACACAATACAGTGGTACATGAACATGTCAATAGACAAAAAACAAATGTTAAATATGTATCTCTTTCAAAGAATAAAGTCTAGAGTTTAGTTTTAAATATAATTTTCATAGAAGAGCTCTGTCTGAAGGTTGAGCCTTGATTTAAATTCATCTAAATCTGGAATTTGTACTTTGGACTTCGATTTTTTTTTTTTTAAATTTGAGATTTGAGATTTGAAATTTGAGATATACAGTGCCCCCTCTCTACAATATCAGCCATATAGGGAAGGTAAATTAACTTTCCTCCCTGAAACTTTAAATGGACAATTCCAGTTTCCATTTAAGTCTAGTCCATTTCTGACTTTTAAGGGTTGTTTTTGTCATTTTTGGCATTACTGACAAACAGTGAAGACCCTGATCAGAGGGCTCCTTTCGGAGCCCTCTGATCTGGGCCTTCACTGTTTGCACAGGACAAGAGTACTATTCACATGTACACTGTTTTAAAAGACGCCTATATGCGGGATTAGGGTTCAAAGAGTTAAGCATAATTGTGTTGTTTGGGCAACAGCGACAAGTACAGAGCCCCCTCTCTACAGCAACATCCAATGGAGACAAAGATTATGTGTGTTGTTCGGAGGGAGTTTTTATAAAGGAGGGAAATTGGCTTACCGTTGCAAACAGCTTGAATCCAGATCAGACGCCGCCTAACGCGGCGTCTGATCTGGATTCAAGCTGTTTGTCACTCATGATTATGTTTCTTTCTGTCAGAATGTCAATTATGTAACTTTGAGAAAAACAGCAGAAAACAATTTTTAGCAGACGATTTTGCAGCCGTGGAAAGGTTGGACATAATTGTCTTGTTTGGGGGATCAGTGGCAAGTGTTGTTGTAAGGAGGGAGTTATTGTTCAGAGGGTCGTTGTAGAGAGGGAGTACTGTACTGTTACAGTGGAGAATCTGTTATTCTTTCCCGTTTAAACGCAAACGTACGCAAACGCAAAGCACTAAAACGTAGAAAAGAACAACTTTTGGACAATTCTGATAATTCTTGTTTATCTTGGTGGCAAACAGTTTGGAGCCTGATCAGACGCCGGGTTACCCGGCGTCTGATCTGGTTCCAAACTGTTTGCACTGCAAATAATAGTTTTAGCGTAAACGCGTTTATTGGGAAAGAATAACAGATTCTCCACTGTAGGAAATTGTTGTTTGAAGGGCCATTGTAGGGAGAAAGCACTGTAGGTGCACTACTCCCAATCACAGAATTATACACTGACGGAATCGAAACCTCGCGCAATATCGTAAATCTCGTGCGGCGCATACGAGACTCGCGAGACTTGATAAGAGACTGTCTATCGTAGTCAATATGATAAATGTGTGTTTTCGAAGCATGATTTACGGGTTTATATTCCCGTGAATTGATACGAATGTCCACCAGGTCGTTTAAATCCTATAAAATGTCAATAAAAACACTCGAGTCGGTAAATTTCATGCCAGAAATGGCGGACAACGAGGCAAAAAGTGAGGATGTTGTCACGTGACACATAATCTCGCAAAATTCAACCGCCGCGAGAGCTCAGATGCTCGCCTATTCAACTTCGCTTAGTTGCTATTTCCGTGTCCCAATGGAGGAAAGTGTAGAGTATTTATACTAACATGTCTGCCTTTCTTCCAGGCTTCTCTCTCCTCCTCTGTAAACTTGCACGTCATCACGCACAGGGCTTGTACGAACACCACATTGTAGAGAACCTTCACAACACACTCAAAGTGCTCTGTAATACAAAACAAACATCATACTGCAACTTTCCTTCCAATTAGAGATCTCCTTGCAATGATGAAAGAGAGAAAACTAGTCTTACAATAATTATCCAAAATGCAACCATAAATATGACAAGATATCTACCCAAATGATTTACTTCCTTTTATCCTTTCTAGTCATGCTGTTACTGTCGAGTCTTGACACCAACTGGCTTTAAATAGGTGAAATATTTCAAAATTAAACCAAAGTTAACCCTTAGCCTGCCACTCACGACTATAGCTTCATATGCAAACAGCTTGGATCCGGATGAGACGCCGAGTAACTCTGCGTCTCATGCGGATCCAAGCTGTTTGACACTCGGACAACATTTTCAGCAATTTTGAGCAACTTTGAAACACTTTGAAACTTGAAGCAGATGAGAAATATAGCAGACGACAATTTATTTGGCGGGCTAAGGGTTAAACTACTTTAACCCTTTCACTCTCAATGACGTCATAAAGTGCATTTGCAAACAATTTTGACCCTGATCAGACGCAGCGTAACGCAGTGTCTGATCAGGATAATAACTGCTTGCCACTTATTATGAAATTGCATCAGTTATACTGCCTTACATCTAACTTTGAAAAGATATTGCAGACAACAATATTGAAGCAGATGACAATATGACGGTGAAGGAGTAAAAACCACAACGATAAATTTTATCACGAAAGGGTTTACATCTGAAACACAGATGTGTTCAATGCTCCCTCTCTACAACGGCCCTCCCAACAACGACTCCCTCCTTACAACAACCCTTGCCGCTGTTCCCCAAACAAGAGCATTATGTCCAACCTGTTCACAACTGTAATACCGTCTGCTTAAAACTGTCGTCTGCTGTTTTTCTCAAAGTTGCATAATGGACATTTTAACAGAAAAAACTTAATACCGAGTGACAAACAGCTTCTGATCTGGATTCAAGCTGTTTGAGAATGTAAGCCAAGTTCCCTCCCTATAACGACTCCCTCCAAACAACGCACACAATTTTTGTCTCCCTTTGGGTGTTGTTGTACAGTGGAGAATCTGTTATTCTTTCCCAATAAACGCGTTTACACTAAAACTATTATTTGCAGTACAAACAGTTTGGAGCCAGATCAGACGCCGGTTAACCCGGCGTCTGATCAGGCTCCAAACTGTTTGCCACCAAGATAAACATGAATTATCAGAATTGTCTAAAAGTTGTTCTTTTCTACGTTTTAGCGCTTTGCGTTTGCGTACGTTTGCGTTTAAACGGGAAAGAATAACAGATTCTCCACTGTAGAGAGGGAGCACTGTATTGAGATATAGGTAGATTTGAATTAAGTCAGTTTGATCTATGCTGACTTGACTGTATATACATACCCCTCTCTATAGTGGAGGGTAGGGTGAGTACCAGTTGTATAAGCAGGGCCACAGGGTCCTTTAGCAGTAGTGGCACGTCTTTCTGGTACAAGGACACACTGTAAACACAACATATACAGGGCTCCAGATGAGGGGAGTATTTCAAAAACAAAAATCTTTACTTCTGCATTAAACCCTATGGTGCCACTACTCATTAGAATCGTCTCTTCCGGACGATTCTAATAAGTAGCAACACCATAGGATTTGGTGCTGTTGTAAATGAGAAAATGTTGGATTTGTTCAGTTTACTACATCTTTTCTGGAGCCCTGATAAACACCTTAATTTGTATCAAACAGCCACTGAAAGGAAATCACCTTTGTGACATTCAGAAAAGACAGGACAAAGGTAATGCAGAAAACTTTCTACACAATTTTTGCTTTGCATTAACCCATTTCCCCAATAAATATACCTTTTTAGGCCTTTGATTTATTCAATCACTGAAGAAAATAGGTCTACTTTATTATACAGTCATGGATAGTTACCATAAAATAGTTTCTATATTCCAGCAGATGGTAGCTTAACCCATTACCCCATAGCATGTTTCTAGTTTTGAAGATATGTGACCATTTAAAGCAGGTTGAAAGTAAAGCAGAGTGCGCCCTAAGGCACATTCTGCTTTACTTTCAGCCTGCTTTAAGCAAAAATCTGCTAGAATTTAGAAAATATTTCTTAAGGGTCATATTCATAATTATGTAAACTGGAACTATTTCTCTCAAAGGATGGATAAACACGGTGTAAAAAGGCATATTTATGGGGTAATGGGTTAAAGCAGGCTGAAAGTAAAGCAGAAAGGACCTTAAGGCACATTCTGCTTTATGTTCAACCTGCTTTAAGTGGTCACCAATCTTCGCAATTAGAAACAAGCTATGGGGTTATGGGTTAATTTTAGCAGTGATCAGTATTTTAACCCTTCTCCAAATATAAGCAAATATTGACCCTTTTAGAAAACAGTGAAGACCCAGATCAGACATCTCGTGAGAGAGCTGTCTGATCAGTGTCTGTACTGTGTCCTTATTGGATCTAACTGAACTGAGTCTGCACTCTTTCCAAGGAAAATATTCTATGTATGTAAATATCTCGGTGTATATATGACATGTTCTGTTCTGTCTATAAGAGAAAGCAATAGTCAATGTGGTAGATGTTCATAGTAGGCGGATTGCCAAATGATAGAACAATTTTTATTATTCATTATGATTCATAAACATATCATGAAGGGAAACAGAGTTTGTACAAACCTTGTAGTCTCCTCTGAGCATGTCACTCCAGTCAAATGTCCCCACAAGTCAGTGTAGGGTTTAGTGGTGAGCAGTTTACTATGATGGGAAACTAGGGTTTGTACTAACCTTGTAGTCTCCTCTGAGCATGTCACTCCAGTCAAATGTCCCCACAAGTCAGTGTAGGGTTTAGTGGTGAGCAGTTTACTATGACAGGAAACTAGGGTTTGTACTAACCTTGTAGTCTCCTCTGAGCATGTCACTCCAGTCAAATGTCCCCACAAGTCAGTGTAGGGTTTAGTGGTGAGCAGTTTACTATGACAGGAAACTAGGGTTTGTACTAACCTTGTAGTCTCCTCTGAGCATGTCACTCCAGTCAAATGTCCCCACAAGTCAGTGTAGGGTTTAGTGGTGAGCAGTTTACTATGACAGGAAACTAGGGTTTGTACTAACCTTGTAGTCTCCTCTGAGCATGTCACTCCAGTCAAATGTCCCCACAAGTCAGTGTAGGGTTTAGTGGTGAGCAGTTTACTATGATGGGAAACTAGGGTTTGTACTAACCTTGTAGTCTCCTCTGAGCATGTCACTCCAGTCAAATGTCCCCACAAGTCAGTGTAGGGTTTAGTGGTGAGCAGTTTACTATGCATACTGAGCACATGAAGCAAAGGCACTGAAATAGATGAAATCTAAGGTCAGACATTTGTAACAAACAGGAACTCAGCATCTGAACAGGATCCAAACTGTTTTGCACCAATTTTTAAGGTTATAAAGCATTTGAGTTGAGTGAGGTCATTCTCAAGCATTTGATTGGTCAGATTTGAGCTTTAGCTTCAAAAGGCTTCATAACCTTGCAGACTGTATAGACTTTGTCTCCATTTAAAAAGTCATTAATTAAAAGCTGGTCTTGAGCTATACTGTTTGCAATGTCATATATTAATCCCCATATTGCAACACTGTCTGAAACGACATAGAAACACCAAAACATTTCCTGCTCTTCTTTTCTGAGTTTGGAATTAATATACTCAAGGTACAGTCATACAAAAATTTAATGGACTTGTCCCTATTTTGAGACATTACAATTGAAACATTCAATTTAAAATTCAATAGGAGTGTTACAATTTCAGCGCAGCTGTTTGTGACAGGACTTACAGAAGCAGTGTTTCTTTGACACAGGTAGCTCTTTAGACAAATCTCCTTTCCTCTGTAGAAGTTCAATCTCCAAGTTAGTCCTGAAATGTAACATGTGAAGACATACACAACACAGCCAAGACCTAACAGAATAACCAACTTAATTACCCTGTCCTTCAAATGCATGCATTTTTATAGGGCTCTAGATCAGAGGGAGTTAACTGACAAATCCAACACTTTCTCCTTGATGTCCTCACCAAATCCTATGGGGTAACTACTCATTAGAATTGTGTCAAAGAAACGATTCTAATGAGTAGTAACACTATAGGGTTTAATGCAGACATAAATATTTTAGATTTTTGAAATAATCCCCTTATTTGGAAGCTTGTTTTTATGCATTTATTCTCACAGAGATGCCCTATCATGCTCCTATTCCGTACTGATAAGAGCCTTCCCTACATTCAAACAGGTCACTACATAACACAGGTGCAATGTAATAAAATGTAAAAAATAACATCTTTTCGAAATGTCAACAGTTAGTTTGAATCTGAATAGCAAGAGCCACGCACCAAATTGTTTGCAATCCACATAAGGCCATAGATAGGCATTTTTACACTTTAAATTGATTTCTCCACTGAAGAAAATAGTTCTAATTTATACAGTTTTGCATATGCATAATAAGAAATAGTTTCTATATTCTAGCAGACAGTATCTTAAAGCAGGCTGAAAATAAAACCATAAGGCACATTAAGGCGAATTCTGCTTTACTCTCAATCTGCTTTAAGTGGTCAACTATCTTCAATACTAGAAACAGTTTATGGAGTAAAGGTTAACTTATCTATTTAATTTATTATTGATTTATTACAAATTCATTGGAAAAGAATTAGATCTCCAATGTATGTGATCATTTAATTCCTTATATACCTTGCCACAGAGCAGACAAACAGTAGGACACTCTCAGCTGTCTGTGTGTTGGTGTAGGTCTTGTACGCTCCATACGTGGCATTGGTGAGATCCTCCATCATCATTCCCATAGCTTTAGTCACCGCTGGCGAACTCTGCAAGTACAATGTCAGTTACTATTAGTCTATTACGACTACTTAACTCATTATCCCCTGAAACTTCTAATGGAAAATTCCAGTTTACAATAAAGGCTGGTCCATTTTAGACTATTTAGGGTTGTTTTTTATAATATATTGCAATATGACAAACAGTGTAGTCCCTGATTAGAGGGCTCCTGCAGTACACTTTTGGCAAAGGATGCATATATGCGTCACTAGGGCTCAGTCAGTTAACACAGAATACATTGAGCCAGAGCAACGAGTATACTCGTCCTCTACAAACAGAGTACTAGTAAAGACTTAACTTGTCCTATGCAAACAGTGTAGACCCAGATAAGAGGAATCCTAGATATTTAACTCATTCAACCCTAGCGACGAGTTTATTCTTCCATTACATACAATTACCTGCAAAGGTTACACTTGTTCTATGCAAAGTGTAGACCCAAAACAGAGGGGTCCTAAAGGATCCCTCTTATCAGGGTCTGCACTGTTTGTCATTTTGCAAGTAATTGCAAAAATAACAACTTTAATCGTCAAAACTGGACCAGACTTAAACAGTCTTATAGTCACAATAACCTCTCTGTTTTACTTACAGGAGTTATTGGCCTTGTGACCATCATGTCAACCAGGTCGAGCACCGTAAAAATCCTATACACCTTGTATAACCAGTGTAATTATCCTTAAATTTGTACCAATTCTTTTTATAACACAAGATGTGTACAAAAGATACAAACTGAATGACAAACAGTGTAGATCCTGATCAGACTGCTCCTGAAGGAGCAGTCTGATAAGGGTCTTCACTGTTTGCCCAGGCCTGTCTGTCGCAATATTTAGAGTCATTACGGTAATAATCACTCTCGGGTAACTTACCGGAGTTATTGGCCTTGTGACCATCATATCCACAATATTCAGCACCCTAAAAGTCCTATACACTCTGTTATAACTGCTGTAATTATCAATAAATTTGAACCAATTCCTTTTATCACACAATATTTACATTCACCCTATTCATTTCCATTGAAAATAATTGATATTTAAATGGTATAAATGCAATTGCTCAAAGAGGGGCTTATGGATCTTTTCTATGGAAATTAATATTCGACAGCTGACATTTACCAGAATTTTCAAATGCACCTCCTAACCGATTTATGCCTACCTGTTAGCGAAAAACATGATTATCATCTAAAATTCTTTTTTAAAATGATCTGCAAATTTACCATGCATGGCTAGTGCGATCCGTGGAATTTGCTGATAATTTTCTGTCGTTTATTTCACTTACAACGCGGAAAAAAATACATTCATTTCTTAATTTATTTGTACAAAAGGTGCAAACTGAATAACAAACTGCGTAGGAGCAGTCTGATCAGGGTCTACACTGTTTGCCCAGGCCTGACTGTAGAAATACTTATGGTAATAATCACTCTGGGGTAACTTACAGGAGTTATTGGGCTTATGACCGGGATAACTTACAGGAGTTATTGGCCTTGTGACCATCATATCCACAATATTCAGCACCCTAAGAGTCCTATACACTCTGTATAACTGCTGTAATTATCAATACATTTGAACCAATTCCTTTTATCACACAGTAATTTGTACAAAGAGGTGCAAACTGAATAGCAAACAGTGTAGACCCTGATCAGACTGCTCCTGAAGGAGCAGTCTGATCAGGGTCTACACTGTTTGCCCAGGCCTGTCTGTCGCAATACTTACAGTAATAATCACTCTCAGGAAACTTACTGGAGTTATTGGCCTTGTGACCGGGGTAACTTACCGGAGTTATTGGCCTTGTGACCATCATGTCCACCAAGTCCAGCACCATCTGATGTGGGTCAAATGACACTGGCTTTGTCAGTGTGTAGCGATTCTCCTCTGGTAGAATAGGAATGACAGAGTTGGACAGCTGTAGGCAGAGCGGGCAGGAGTACTCTCCCTTACTCACTAATAGATTGTTATGGCCAGGCTGAGACTGGAAGATAAAACATGGTAAATGTTATTGGTTATTGCATTGGTTTGTTTTGCAACATGGTGATTGTTATAGGTTATTTCATTGGTTGGTTGCAATATGGTGAATGTTACAGGTTATTTCATTGGATGGATGCGATATGCTGATTGTTATGGATTTTTTCATTGGTTTGTTTTGTAACATGGTGAATGTTATGGCTTATTTCATTGGGTGGTTGCAACATGGTAATTGTTACAGGTTATTTCATTGGATGGATGCAATATGCTGATTGTTATGGATTTTTTCATTGGTTGGTTGCAACATGGTAATTGACTGATTGTTATGGTTTATTTCATTGGCTGGTTGCTGTGCTCTGAGGTTTTAACCATTTAGGACATAGATGCACATTCTTATGCATTTATATGTTATTCCACTGAAGAAAAAAAATAGTTCCACTTTATAAAGTCATGAATACGTATCATAAGAAATACTTTCTATATTCTAGCAGATGACAGCTTAAAGCAGGTTGAAAGTAAAGCAGAATGTGCCTCAAGGCACATTCTGTTTTACTTTCAACCTGCTTTAAGTGGTCACAAATCAGTAGTCTACACTGTTTGCAAGTGTAATAGGTATATTTTAAACAGGTCCTTGGTGTTGAAACTGAAAGAGTAAAAACAAGCATTTGAGACTACCATGACTTACCAATAGAGAGGCTATATATGACGTATGACATTGTAAATGCAGATAGTGACCACAGGTCTGGACTAAAACACCTCCTTCCCAACCAATGTTGACAGACGTCTGACACGAACTCTGCAAATAAATAAAATACAATAAAAGCTCTCTATCATGACCATTAAATGAGGTATAATTTTAGGTGCTTAAGGCAGGGGACTGTTAAATGCAAGATGAAAGTAAAACAGAAAGCTCCTATAGGAGCTTTTATAGGAGCTTTCTGATTTATTTTCATCTTACTTTAAGCAGCCACCTGCCACCAATATCATAAATTTGGTTACTTTGTTATGGTCACAATAGAGAGATTTTACTGTATAGTTAAACCTGAAGAAGAAAGTCCATCTCTAACGTAATCTTTGACCTTCTTTTTGCCAATCTATTGAAGATTGGCGGAGAGTCCCTAAGTTCAAAGCCTCAAGTAAGAAGTACATCGCCAGTAGTTTGAGGATGTTCACAGTAAAGGACGAAACAGTCAACAATAAAAAATAGTAAATGTTGTGCTTTGATGACAAAGGTATTATTTATTGTGTATCTATGGAGTAATGTGTTAACCCTTTCCCCAACAGAAGCGACTTTTAGCGTATTTAACTTGTTCCTATGCTGAAGAAAATAGTTCCAGTTTATACCCTCATGAACAATTATCATAACAAATATTTGTATATATCCTAGCAGATGGTAGTTTAGAGCAGGCTGAAAGTAAAGCAGAATGTGCCTTAAGGCACATTCTGGTTTTCATTCAACCTGATTTAAGTGATCATCCGTATTCAATGTTATAAACGGGTTATTGGGTAAAGGGTTAACTTTGGTATACAGGCATACTTGGCTTACCTGCTCAAAGTGGCGGAACAGTGTCTCCAGTCTCTTTGTCTGTACCCTGGAACAGCACGTGATTCTCTGTCGCTGTTTGTCTGCCAACGGTAATAACTTCCTGCTCTCAGTCTGTGGTCTGTGACCAAGCACTGAAACAAGTCATCCATGTTCAATGCAAAAATAACACTATGTTTCTTTTTCTCTATTTGTAGAGATACTATCCAAGTGTTCCATATTGGAATTCCTGATCAAAGTTACTCAACATCTGGTCAGCTGTTAAAACAGTTGCTGAATTACTGTGTTTATTTATTTTGCACAGACTGTTGGCTGCATTCAAACTTACTCATCCATGGCCTAAACTGAAATTCACCTATATCTTATTGTATTAACAGGCAGGTGACTGCTTAACCCATTATCCTGGTTCGTCCAATTACCGGTGATCTAAGGATTCGTCTGACTATTACTTATCAAATAATCAGTGACCTGGAAAGATTTTTTTTCTATGTGACTATGGCCCATCATCTATAATTTTTTATGTGACATTTCAAAAATCTATGTGACATTTTGAAATTTTATGGGCCAATTTTTAAAATGCTTAGATTTCGATAAAAATCTATTTCTTCCAAGTCTTGGGCCAGCAAAAAATAATTATTTTTATCAGTGTCCCAAGAAAAAATTGAAAATGTTTGGTCCAACATCTAGATCAATGTTGAAACGTATCACTACTAGTAAAACTTATGCCAATATGGCGGAACGTCAGCATCTCTTAACTACTGATGTTTTCCCAAATCGCTGAAAGTTTGATTAAGTTGACAGTAAAAAGTCTAAAATAAATGATATCAGATAATCACCTTGAATGTTTGCCTCTAATAGCATCCAAAATTATCCTCTCTATACATGATACTTTTCATACTGAGTTACTCAGACACGATTTACACATAAGGTGTTAAAACATCAAAGCAGATTTGAGGAGCTCCGCCCATTTTGATTCAATGACCTAGCTCTGTGGGTTCACTTACATATATTTATCTAGATATATCTGACACTGGACAAAATATGCAGCTGCAGTTTGACACTGAAATCGACAAAAAGTCGTAGACAGTCACCAAAAATCTTAACCCTTTGAACTCTAGTCGTCACTAGGGTTGAAGACGGTCACCAAATTTTCATTGCCTTTGATGTTCCCGACACGCCGCGACTTCTTCAGAATATCGGCCACAAGGGCCTGGAACACAAAAATAGGGGAACAGCAGCCTACTATAATAATAGACTATATCATAGTAACAGGATACATTTTAAATTTGTGCCTGGCCCCCTGTGGTAATATATCAACAGAGAAATCACCAGTGTAGCCAGGGGGATTTTACTCGAAATCATGACAGGTGTGTATTAAAGGAATTGTGATTCTAACTGGAAAATATTGGCATGCACACTGTTTGATTACGTAATTGCTTATCTCCCAGCACTGGATGAATCTAGCCAAAGAATGGTAAGATAAAATCGGCGAGACGCTGGGCGCACCAGTTGGAAATTCTATGTGACATTTTTTATTTTTATGTGACTATGGCGCATGGCGCATGGCGCGTGGGTTTCCAGGTCACTGAATAATATGGGTTTTAACTCAAAGGGTTATTAAACGTATAAAGTAAACATTTTTTTATGATTTTCAGCTTCAATATATAAGTACACCCATAATTTGACATAAAATAATCATGGTCAACTGTAGCGAGTGCGCCGCCATGTTTGTTTGGCTACTTGTCCTATTATCGGTGATCAGGTAAAATGACACCTGGAATATTTTTCAGGTATCGGCTGGAACTTCTTTCGAATATTATTAGCAAGGCTGTCTGTAAACACAATTTTTAACTGAAATATTGTAATATTTTCCGTCACATTTTTTCACAGTAGGGGCAGTGGAATATGTCACCTCTGCAAGGCACTCGAATTTTTGAACAATATTTTACAAGTGTCCAATGCAGACATACATCGCACTGCGCCCAATTTACTATATCTATTGTGAACGTTTTATCTTGTTGGAGGAAAAGGAAATCTAAAAAAAAAATATCAGACCATTTTTCGATGAATGGCCTTTACTGGGATATTAGATCTGTCAATATTAAAATGAGACCAACACAAACAAAAACAGTTTGGAAAACATTTTTTTCCTCATAGATAAGATCGATCTTATTTTATTGTTTATCAGTATTGGTCAGAAGTTTATGCCAGTAAGTAGTCTTTATAAATTCATCACGTGACGTCACGGCCACACCCCTTAGTCAACAGACTTTTTGTAGTGAACTTAATCATTGGATATATTGAAAATATCACCATACAAATCGGTTAAATGGTTTTATATGGGGAGAAAATGATTTTTTCTTGTGGAATTCATTACAAATGCACATTTTCCCTCAGAAAAGACATTTTTTTTTTGCTTTATACACAATAGTCATTAGTAGCAGCCGAAAGATAGACGGAAGTTACGATCTGACACATGCGCGTAGCGGCGCTATGCGGAATACTCGGAAATCACCGGTAATAGGACGTCCACGATAAATGGGTCAAAAGCGATACCCCCAAAATACACCTTTTTAAGCCTTTAATAATTAATTCCTCTACTGAAGAAAATAGTTCCAATTCATACTGTCACAAATTAAAATCATGAGAAATGTTTTCTATACTCTAGCAGGTGGTAGCTTAAAGCAGGCTGAAAGTAAAGCAGAATGCGCCTTATGGCGCATTCTGCTTTACTTTCAACCTGCTTTAAGTGGACACATATCTTCCAAACTAGAAACAGGCCAGGCTATCGGGTTATGGGTTAAAGCAAGATAAAAGTAAACCAGAAAGCTCCTAAAGGAGCTTTCTGATTTACTTTCACCTTTTTTAAGCTTTTACCTTTATTTAAAATTATTCAATTGAACAATAAAATGTAAAAAGAGCAGGTAGAGGCTGAGGTATGTAGACAAAAAGAACTGTCACAGTCAGTGACAAATGCCCCAATGGAAATCTCTCATATTAAAACCTTTCACCAATGAATGTGACCTTGACCACTGAGCTACAGTCCTGGCTGTGGCATTTGAATCACCATCTTATGTTGGAGTATATTTGCGTTAAATTATATCATACTGCATCCATGCATGATTGAGTTAAAGCCCAGACAAGACAAAATGTTCCCCTTTTTCACATTTGACTCCTGACTGTGACCTCGACCTTTAACCCTTTCCTCCCTGACACCTTAAATGGACAGTTCTAGTTTTCACTTTAGTCTAGTCCATTTTTGACTTTTTAGGGTTGATTTTTACAAAATATGTCAAAATGACAAACAGTGTGGACCCTGATCCGAGGGCTCCTGAAGGAGCCCTCTGATCAGGGTCTACACTGTTTGCATAGGACAAGTATACTCATCACAGGTACACTGTTTGCAAATGACGCATAGAAGCGTGACTAGGGTTCAAAGGGTTAAGCTACAGACCTGGGTCTTGTGCATGACATATTGTCTTTACTAGATGAATATTCATGACAAATTATTTCAAATTCCATCCAAGCATAATAGAGTTATGAATGGAGACATATAAACAGGGAAGATTAATGTCTTCTCCACTGTAACTACCAGAGTTATACGTACCACTAGTAGCCTGTAGGAACACCACTAGACCTATTGTCTTGTCTGCTGTGGAGGGAGTACTCTGACCACAGATAACAGTAGGAATTACTAGAGTTATACGTACCACTAGTAGCCTGTAGGAACACCACTAGACCTATTGTCTTGTCTGCTGTGGAGGGAGTACTCTGGCCACAGATAACACAGTCATACATCACTTCTTCTTCCTCCATTTCCTGTCCCTCACCATCAGGCTGGTCAGAACCCGAGCACGGACCAGACTCCTCATGATCTGTAATAACACATAAATATACCTACAGGGTACAAGGTTATAAAGCGTTTGGGTTGAGTCTGAGTTTGTTCTCAAGCATTTGATTGGTCAGATTTGAGCCTAGATTTGAGAACAACTCAACACAAAAGTTTTATAACCTTGGATCCAGTGCTCCCTCCCTTCAACAGAAGATTGTAGCTAAGTGAGTAAAGCATGCTGATACAGTGGAGAATCTGTTATTCTTTCCCGTTTAAACGCAAACGTACGCAAACGCAAAGCACTAAAACGTAGAAAAGAACAACTTTTGGACAATTCTGATATTTCATGTTTATCTTGGTGGCAAACAGTTTGGAGCCTGATCAGACGCCGGGTTACCCGGCGTCTGATCTGGCTTCAAACTGTTTGCACGGCAATTAATAGTTTTAGCGTAAACGCGTTTATTGGGAAAGAATAACAATGATTCCCTCCTCACAACAACCCTTGCCGCTCTTCCCCAAAACATGACAATTATGTCCAACCTATTTACAACTGCGATGTCATCTGCTATTTTACTCCAAATTACATAATGGACATTTTGACAGAAAAAACTTAATGACAAGTGACAAACAGCTTGAATCCAGATCAAATGCCACACTATAAGGCATCTGATCTGGATTCAAGCTGTTTGCAAATACTACCCAATCACCCTCCCTATAACGCACACAATTTTTGTCTCCCATTTGGCGTCCTTGTAGAGAGGGAGGGCTGTATTTTTAATTCATTCCTTCGCTGCAGAAAGAAAGTTTCAATTTATGCAGTCATGAATATGGTAACAAGAACTGTTTTCTTAATCTTACAGGAGTTGGCTTAAAGCAGCTTTAAAGTGAAGGAGACTACACCTTAAGGCTTTAAGGCGCATTCTGTTTTATTTTCAACCTGTTTTAAGAGGTCATCAGCAGTGAGTTCATTAAAGAAATCAATGGCCGTCAATGGCCATCGATTTGCGAGTTGGCTACCGGTCTGAAATACAGTGGAGAAAACGTAATTCTTTCGTTCAAACGCAATGCAATGAAATATAGAAAATGACCATATTTTGACAATTCTGACTACAAGTTTTAATCTGTTTGAAATGAAAATAATAGTTTCAGCAAAATCGGGGTTATTTGGAAAGAAAAAGTTTTCTCTAAGTACTGTACTCTGCACAAACTGCTAATCTAAACAGTAAATAATGGTAATTGAACGCCCTACTGTCTTTGATACTACAGTAAAACCTCGCTATTACGACCACTAAAATGAAGGCTAATTGATTGTATACTAGAGAGGTGGCAGCTTAAAGCAAGGTGACAGTGAAACAGAAAGCTCCTGAGGAGCTTTCTGTTTCACTGTCACCTTGCTTTAAGCGGTCACCTATCGTAAACACACGAATAATTAACAAAATTTCGTGGTCGTAATAGCGAGGTTTTACTGTAGAAACATGACTTGGGGTAAAGAGTTAATTTCAAGGCATCAGTGAGATTAATTCTTAATGTTGTAAGATTTCACTGTACCGTCATCCATGGCTTGTTCCATGAAGGCCTTCTGTTTGTTTGCAAAGTCTGCCATCAATTTCTGCTGACGCTCTCTGGCTTTTTGTCTCCTACAAACAATAAAACAAACATGCACAAGTGAGTAACCACAATCTAGCTGAACTGATATGTTTATTCATGAATCATTAATGGTTAAACCAGTACACTATAAATATGTCTTTTTGTGCTTTAATTTATTGCTTCACTAAAAAGAATAATTCCACTTTATACAGTCAAGAAGCTTTTTGCTTTCCTTTCAGCTGCCCCATGCCTTAAGCACCAATATCAATCCTTCTTTTAGCAGATGAATCAGATTTATTGAATCTCTTACCTTGCTTCACTATCCATTGACTTTCCCTTACGAGGGGAGCTACCTCCTTTCTGTGAATGCAGCGTACACTCGTCTTCTACGACCTTAGCACAGTGTGTGCTCTCCTGACATAGTTTATCCAGCAATCTCTGAATATAGAATGCACCGTCCCCAACACCACCTCTTGTCGTTTTACGATGAGAAGCAGACACAGGCACGTACGACGATGTCTTTCCCGCATACTTAGCATGCACTTTGAGCAACAATGTCAATAAACTGTCATTTACTGGAACTTTGTGTGTTCTCGGGGCTTCCGTGGTAACACCGCGAGAATCATACTTGGGTAATGTTTGACTGGTGGAAGCGTGGACGGTAAGGATGTTGGGCTGGCTGCCAGAGCTGCTGCTGGTGGGTATGGAGTATTTCGTGATGGACGGGATGTGACCTGAATGAGCGGCTGTGATTGGTCCATTGGTTCCTAGAAAGACCCAAAAGTTACACGTATTAAACAACATGTCTTTAATCATTACCCAAAATACACTTTTTCAGCCTATAATTCACTCATCCACTAAATAAGAGGCTAGCTGAAAGCAGGCTGAAAATAAAACAAAATTCTCCTGAAGGAGCATTTTGCTTTATTTTCAACCTGCTTTAAGTGATCAACCGTCTTCAAATTTAGAAATAGGCTATGGGGTAATGGGATAACAGTATATCGATATATATAGATATACAGTGCTCCCTTCCAACAACAATTCCCTCCTTACAAAAACACTTGTCATTGTTTCCTAAACACAACAAATATGTCAAACCTTTTCAGGTCTGCTATAGTGTCTGCTTAAAATTGTCGTCTGCTGTTTTTCTCAAAGTTACATGATAGACATTTTGACAGAAAAACTTAATGACGAGTGGCAAACAGCTTGAATCCAGATCAGATGCCGCGTTACGCGGCGTCTGATCTGGATTCAAGCTGTTTGCAAATATAAGCCAACTTCCCTCCCTATAACGACTCCCTCCAATCAACGCACACATTTGTTGTCTCCCAATAGGTGTCATTGTAGAGAGGGAGCGCTGTATATTTAAGAAATAAAAAATTCATACCAGTGTTCTATCGTGCAATCGAACACTGGTAGGAGTTGATATGCGTAGTAATTTAATCACGAGGCCTTTAGGTTGAGTGATTTAATTACAAGCATGTCAACGACTACCAGTGTTCCATTGTTAGATAGAACACTGGTATGAATTTTTTATTTCGATTCTAACACATAATTTAACCGAAATTTGCACCGAAGCAACGGCGCTACATTTCTTGGCGTACGCATTTTCGAAGCCAAATGACGTCACGTTCGAACGTTTAGCGCGTGAGTGTTCTACTGAAAATTCGTACACTGAGACGGTCCTTCTTCGCTTATATAGGGGTGTAGGCGAGGTGTGTTAGAATATACATTAGTTAAACTCTTTACTGAGTGCTGGTCAAGTTTACCTGCGAAAGCACTTGGTGCCAGGTCAAACATCTCTTCAAATGAGGCATCAACTGACACGATTCCTTCCTGTTCTAGTGACACGTGAGCTAGGGGGATTTCTATATCTCCTATCACTTCTCGTACATTTCTGAAGACGTCGTTACTGGGGAACCACTCTCGGTACTGTCTGTCAGGTACACACGTCTGGAAACCTCGGTCTAGCTGGTACAGTGGCTTAGATTCCTGTAAAACATATACAAAACATGGACATATATGTAAACTGAAAATGGCTTCTGATGAGGCACACAAGGTTTCACTATAATCATTTCAGGAGTTATTGAGACATGTACCAGAAGAAGAGTCTAGGGCTGTAACAATACACTCGAATATTCGAATATATTCGAATATTCATTTTGGTGAATATGTATCGTATTCGCATGTTCAAAAACCGAATATTCGCCAGTACAAAAAAGAAAATATTAAAACAACTAAAAAGGTTGAAAACTGCAGCTTACCAACAATCTCTAGTACCATATTTGTTCTGAAAGCACTTGCTATGATGATGGGGTTTATTTTGACTTAAACCACTAACACAGAAATTAAAGCAAAAAAAATTGTGCTTCAAAGTACATGTACTTTAATTTAAAAGATAAAAAAAATTAAATGAAAAAGATATGAACAGGATAAACTGTAGTATTAAAATATTAGAAGAGGTTTGACATAAAGATCTACAAAGAAACTATTGCATTCATATTCGTGAATAATTATTCGTATTCATCACCTTATATCGTGATGTGTATCGTATTCGCTACATGGTGTATTCATTACAGCCCTAAAGAAGATTGTGACAGACACAGAAGATGGCAGATGTGACATATTTCATGATTCATTTCTGGGTGTTATGAAATTGTTCATATACAGGGAGCTGCTTTACTTCCATTCTGCTTTATGTCGCCACACATTTTACATACTTAATGTTTGTGCTAGTAGCACTTTATAGTACATGTATACATAACAGCTGATTATCAAAGCTAAATGGAAGGAGGGCACTGGCTTACTCTGTAGATGGAGGTCGGACAGGGTATGATTATAATCCCATTACCACATAGCTTATTTCTAGTATTGAAGATGGTTGAAAACTTAAAGCAGGTTGAAAGTAAAGCAGAATGTGCCATAAGGCACATTCTGCTTTACTTTAAGCCTGCTTTAAGCTATCAACTCTTAGGATTTAGAATATAATTATTCTGTAACATTTTCAAGACTGTAAAAAATGGAACTATTTTCTTCAGTGCAGGAATAAGTTAAATGCGCTGAAAGGCACCTCTATGGGGGAAAGGGTTAAAGGTAGATCTTTCTAGGACAGTGCTTACCCTGTATAGTGATGTTGGACAGGGTATAACCACGGCTAGCTCCAGCAGATGTACGGTCAGGTAGGAGATACTCTCTGGTATCGACGGTGGATAGTTACAATTTATACAGTCATGAATATGTATCATAAGGAATATTTTCTATGTTCTAGCAGGTAGTAGCTTAAAGCAGGCTGAAAGTAAAGCAGAATGCGCCTTAAGGCGCATTCTGCTTTAATTTCAACCTGCTTTAAGTAGTCACCTATTTTCAAAACTAGAAACAGGCTATGGGGTAAAGGGTTTAATCTAAATCTAAGTAGGGGAGGACACTGGCTTACCCTATAGATGGACGTTGGACAGGGTATAACCACTGCCAGCTCCAGAAGATGTACTGTCAGATAGGAGATACTCTCTGGTATGGACGGATCCTTCAGCACCTTGTGTAGGAGGGTGAAGAGTAGAGAGTGCATCGTCTTACAGTGTAGTATTCTGTACAGAGACTTGTAGCAGTCGCTCAGCTTGCCCGGGGGTCTGAATGGCGGCCATGGCTGGGTCTTACCACTGTACTTCTCCTTCCTCTTCACACTGAAACAAGAACATAAAGAACAATTACTTAATTTACCCTTTGAACACTAGTCCCGCATATAGGCGTCCTTTTCAACAATATACATGTGAAAAGTGTGCTTGTCCTATGCAAACAATGAAGACCCAGATCAGAGGGCTCCTTAAGGAGCCCTCTGATCTGGGTCATCACTGTTTGTCATAATGCAAAACATCGACATTCACAAAAACAACCCTTAAAAGTCATAAATGGACTAGACTAAAATGGAAACTGGGACTGTCAATTTGAAGTTTCAGGGAGGAAAGAGTTAACCCTTTACTCCATAAATACACCTTCTAGCACACTTTAATTAATTCCTCCACTGAAGAAAATAGTTACAATTTATACAGTCATATAAATGTACAATAAGAAATATTTCATATATCCTAGCAGATGGTAGCTTTAAGCAGGCTGAAAAGAAAAGCAGAATGCTCCTTCAGGTGCATTCTGTCTTACTTTCAACTTGCTTTAAGTAGTCCTGTTTTCAAAACAAGAAACAGGCCACGGGGGTAAAGAGTTAAACCTATTAAGTCAGTGTCTATCCAACCTAAACACATAGCTTACTTAACCCACTACCCTATACCCTATTTCTATACTTAGCAAAAATAGAAACTTTACATACTTAAGAGCCGGTTTAAGCGATGTTTTAATGACGTTTCATAAAATATACGCATATTTAATAATGAAGTTATTGATAAAGACCATACACAGCCACACTCTCGCTAATTTGTACCGCGCACGACGTAGCACGCTTTCCACTTCCGGTTTTCAACACTGACGGCGAGTTGACCTATTCAGGGTTTATTTCACGTTTATTTAATGCATCACACAAACGCAGGCTTTAGCCAAACACTGAAAAAACAAAATTGTAAACATTTGCGTTTCAAAATTGAGATGCCACAGCTTTCTCAAAATCACAGAAATCAGGCCATTTGGCATGTTTACGGCGGGCGCGTCACAAACTTATGTTGCGCGTCATTTTGGACGCCTACGGTAGAAAATTCATATCCTCAATACTCATTACAGAGTTATGGGGTAAGTCAAGGATCGGCCGAGATCGTTGAAGTCACGTCGAGACGACTGAACTCTTATGTTAACGTACTGACGTAACCGTTTGATCCCAGCAACTGTTACTGCTCGGCGGTTTGGGATCACTGCCGAGACAATAAGGTATCGTCCGACGCAATGTCAAGGTTCAATCCGTACCCGTAGACCGTATCCTGGGCAGATATTAACTGCACACACAACGTCCAGAATAACGTTAACGTCATGCCCTGGCCTTCGGTATCACCGGATCTGAAGCCAATAGAGCATGTTTGGGATAAACTTGGCGTCGGGGGCGGAACAATTAGCAGATTGACACAACCTCAGACATGCTCGATTACGAAAACGGCATGTCATCCCAGATGACGTCATCTGACGGTACATCCGTGACGGAGTGTTGCTTGCATTAGGCGTGACGGTAGGCATGCACGCTACTGAAGTGACTTTATGCAAAAAATCACCTAAAATGAAACATGAAAATGCATTAAAAACATCTTGCGCACACCTTGACATTTCTGAGAATTTTGAAATCGACCCCTATGCATTTTGACGTCAAATTACGACGTGACTTTTGGATTTTTTTCATCACCATTGTCGAGAACTTGCAGACATTGGTCCAAAGTTTTAAATAACAATAAGCTTTCTGCAAAATCGTGTTTGGACACAGAATTATACGCATTAGAATCCCATGTAAAGTTTCTATTTTTGCTGAGTATAGTTTGGAAGAAGGTGACCACGTAAAGCAAGTTGAAAGAAGAGCAGAATGTATTCCTGCTTTAAACTTTTACCCAATAGCCTGTTTATGGCTTTGAAGACAGGTGACCACTTAAAGTAGCCTTTTATTAAGGTGCAATCTGCTTTAATTTCAGCCTGCTTTAAGCTACCATCCGCAAGGGTATAGAAACTATTTCTAATGGTCCATATTCATGACTGTATAAAGTGAAATAATTCTCATCAGTGGAGGAATAATTTAAAGGCATAAAATGGTGTATTTATGGAGCAACTATCTGTCTTCAGAACTGAAAACAAGCTATGGAATAAAGGGTTAACCCTTTACCTGATAGCCTATTTCTAGTATTGAAGATAGGTGATTACTTAAAGCAGGTTGAAAGTAAAGCAGAATGCGCCTTAAGGCTTTCAGCCTGCTTTAAGCTGTCATGTGCTTGAATATAGAAAATAGTCCCTATAATATATATGCATGACTGATTAAGTTGGAACTTTTTTCTTCAGCGGAGGAATAGATAATATTCGCTAAAAGGCGCTTCTATGGGGTAAAGGGTTAAAACAATGACGACAAGCAAAACCATCTAGTACATTTTTAACATTCAACTCCTATATTTCTATAGCGCTCCCTCTCTACAACGACACCCAATGGGAGACACATATTGTGTTTGTTGTTCGGAGGGAGTCATTATAGAGAGGGAAAATCAAGAATTGGCTTACATTTGCAAACAGCATGAATCCAAATCAGACGCCGCTTAATGCGGCGTCTGATCTGGATTCAAGCTGTTTGTCACTCATTATTATATTTATTCTATCAAAATCTCCAGTCATATGTACCTTTGAGAAAAACAACTGACGACAATTTTAAGCAGACTATATTGCAGCAGTAAAAGGTTTAGACATAATTGTCTCGTTAAGGGAATTGCGACAAGGGTCGTTGTAAGGAAGGAGTCGTTGTTGGGAGGGCCGTTTTAGAGAGGGAACACTTTATAAGGTCTGAATACATAGTTTCTTTACTGTGGAAAGTTGCAGTTCTTTATGACAAGGAAAACAATTATGCTATTTGAAACTATATCTTACAATTCTGTGTATCTATCCATGGCCGACTGGAAATCGTTCTTGTACACAGATCTTAATGCCACATGTACTGGGTCAAACTCTGTCTCCCAAAGTTCATCTGCAAATATAAAACACATTTAATATAGGATAACGGCATATAGGATAACAGCATGCTACTCTTCCCCCTAACAATGGGTTTGAATATTTTTTGCAATTTCTCTTTTTATGGCAGCATGTATGTTTATCCACATTTTTTGCTCTCAAATCTATGATTGTGTGTGTTATTTTGGGGGCTTACGGCAAGTGATTTTTTCAGTTGTCAGGCAACAAGCTATGGATATAAACTCTGGAATGCTTAAGGTGTGCTAAGGTGGCCAAATCAATCTTATTCCAGGGCTTCAGATATAAAGACGGGTAATCCAAAAGCTATCCATAGCAAACAGAATGGAGCCAGTAGATCAGATGTCAAGAGTCAGGACTACTTTCTTTTAGTCCAACTGTTCTCCACAAGCGCTGCAAGAAGCAGGACGCCAAATGACATCATTGGCGATGACGTTACTACAAAACGATGTTACGCTTTGGCGGTAAATTTATATGGTGGAGAGACTACTACATACGGCTTACAAGTGTTAAATAATGAGCACTCATGTCAGATTCTCTATTTAATTTCTTTCTTACATTCAGTAGTGATATTAAATTATAAGGAATAAATCGAATATTTATTATGTTCATGGAAGTATGAAAAGAATACCTGCTCACACTTTTGTATGCAGTGTGGCCAGTTAGTTTTTTTCATACTTCCATGAACACAAAAAATATTCGATATATTCCTTAACCCATTTCCCCATAAATATGCCTTTTCACGCCTTTAATTTATTCCTCCAATGAGGAAAATAGTTCCAATTTATACAGATATGAACAGGTATGATGAGAACCATTTTCTATATTCTAGCAAGTGGTAGCTTAAAGCAGGATGAAAGTAAAGCAGAATGTGCCTTAAGGCACATTCTACTTTACTTTCAACCTGCTTTAAGTGGTTATCTGTCTTCAAAACTAGAAACATGCTATGGGGTAATGGGTTAACTAAATTGAAATAAATTAACTGCATAAAAATGTCTATCTATGGAGTAAAGGGATAACTTATCAGGGCTCCAGATAAGAGGGAATTAACTGCAGAAATCCAACATTTTCTCACTTATTTTAGCATCAAATCCTATGGTGTTACTACTCATTAGAATCGTCTCTTTGAGACGATTCTAATGAGTAGTGACACCATAGGGTTTAAAGCAGAAATAAAGATTTTAGATTTTGAAATACCCCCCTTATCTGGAGCCCTGACTTATCCCTACTCACCTTTAGGGACATAAGTTCCTTGCTGTAAGCCTCCTCCGGGCTCGAAGTTTGGAGCTTTATATTGTGCCACATCCTTCAGTGTGGGTTCAAACAGTTCCTTACTATGTCCTGTCATACCGGACTTCTCTGGCATCAGGTCCATCAGCTGACTGTGGTGACGGTCATTGACAAATAGCAGAGACGCCATCTCTAGTCTAGTGAGCTCCTTATCCTCTATACCTGTAATACAAAGAAATGTTTCCTAAATACTCATTTCCGTGACACAGAGAAACATGTGTATACATATATAAAAGATTTACTTAACCCTTTACCCAATAACCCGTATATAACATTAAATACAGGTGAACACTTAAAGCAGGTTGAAAGTAAATCAGAATGTGCCTTAAGGCACATTCTGCTTTACTTTCAGCCTGCTTTAAACAACCATCTGCTAGGCTACATAAAAATATTTGTTATGGTAATTGTTCATGAGGGTATAAACTGGAACTATTTTCTTCAGCGGAGGAATAAATTAGATGCGCTAAAAGTCTCTTCTATGGGGTAAAGGGTTAACCCTTTCCCTTATAGAAGCGACTTTTAGCACTTGAATTTTATTCATCCGCTGAAGAAAATAGTTCCAATATATACCGTAATGAATATATGTCATATTTAATACTTTCCTTATTCTAGCAGGTAATAGCTTAAAGCAGGCTGAAAGTAAAGCAGAATGCGCCATATGGCGCATTCTGCTTTACTTTCAACCTGCTTTAAATATTCATCTTTTTTCAAAACTAGAAACCGGCTATGGGGTAAATGTGTCTATGATGATCATCTGTAAAAATTCTATCAGTAATCATACATAAACAAATGGTGGAGGAAACGCCATGACGAAATCAGAAATGCTCACACAGTTAAGAGTTATCAACAGCACCATAAGAAAAAGTTTCTATATCCTAGCAAATGTTATTCTGCTTTTGTCCACCTCAAGGTCACCTTCAGGCGCAATCTGCTTTACTTTCAGCCTGCCTTAAAGCAACTCGCAACCAGATGGTGCATAAAAAATAGTGATTTGTAAATATGTGTCAAACGCTTATACAAATGGTAAAGAATTAGTTTAAGATAAGAAATTCTGTTTAAAAAAATGTATTTCAATAAAAAAAAATATTGGTCTCTGCTGGCATTCGAACCCGGGGCCCGGCATTGGCGGACAGAAGGCAAAATAGGGGAAACCGCTTAGACCAATGGACCACGGAACTATCCGTTTGTCTCGGATCGATTTAACGTATTTCAATGTGTAGCGATCGAAAGTGCATACAACTTCACAATTCGGCTCGGGTATATGTCTGAGCCCGTGTAGAGAAGCAACAACAACAACTATACCGTCTACTAGTCCGTATAGAAAAACGATGGAAAATATCTAAAAATCTAAGATTCGGTGACGATTCTTGAGACTTTTTTTGGACTGATCATATTTTTTTAATGTCAGAAGCCAAATAATGCCACAAATTTGCTTTTATTTGAGTATTTTATTTTATTTTGACAAGTACACCATCTGGTTGCGAGTCCCTTTAAGCTACCATCTGCTAGAGTATAGACAATATTTCTTATGATACATATTCTTGAATATTTTCTTCAGTGGTGAATAAAAGAATGGCGTCAAAATGAGTATCTATGGAGCAATTGGTTCATGTTAGGAATGAAATGTTCCAGACATTACAGTAGTACAGCACTTCTTCCCTACAACACCCAATGGGAGACAAAGATTGTGTGTATTGTTTTGAGGGTGTCGTTATAGGGAGGGAAATTGGCCTACATCTGCTAACAGCTTGAATCCAGATCAGATGCCGCGTAATGCGGCATCTGATCTGGATTCAAGCTGTTTGTCACTCGTCATTAATTTATTTTCTGTCAAATGTCCATTATGTCACTTTGAGAAAAACAGCAGACAACAATTTTAAGCATACAATATTGCAGCAGTAAAACAGTTGGACATAATTGTCCTGTTTAGGGACCTGCGGCAAGGGTTGAAGTAAGGAGGGAAACGTTTTAGGGAGGGAGCACTGTATATACCAGGGCTCCAGATAAGAGGGAGTATTCAGAACGAAACCAACATTTTCTCATTCATACAGCACTAAATCCTATGGTGTCACTACTCATTAGAATCGTCTCTTCGAGACGATTCTAATGAGTAGTGACACCATAGGGTTTCAAGCAAAAATAAAGGTTTTAGTTTTTGAAAAACTACCCTTATCTGGTGCTCTGATATACCTAGGTAGGTTCTCTCTGACAAGATCATGGTAAGGAACTGCAAGGCTCCTTCCACCATGGCCAACTCCTGTTCCTTCTCCAGCTTGTAGCTCTTAGAAGCCGGACTGGGATTGTAAGACAACCAGTCACCAATGTGGAACCTAGAACAAGTCAAAATAATAACTATAACCAGTCATCAATGTGGAACCTAGAACCAGTCAAAATAATAGCTGTAAATCATATAACCAGTCACCAATGTGGAACCTAGAACAAGTCAAAATAATAACTATAACCAGTCATCAATGTGGAACCTAGAACCAGTCAAAATAATAGCTGTAAATCATATAACCAGTCACCAATGTGGAACCTAGAACCAGTCAAAATATTAGCTAAATATTATTAAAGGTCAAGGTCACAGGGGTCAAACATTCTCTGTGCATGGGAAGGGCTTGTCCATATATACACACATACCAAATATGGAAGCTATACTTCAAGGGACATAGAAGTTATAGGCATTTTCTTAAAATTGTTTATGCTGTTCACGCCGCCGCCGACAACGACTACGCAGGGGGTATTGCAATAGCTCTCCCTGTACTTTGTAGAGATGAGATACAAATGATTCTAAGTGACACTTAATGTAAAAGCATATAGAACCTATTCACATTCACCCATAGAAGTGGATTTGTTATGATTTTATATCGATTTAACAGTATTTCAGTCCTTTCGCAACATCTAGCTAATTACAGATGGAGGAGGACCCAAAAAGCCCTTGAAAAAGAAATTTACCTGTCGATAACTGTCTGTACAAAGTAATCTGGATCAAGTCTACAAGCGCAGAGCTGAAAACAAATGAACAAAGTCATTAACAGAAGAGGCCAGAAAATTTTGTTTTCCGGAAAATAATGAAACAATAAGACATTTTTTCAAGGATTTTCAATTTTGTCTTATTCATTGTTTGCAAAATCATGATGGTCAGTGATATGCGAGTGATGTTACAATTTACATGGTCATGACTTACCTGCATCAGATAGATGTCAGCATCCACCATGGAGTAACAGAAGTGACACTGTACATAGGTCATAGCCTGACCTTTAATCTGCAGGCCATTTCTCACCCACATGCCAGTATAGATCTCGGATATGGCTACCTGAAATATAACAAACAAGAATACAGTAACAGGGAAAACCGTCTTTCTTAACCCTTTCCCCCATAGAAGCGCATTAAGTTTATTCCTTCACTGAAGAAAATAGTTCCAATTTATACAGTCATAAATATGTATCATACAAAATATTTTCTATATTCAAGCAGATGATAGCTTAAAGCAGGCTGAAAGTAAAGCAGAATGCGCTTAAGGCGCATTCTGCTTTACTTTCAACCTGCTTTAAGTGGACACCTACATTCAATACTAGAGATATGCTATGTGGGAAAGGGTTAATAAATACGAATTTTGTCATGACAAAACCTGCCTAATTGCATTGCAACAATGTACAGACCAAGAAGCACTGTTGGCATCCCAGGCTCTGTATCTGAGTTTGGTCTACACTGCAAAATACAGTAATACTAAATAATACAGCTGTATAAAATGCTTTAGATGATTGTGGGTGTCAAACAGAGTAGTCCTAATTCATTATACACTATGACAAGAAGACACCCACCTATGATGTCCTGGAAACAAGACTGCATTCAATTAACACTTATGCCCCCATTGGCATCCTTGACAATATATACAGAATATTTTACAAGTCCAAATTAGGTCAAGATCAAGGTTGGTTAATATGGGTGGATTGGCAGTGGTCCAAGGCAACAACTGTAGAAGTATATAACTGTAGAAGTATATAAGTAGTGTGGTCAGTTATGTTGAGGCTAGACAAAAAGGCAAAATCTAGTTAACCAAGAAATAGCCCATTTACAATATTAATTCCAAATTAGGTCAAGGTCAAAAACAAGGTTGGGTGATATTGTGGATTGGGAATGGTCCAAGGCATCAACTGTATAAGTATCCAAGTATTTGAGTTAGCTGTATTGATGCTAGACGAAAAGGTAAAGTCTAGTGAACCTTGTTATGGACGGACAGATGCTCGGACCAAACTGAAGGAAGGATGGACAGACAGGACAATCACTATATGCCTCTGCATTTGTCGATGCCGGGGGCATAACAAAACACAGAAGGTTTTTCAAGTTTGTTTGCCTCCTTTTAGAGCATTCTGCTTTACTTTCATTCTGCTTTAAGATGTCCCTATCTTCCGTACAAGAAACAGGCTATGGGTTAATAGAGACCGACCTGTATTTGTAACAGATGAATGAGCAAACTCTTGAGCATTCTCTCAGTGGGGACAACTGCCTCCAGGTCCATGTCTTGGTGTTGTACAGCCTGGACTATGAATGTAGCAAGATACCGGTGTAGGGGCATGTGGAATGTCAGCTGGAGAGGGTTAGGCTGAAACAAACAAATCCCAGTTTAACCCTTTGAACCCTAGTCCCGCATATAGGCGTCATTTTCAAACAGTATACATCTGAAAAGTGCATTGTCCTATGCAAACAGTGAATACCCAGATCAGAGGGCTCCTTACGGAGCCCTCTGATCTGGGTCTTCACTGTTTGTCATATTGCAAAACATTGACAAAAACAACCCTTAAAAGTCAGAAATGGACTAGACTAAAATGGAAACTGGGATTTTCCATTTAAAGTTTCAGGGAGGAAAGAGTTAATAAACCTACTGCAGACATTCAGATTACTGTACTCCAATAATTATTTGCAAAACAAAGCTACTTTCACAAATACACTGTTTGTAAATTTTATGAGAGTACACGTATCACTTACAAACTCGTTTGGATAATTTCAGTCTACCTTATTCGCAAGACACGAAAGACAACTCCTATTAATCTTCTCAAATTCGGCCAAATTACTTCCCTTTGATATATACAATAAGAAGGGATATTTTTCATCTCTTTGTAAATATAAATTCGAATTTTTACCAAGAAACAGACAATTCTCATATAAAGTTTATGTCATTTTCTTGCTTTTCATATACAGTTTCTTTGGTAAACATAGAAGTTTTCATGGTAAACAAGTAAATTTTTTAAACCGAAAGTAAACATTATACACACGTTTAGCCAAAGGTTGAATGTGCTAATGCAGGATAGAAAACAAAATGGAGAAAGCTCCAAAAATAGCTTTCTGCATTAGTTTTATCCTGCATTAACCCTTTACCCAATAGAAACACCTTTTAGCGGATATGATTTATTCCTCCGCTGAGAAAAATAGTTCCAATTTAATCAGCCATGGATATATAGTAAAGGGAATATTTTCTATATTTTAGCACATGGAAGCTTAAAGCTGGCTGAAAGTAAAGCAGAATGCGCCTTAAAGGCGCATTCTGCTTTACTTGCAACCTACTTTAAGTGGTCAACTATCTTTAATACTAGAAATAGGCTATCAGGTAAAGGGTTAATCAGAAGCCTACATCTTGTTGTTTATAACAGTTTAAGATTAATAAATTACAAAAGTTCTGGATAGTACACCTGTGCTATTTTTACTTACATTTGTTGTTTCTTTACAGTTAATGGCATCAAACCAGTCCTGGAGAGTTTCCTGGCATGCCTGTATCATAGTCTTAGTGTAGAGTTTGTTTTCCTGTGGACAGAGTTAACAACATGCATCACTCATGCTTAAAAGCACTCTGAAAGAACTTGGCACATTAATCCATAAATATGCCTTTTTTACGCCTTAACCCTTTACCTTATAGAAGCGCCTTTTAGCGCTTTCAGTTTAATCCTGCGCGGAAGAAAATAATTCCAATCTATACAGTCCTGAATATGTATCAGAAGGAATATTTTCTTAATTCTAGCAGGTGGTACCTTAAAGTAGGCTGAAAGTAAAGCAGAATGCGCATTAGGGCACATTCTGCTTTACGTTCAACCTGCTTTAAGTAGTCACCTTTGTTCACTTCCACAAACAGGATATGGGGTAAAGGGTTAAATGTATTCCTCAACTGACAGAAATATATCTAGTTCCTTTATATACCGTCATGAATAAGTATTGTAAGACGTATTTTCTATATCCTATCAGATGAAAGCTTAAAGCAGGCTGAAAGTAAGGCAGATTGTGCCTTAAGGTGCATTCTGCTTTGTTTTCAACCTGCTTTTAATTGGTCAAACTAAAGTGTTAGAGATTATCCCTGCATAGCAAATCTAAGAATACGAAAAATTGAATTCAAAACTTGACGAAGCTAAAACAGACATAATCAGAGCTCCAGATAAGGTAGGTATTTCAAATACTAACTTTCTTATTTCTCAATCAAACCCTATGCTGTGACCACTCATTAGAAATGTCTCGAAGAGACGATTCTAATGAGAGGTCACAATATAGGGTTTAGAAGAGATATAAAGCAGAACATTTTGGAAAATGTTTGGTTACTTACTCTTATTTGGACTGGGCTACAGATAGGAGGGAGTAAACTGCACAATTCCAACATTTTCTCACTCAATTTTAGCACCAATTTCTATTGTGTTACTACTCATTAGAATCGTCTATTCGAGATGATTCTAAAGAGTAGTGACACCATAGGGTTTAAAGCAGAATCAAAGATATTAGTTTTTTAAATACACCCTTACCCCCTTATCTGGAGTCCTGTTGGAGACCTATACATGTATAATGACAAGACAACAAACCTTTTCTCGCAGGTGTGAGAGCAGAGACCATTCTAATGAGTGGTCAAAACATAGGGCTTAGAGGAGACATGAAGGAGAAAATTTTGGAAAAGTTCAGTTTACCCACTTTTATTTTGAGCCCTGGGTCCAAGGTTATAAAGCATTTGAGCCAAGTCTGAGATCGTTCTAAAGCATTTGATTGGTCAGATTTGAGCTTTTGCTCAAATCTGTCCAAACTAATGCTTGAGAACGGTCTCAGACTCAACTCAAAAACTTAAGAAACCTTGAGGCCTGCAATAATGACTAGTCAACCAACCTTTTCTCTCAGGTGTGAGAGCAGGGACCACATGGGAGAGGCCGAGATCTCTAGTTCAGCTGAGAAGGCAGCGTAGTAGTCATCAGGTTCAAACTCTACATGCTGGTGAAGTTCTCGCTGGTTCAAGTTCATACCTGGTATATATAATTTATCATTGCTGAATGTTGGGTTTTATTAAAAATAATAAAATAGGACCTTTGGCAATTCTGAAAACATTATTTTTGTAAAGTTGAGGGAACAAATTAAAACTTGCCCTAATATTTTTTTAATACACTGTACCTGACCTACAATCCATTACTACATAAATACACATTTTTATGCCTTTAATCTATTCCTCCACTTAAGAAAATATTTCCATTTTGTACAATTATGAATATGCACCAAAAGACATATTTACCTTATTCTAGCATTCTGCTTTACTTTCAACCTGTTTTAAGTTTCCCATATTTTTAAAACCAGAAACAGACTATGGAGTAAAGAGTTAAGGGTAAAGTGTACAGTATATAGATGATAATAAATGTGAGATTCTATTTATCACATAGCAATTAAAAACACATGTAGTGCTTGTGGACGACCAGTTTGGGTCGGAACCCAAAAAAACATATTTCACTAGTGGAATACGATATTTATACATGGCTTGATGCAATTCCGAGACCACAAGTTATGCGATAAATTGGATTACCTTGGAAGTAAGAGAGGAGGTCGAGCCACATGGAGACTAGTTTACTATCGGAGAGGAACTTGTGGGCTATCTCTCTGTGTGACAGCAGGTTAATGAGGTCACTGATGATTGGCCAGTAACAATGATCCTTCATCACGTCTTTACTACAGTCTACGACCATGTGTAGGTTCTGGTTGGCATCTACCAATACAAACAATAATGACAACAGGGTTCCAGATCTTTAATAAAAATTTTACCCTTTCCCCATAGAAGCACCTTTTAACGCATTTAATTTCTTCCTCCACTGAAGGAAATAGATCCGATTTATACAGTCATGAATATATATTATAAGAAATATTTTCTAAATTCTAGCAGACTAGCTTAAAACAGGCTAAAAGTAAAGCAGAATGTGCCTTAAGGGTTAAAGTCCTTGTCTGCACTTAACCTTATGGTGTGACTACTCATTAGAAGAATCTCTTTGAGACAATTCTAATGAGTAGTCACACAATAGGGTTTAGTGAAGACTTGACAGAGAAATTGATGGAAATGTTTACTGTACTCCCTCTTATCTGGAGCCCTGATGACACATGGGCAACAGGGTAAACAGTGTAGATCTTGATCAGACGCTGTGTTGCTATTGTGATGTTTGTGAAGGATCTACACTGTTTGTAGTAAATATAGATAAAATGAGAATCATTCACATGAGAAAGGCACTAGCTGATCTGGGAACAGTAGAAACTCGAAACTTCGAACTAGTTAGTTCGACATACCCATATTTTCATAGTTAAAACATGGCTTAGCCACGTTTTAACTATGAAATACGGGCATGTTAGACTTAAGCGAGATGGCCTGATCAAAATCCAGGTATGATCAGGTACGAAATAATGGTACGATCTATTTAAGCGAGTTCGAAGTATCGAGTTTTGACTGTATATAATTAGGCAATTATCTTAGGGTGTTGGTCAGATATAGCACTAGATATGGTAGATATAGTTCTTCTTTATGCGGTCATGAATTTGAACGGAAAGAAATATTTTCTATATCCTAGTAAATGGTCTAGCTTAAACCAAGCTTCTGCTTTACTTTCAGTCTGCTTTAAGTGGTCACCTACCACAAAGATTCTAAAAATTGAGACACCTGTGTATAGCTGCTGTAATTATCCTACAAATTAAAAATAATTCTGTATCACTCAGTAATTTATCCAAAAGGTGCAAACTGAATTGAAAACAGTGTAGACACTGATCAGACTGCTCCTATTTACTCAGGTATGTATTTCTCACATAACTACCCCTGTTTTCTATAGCGAACAACGATCACGAATATCCTTATCTCCAACATGTGTGAGATCAATTTAATGACGTCACCGTAACGTCACTATTTATAACGGCGTTTTGACGTCACCGGGGTTCCAAAAAATGCATATTGCTTTAAGAATAGTTTAAATCGTTGGTAAATGTGAGAAAAAGAATCTGTCACTCGTCGATGTTTAAGACAAGTTGATCTCAAACTCGTCTAGAATAGAAAAGTTATTAAGCTCGCCAAGGCTCGCTTAATAACATTTCAATTCTAGACTCGTTTGAGATCAACTTGTCTTAAACATCGACTCATGACAGATCCTATATGTCCCAGTACTTAGGGTCATTACAATATCTAGAAATAAGCTATGGGGTAATGTGTTCAATCGGCACCTATACCATACCTTGCAGAGCGCTCTCTGTCAGTATAATCTCCACCATGTTGTTGAGGCTAACTATGAGTATATATAGGAGGTTATACTCCCGTACCATCTGACAGGCTAACTGCTCATTACTGAACAGCTGTACGCTGATATGGACAACACGGTTAGCCACGGTGGACCTCTCATCCGTACTGACCAGGACACGCGAGATTCTGCTGTAGTGCTGTATGAATGCTCTAGTGAAGGCCTCCTGAAAGAAATTAAGTTTTTAAACATTATTTTATCAGTTTATTATTAATCAATTACTCTATAGATATATTTTTTTATGCCTTTAATTCATTCCTCTACTGAAGGAAATAGTTCCACTTTATAATGTCATGAATATGTGCCATAAGTTTTGTTTGTTTGTTAACGTCCGTTTCTGCCATCTATGGGGTAATTGGATGCCCCAGAGAGAGGGGAGCGGATACAGAGAACCCGGGTGCGATGCCCTACTCTTATTATCGAAAGAGTTCTCTGGTTCTTTTAGATGCCAAGTGTAAAGCACTCATACATCGGACCTCGGTTTATAAAGTCTCATCCAAAGGACTTGGTCCGGCAGGGTATGTGCCGTAAGAAAGAAAGTCTATATCCTAGCAGAAAGAAGCTTAAAGCAGGCTGAAAGTAAAGCAGAATGCACCCTAAAGTGCATTCTACTTTACTTTCAACCCGGTTTAAGAGGTAATATGTCTTCAAAACTAGAAATAGGCTATGGGGTAATGGTTAAAGCAGGATGAAAGTAAAGCAGAATGCTCCTTAAGAAGCATTCTACATCACTTTCTGCATGCTTTAAGTATATTTAACATCTGATTTAAATAATGAAAACTAGCCATCTGGGGGAGGGTTAAACCATTATTTAAGGGTGTTTCAATGTCATGAGCCATTTTTTTCAAAGTATTAAACTTTTTGTCTATCATTGTTTTTTTGGAAGAGCTATTTATGATGAATGAAAAAATGAAAAAAAATATATATGGTGGTGTCCTTTTTTTTGAGCTACAGCGATTTGAAAAAGGTATGTCAAATTTGGATTTTTTTTCTCAAATTTTACCCATTCAGAGTACAAGCTTCAGTAAAATCTATTTCGAAACAAAACAAAAATGTTAATTTGGGTTTTCTTTATTTATTTCATGTCTATGGTGGTATGTTCACATATAAAAACCAAATTTAGACAAAGCAGGCACCAGGTTTGAACAATATGGATCCTTGAATATCAAAAATATGCTTTATTTAGGGCATGATTTTATTAGATTTTTTATTTTATGAAAAAAAGTAAAAAAGTTTGAAAATGAAATAGTTCTAGTATTTAACTTTTTCTTATATTCTACCAGATGAAAGCCCATACTAAGGCAGTTCAAAATATGAAAAGAAATTGAAAGGTCAGTGTTGAAAATTTTGAGTTATTAAAGTAAAAAGAGTTATCGCCCCTTACAAAATTTACAAAAAAGTACCATATCGATGATATTTAGAGCTTTATAAATTTCACATTTGGTGCCTTTTTTTTTCTTAAATTAGTTTTTGTATGAAGAAATACTACCATAGATAGGAAATAAATAACACAAAACCAAATTATCATATTTGTTTTCATTTAAAATGGGTTTTATTGAAGCGGGCTGTTTGAAAAGGACAAAATAAGAGGAAGTGGGTGGGGTAAATTTTACATGGCCGTAGAGCCAACTGTTGTTCACCAAAATGTACACTTTTTCTATTTTTTCATTCATCTTAAATAGCTCTTCAATACAAAACCATCATAGAGTGTTTTCATATACTTTGAAAAGTTCCCAAATTCATGACATTGATACACCCTTAACCCTAATAATAATTATATTAAGTCTAGTCATAGTAAATGACTGAAGCTGAAAGCTATAAATAAAGCTTTCTGCTTTACTTTTGTTCTGCATAAATGGGGAAACCTGGCTGATAAAATGTCTATGCTGCTTTACGGAGTGGTTGCTGAAAGCAGGTTTAACTGTACATGTAATACACTACTGTACCAGTTGGTTACTGATATGACCCATAAATGGTTGTTGACAACAGGTGACTGTTTAATAAAGCAAGGTGAAAGTAAAACAGAAAGCTCCTTTAGGAGCTTTTAAAGGAGCTTTCTGTTTTACTTTCACCTTGATTTAAGCTAAGTCTGCTATCACCTGTCTTTAAAACAATCAATTTGTGAAATATTTGGTGGTCGTCATAGAGGGGTTTTACTGTATGTGGGAGATTTGTCCCGATGACTTTGGAGGAACGGGGTTAATGACAGAATGAAAACACCCCAGAATTCTGACATGCCAGGTCACCCATCTTTGGCACTAGATCTATTGGTAAAAAAAATACGAGAGAAAACATCTTTGTCAGAAACTTACAGAAACTTGCCGTATCTCAGATCAAATCTGACAAGAAAGAAACCATGCGATAAATCCAATCATACAGTTATGTCAAACTTTTGCCAGCTTCTAAATCACTCCACCAAGCTATCAGCAACATCATCATCAACAACATCTAACCTTTAACATTAGATATCTATCACCCAGCATGTTTTCCTATTTGTAAAATCTATCAGAAATTAATCCCCACATCATAAAACTATTTTTGCAATACTTCAAACATTAGTCGTACTATGACGATATAATCTCATCGGCTTTAAAATTTGTCTTACGTCACAAAAAATTTTGAATTTAAAAGTGCTCTCTCTCTCTTGAAATGAAGAAACTTAACCCTAACAGTCCAAGAACAACATATACATCCTTTGCAATCAGTGTAGACCCAGATCACAGGGCTCCTTCAGGATCTGCACTGTTTGTAATACTTTTAAATATTATGGTGACTTAGTACCACATACAGTTTGAAATGTTTGCTAATGTCGATTAAGACAGACTTAGAAAGATAAAGGGTAAACCTTCGGAATGCTGGAGAAAAGTTAAGTAATAACTGTAAATCATACTGACTGGGGTAATTTTAGGAGGCACCCCCATGTCACATTCTACATTGTTTCTTATAGGATTTGTCTGAATGAGTCTGCACTCTTTCCTGGTAAAAATGTTCTTATTTTAATAGCCAATTTAATAGTTCAGATGATAGCTAGAATTATACAGTAAAACCTCTCTAATATGACCACTAAATTACTTCAATTATTAGGCATTTAGGACTAATGGCTGCTTAAAGCAAGTGAAAGTAAAACACAAAGCTCCTTTAAGAGCTATCTGTTTTACTTTTACCTTGCTTTATGCTACCACCTGTCTTTTATACCATTAAATAGCTTTTGTTTTAGTAGTTGTAATATAGAGGTGTTACTGTATATTAATATTCAATTAGAAGGGTTGATCCAGATATTTTACTATAATCTACAGTTCTGCTGACACTGGTCAAAGGGACTTCACAGTTCACCTATGAAAATTTATTTAAATTTAAGAGAATAAATAACTGCAGAAAATGTATTCGAAAAGTTATTTTCAATTCAGGAAATGGTATTGTTTGAAAAGGAACATATACAGTAAAGGTCAAGCTCAGTGAAGCCCTTGGGACAGTTTGATTTCTTATACATGTATCTAAATTTCATTATATCAGGCTAATTTACTGAACATTAGATTAGAGGTGGGAAATAACTTCTGTTTTGTCATATCCAATATTTTGTTAGAATCCAATTCAGTTATAAGTGATCTTCACTGTATAACATCTGATATAACAAAATACTCCAAAGACAGCTAATAGCTTTATATTAATAATCAGGTGGCAGCTTAAAGCAGTTTGAAAGTAAACCAGAAAGCTCCAATGGGAGCTTTCTAGTTTACTTTCAACCTACTTGAAGCTGCAGCCACCTGCTTTTAAAAAAACATATGCCACTCTTTGATAATATCAGGTTTTTATTACAGTAAAACCTCTCTATAACAACCACTAAGATAAATGTTAATTAGATATGTAAAAGACAGGTGACAGCTTAAAGCAAGGTGACAGTGAAACAAAAAGCTCCTAAAGGAGTTTCTGTTTAATTGTCACCTTGCTTTAAGCAGTCACCTGTCAAAAACAATAAATAATAAACACAATTTAGTGGCCGTTATAGAGAGGTTTTACTGTATTACCTTTTTGCCTGTCAGCGGGGAAACTGGATGTTTTGGGAGATCATAACAAAAGAAAACAGATAGTAGCTGTTAGTCTGTGAGTACAGGCCTGGTAAAATACTTATGCCACATAGTTCTTTTATTCATGGCTGCTATTCCATAGAGATATAAATCTTCACCAAGTTCATAAATACTGCAGAAATGAGATTAACAGGTGGACTTGTTTATTTTGACTTTTTAGAAAACAGGAGATTTTCACACCCACTGTAAGTCAAAGACCTATAGGAGTTTAACTTCTATACACTTAAGTACATTCAGAGCTCCAGGTAAGGGGAGTATTTCAAAAATTAAAATCTTTATTTCTGCATTAAACCCTATCGTAACTAATGCTGGTAGAACTTGTGGCCAAACCCTTTTGCTCTTATATTTGTATTTTGTAAATATGATTATGAACTTGTGCTATATGGTTACAACAAGTACAAATATTTGGCAATAAAATATGTTTGAACTAACCCTATGGTGTCACTGCTAATTAGACTTGTCTCAAAGAGACAATTCTAATGAGTAGTAACACCACAGGATTTAGTGCTGAAATGGGTGAGAAAACAAAGGATTTGTTCAGTTTACTCCCTCTTATCTGGAGCCCTATATTTCATTTAGGATTGATTAGGATTTTACAGGCTGTAACAGTATTTCATTATAACGTCCAGTTAATTACAGGTTGAGGAATACCTAGAAGCCTTTTATGCACTGTTTCAGGCACAAATCATTAACTGAGTAGAACCCTGGGGGTTTGTCTTACAAAAAATTGTAAAACAAAATAAGTTGTAAGTAAAATCTTTAAAATACATATAATTTCTGATTTCTCCATC
Source organism: Gari tellinella (assembly GCA_922989275.2). Lineage (NCBI taxonomy): Eukaryota > Metazoa > Mollusca > Bivalvia > Cardiida > Psammobiidae > Gari > Gari tellinella. The sequence goes on from OV277869.1 coordinate 6,412,734, forward strand.
TAAACCTTTCTTGTGACATCTCTTTGGAACCGTCTTGAAAAGACGATTCCAAAGAGATGTCATCAGACAGGATTAGCTGGAGAATAAATAATAATTGAGAAGTTTAGCATATGACTTATAACATCTGTTGTACGACATTTCGAAGACAGGCCCCTCAACTTTCCGCAAGCCAGCTAGAAGGCTTCCCCACTAATTAACTAATTCACCCCAGAAAACTTAAAATGAACAAATCCAATTTCAAACAAAGTCAAACGCATTTTTAACTATTAAGGAATATGAAAATTGACAAACAGTGTAGATCCGAATAAGAGAGCTCCTTTAATAGCTTTGCACAGGACAGATGAATCCTACGTACACAGGTATACTGTTTTTAAAGGATGAGTGCACTCGTCAATAGGGTTCAATGAAACAATAATATCTAAGCTTAAAAATAACATAATACTGCCAACACATTTTTATCTACCAGTAGTCTATGGGGGGTGGGACACCGGCAACAAGATGAGATACTACTTAACACTGTCTCATAATGATCTACACATTTTGCTATAAGTAATTTACACCTGTATACTGTATAGGAAAGGCAATAAAGTCTATATAATGTTTCTTTTTTCTTCTTTAACCCATACCCCATAAATACGCCTTTTGTTTATTTCTCCACTGAAGAAAATAGTTCCAATTTATACAGCCAATAATATGTACAATAGGAAATATTTTCTACGTCCTAACAAATTGTAGCTTAAAGCAGACGCATTCTGCTTTACTTTTAACCTGCTTTAAGTGATCATCTGTCTTCAAAACTAGAAACTATGGGGTAATGGGTAAGCCTTTTTAGGCATCTTAGTATTTCTACAAGGAAAGTACTGTAGTCCCCGACTAGAAGTTCTGACCATAAAGCAACAGAAAGCATTTCCAATATCTTACCAGAAAGTAGCTTAAAATAGGTTGAAAGTAAAGCAGAATTCTCCTTAAAGGAGCATTCTACTTTTTCAACCTGCTTTAAGTAAGAGGCAACATGTTTACAAAACTAGAAACAGGCTGCGGGGCGATAGGTTAAACCTTTCAAGAAGCCCAATGGAAGCAGCACAATATCAAGTCACAAATAGGTTATTCATTAATTTTGTATGCTGAGGAAAACTATTTAAGGAATTTGGTTACCTATAGGAAGACTAGTTGAATACGATTTGGAAATGCAATCAAATTGGTGTTCAGTGTTAGCTACCACTCTATCTAGAAACATGGAAAGTTATTTAGACTAATGACTTAACCCATTACCCCATAGTTACTAGTATTGAAGATAGACGACAACTTAAAGCAGACTATATTAAAAGTAAACAAGAGGCCCATGCGGGCCTAAATATCGCTCACCTGGAAAAACCAAAACAAGGGTCACATGACCCCTGGGGTGGGATCACTTTTCATCCCAGACACATAATTTCAAAAATCTTGCTGATGAACTTGAAAATTAAGTGTGCTGTCAAATATTTTGTACATGGATGGTTTCAGACAGGAAGACTTTTCATTGAAAAAAATCTATTTTTAGCTAATATGACCCAGATATGCAACAGACTTGAATCATTTCACCAATATTGGTAAAGAACATCTAAAAGTGTCACTATGCAAAATATCAAAGCTCTTGCCATAGTACTTAGCTTCAGAGACATAACTCTATGTGAAGAATATTTCACTACATAACTCTATGTAAAACTGCGACCCCTCGCGCCTTGGCAGTTTTAACACTAGGGGCATAATTTGAACAATCTTGATAGAGGCCCTAAAGATAATGCTTTGTGCCAAAAATGTAAGCTCAGGGTACTGTGGTTTCAGACAAGAAGATTTTCTAAGATTTAATTGAAAAAATCTATTTTTAGCTCCTGTGACCTAGATATGCAACAGACAGGAACCATATTTACAATATTGGTTAAGGGCTTCTAGAAGTGTCATCAAGATAACTATCAAAGCTCTGACCATATTAGTTTCAGAGATAAAGATGTTTGAAGATTTCACTACATAACTCTATGTAAATTTACGACCCCCAGGGCGAGGTCATTTTTTACCCCAGGGACATAATTTGAACAATCTTGACAGAGGACCTGTAGATGATGCTTTGTGCCAAATATCTAAGCTCAAGGTACTGTGGTTTCAGACAAGAAGATTTTTTAAGATTTCATTGAAAAAATCTATTTTTAGCTCCTGTGACCTAGATATGCAACTGACCGGAACCATATTTACAATATTGGTTAAGGGCTTCTAGAAGATCTCTTCATGCCAAATATCAAAGCTCTGGTCATATTAGTTTCAGAGAAAAAGATTTTTGCAGATTTCACTATATAACTCTATGTAAATTTACGACCCCTGGGGCGGAGTAATTTTCGACCCCAGGGACATGACTTGAACAATCTTGATAGAGGACCTAAAGACGATGCTTTGTGCCAAATATCTAAGCTCAGGGTACTGTGGTTTCAGACAAGAAGATTTTTTAAGTTTTCATTGAAAAAATCTATTTTTAGCTCCTGTGACTTAGATATGCAACGGACTAGAAATGTTTGAACAACTTTGAAAGAGGACCTTATAAGGCTCATTCAGGCCAAGTTTGGTAAAAATCTATCCAGTAGTTTCGGAGGAGATGTCGTTTAAAGAAATAGTTGACGACGAACGGACGGACGGACGACGCACGAACGACGACGGACAATCAAAATAGCTCACCTTGGCACTACGTGCCAGGTGAGCTAAAAAGAATGTTCCTAACCTGTTACCCCAAATCTTATTTCTAGTGTGAAGATAGATGACTACTTAAAGCAGGTTGAAAGTAAGCAGAATGCAGAATGTGCCATAAGGCACATTCTGCTTTAATATGGAAAATATTTGTTATGATATATATTCATAACTGTATAAATTGGAACCATCTTTTAAAGTACATGTATAGGAATAACTTTAAAGGTGTAAAAAGGCATATTTATTGGGTAATGGGTTAAGAATATAAAAAGTTTTAAGTATTACATTAATTTTGTTCTGTAATAAGCAGTCACCTGTCTCAATAAATTCGGATTAATTTTCTTCTTTTTTCTAAAGGTTGCACAACTAATGACTGCAGTGCAACTATTAACTCTTTGCATGCTGGGTAATTTTGTCGTTTGCAACAATTGTCGTCTGCTACTGTTCTATAATTAGATATTTCAAAATTTCTTTCTAAAACAGAGTTTCAAGCAGTTTGGATCCTGATGAGACGCCGCGTTACGCGGCGTCTCATCATAATCCAAACTGTTTGCGTTACCCGGCCTCTCATCAGGATCCAAACTGTTTGCATAGATAATCACTGTTCTGCCGCCAGGGTGCAAAGCGTTAACTCTTAACAAGCTAATGACGAACCAATTTGACATATGCAAACAGTTTAGATCCTGATGAGACACTGCATAAGCAGGATAACACACTGTCTCATCAGAATCTAAACTGTTTGACACTCTGACCCTGTTTTGGAAAGAAATCTATTTTTAGAACAATAGCAGAAGACAACTTGCAGACGAAAAATTACCCGGTATTCAAAGAGATAATGCCTACAGACCCACTCTACAATGGCTAAAACACCTCAGCTTTACGATGCTCTGTTTAATTATTTATCAATGTTCAGGGAACAGCTCTTTCATCAACCAACTTACACCTAGAGCTTTCCAGCTTCTTTCAATTAAGATTTCAGATAATCTACACTAAAACAAGTTGTCAGCTATAAAAAAGGCATTCAAAGCTTCTTTCTTTTTTTTTAAATTCAAATATAAGTCTCCACCCCAAATTGAGATCAGCTAAAGTTACTTGTGGCTGTATCAATTTATGGATTTTTTTCTTCTGAAAAACAGTTTTCTTGGTACTAAGAATATACATGTAACCTACATTTTTAACCAATATAGCTGCTTTTTGCACCCTATTAAGGATAGAGCCGCGTAATGCGGTCGGGTCATTTCGACACAAATCGGATCCTTTCGGTATTTTACGGGACCGATCGTGTATCCTCGTAACCCGAGGTTGGTACCCTGCTTTTAACCTCGCTGATACACGCACGCGGGGTTAAAGTCGGAAGAGTTATCGTTCATTCAAAATGGCCGCGCGCAATGAGAAAGGCCGATTTTGTAATCAAAAACCAGTCGGTAAGCGGAAAGTAAGAGGAATTTCGAAAGTAATTCTTGATCATAATTATTGTGGATCGAAGGCTTGTATGGGGCAAGACTGTGTTATACCTAATTGCCAAGCGGACTATCACATAGAGCTACCAAAGGGTGCGAAGAGGTCGGAGTGGAAGTGCGGCCGGCGTGTCGTAGAGTTAGGACATTTGTTGTCAAACTTGAGGAGCTGCGCTGAATGTAGATTGGGACCAGTAGGCCTAACTTACGACTCGGTGGTTGGTGAGCTGCGGAAGGGACTCTCTGGATATCTGTATGTGCGCTGCCAGAATCCCGAGTGCCTGCACATCAACAGAGTGACGTATGGAAAGACACACCGGTTGAAAAAGCGAGGCATGCCATGTTTCGCAGCAAACACAAAGCTTGGTGTAGGTGAGTTAAAACACACACACTATTTCCACATCTGTTTAAATAGATAAGCATGTGATTGTCACAAAATATGTGTCTTATCATGGGTGTTGCAGTGTATTCCTAATGGGGGTGCAAAGTTCTGACGAGGGGGGGGGGGGGGGGGGGGGGGGCAGCAGGATTCATATTTTTTTTGACAAATAGTCAGTGTTTCTGATTGTGTGGCCCTGTGGCTCTGACAGGGGGCAGACAGGACACAACTTTTTCAACATTTTTCATCAGTCTTGTTACATATTATAATTGTCTCAGGTCAGACTTTTTATTTTGTCCATATTGCCTGAAACACTTGTGTAGGTATGCTGCGATAAAATATTTATATTGGGTTGCTATATATTTCAGCCATGATTGACAGCCTCGGTGGTCATGGGAAGGTGAATAACATGCTGTCAACTCTGAACCTTGGACCTATCCATCGGAGGAATCTGCAGACCATAGAGAGACGAGCTGGTGAATTTGTTGAGTCTGTAGCCAAACAGTCACTGGATTCTGCTGCCAAAGACGCCTTTGAGAAAGAAATGAGGTAAACATTCTTGCTTTTTGATGAACGGTTTCCACTGTATGCCACTTGGCATGCTGATTTTTTTCTAAAAAAAATTAAAATGATTCTAAATGATTTTGATATGATAAATGTATCAAGCAATACTGTGTTGTCAGGGGGGCAGATGATGCTAAACAGCATCGTTTTGATTCCCAGTGACGGCGATCATTCTTTCAAGAGAGGAAGCTTCGCAGCTAGCTTGCCGTAGCTTGGTGGTTCTAAATGGGTGTAGATTTAGGATTTGTATTCAATAAATGATTACAGATACCGAAAAAACAAACCAGGGGGTCCTCATTCTCCTGAAATTAACTGAGTTTCTCAAATAAAACTGGAATACAGTTGAAGCAACATTATGTTGGAATAATAGTGTTGAAACCCTGAAAATGGCATAATAAATGTTACATATTGTTTCAGTGAAATTTCTCAAGAGGAGTCACAAACAGCTGCTGCCAGTATGGATGACCTTATAGAAGATCTCGGTGTAGCAGCATTACCAGATGCCTCACCAGCATCAAAGTAAGTTTTATTATTGCAGAAATAATGTACTGACATATATTTAGGGACCAATAGTTACTGGTAAGAGTTCTGCACTCTACTAAATGAACAAGATCTGGTGTATGTATAATGACAGGGCAGGTCATTTCAAAATCATGCAGCATGGAAGTAATGAAAAGGTTGTTTTCATTTTTTTTGCACACCTCAATACCTAATAAATATTCATGACATGCTATAACATTATAGCATTTGACTCTGTAGCAAAGAATCAATCTTCTGCAGGAGCTGTTTCATCAGGGTTGTATTTATTTGCAAATGTGCTGAAAGTGCTTCTATGAGGTTAAGGGTTAATACAAGCTCCACTATTTTGATTATTTCAGGTCTGTCGTGAAGCACTTTCCAAATTCAGCTGTTCGTTTAGTAGCTTCTCCCCAAACCCCTGGCAGCCCAGCCCGGCAACGGAGGAGGAAGTTTCGATGTTTGACTAAGGGAAGGACTGCAACATCATCTTCACGGAAGAGCCTACATATGCAACCAAAACATCGCTACGGAATGTCCTGTGCTGCCGATACAGGTTGGCAGAAACGTGGATTTGATAGTTTGACATGTAAGAGCTAAATGTGTGTTTTCATTGTTCACCTGTATTTGCAAGGCCGATACATTTACATAAGAGGCTTTGATACAACAGTATTATGATCATGATACAATGCAACAAGCCATTATGCTGTGACCACTCAGTGGAATAACCTCTGTAGGAACTACAGTCTGATGCCACTTACATGATGTATACTTCTATCTTAGGTTCACAACTCACATGGCTTATATTCAATTCTGAGTTACTTTCTTTCTTTCTTGGTGTTAGAAAGTCTAGCCGCCTGCTGCCTACCCCGATTCCAGGGAACCCCGCAGCAGTTGAAAAATAAACTCAGGATCTAACTAACTAACTAACTTGAACAGTGAAAACTAATATGTCTGATGGGTGAAATACGCCTGTTAACCTATTGTATTCTAGATAATATTTGCCGCCATTTTTAAAACGGTGTTTGCTGCAAGTATAACTAAGTATTTGAACATTTTTTGCAGTTTCTGTTAAAATATTGACTGAGCTGCTAACAGGTTGGATCTCACATTAGTCCCCACACTGAGTGGTCTGATCTGAGGACCAAACTGTTTGCCTAGAGATACCCCTTAAAGTATATCATACAGTTAGTCATTTTCAAATAAATAGCCTGCCTTACTTTCTTTTCTTCAGCACACACATTCTTCATGAGCACTGCCAAGAGGGGGAAAAAGGTACTGAAGAGTATCGTCAGCCATAAACAGTGCTCGACTTGTAGCTGGTGGAGGCGACAGAGACCGGGCCAACCTGTCCGTCCACACAGATGTGTGCGAAATCACACTGGCAGTGCTCGGTCTATGGAAAGTGAGAGTGGAGTGAGAGCAGTTCTGGAATTGGCAGAGACCGGAACTCCAGTCGAGTATATCGAGGGTGACGGAGATAACACCTTGCTAGCCAGGCTGAAAGCTGACCACAATATCTCGATGAAAAAGAGATTTGACAAAAATCATGTGATAAAAAACTTTGGTAAAAGCCTCTATGTGTTGCGAAACGAGAAGGGCGTAAAAATTAGCAAAAACACAATTTGTCACATCCAAAAATGTGTGAGCTATGCCCTATCCAAAAACAGGGGTGACATTGATGGACTCCGGAACAATCTGCAAGCAATAGTTCCTCATAATTTTGGTGATCATCAGCTTTGTAACCAAAGTTTCTGTGGACAGTTAAGAAACAAGGATTTGGACTATGTTCATCGTTCACTCCCCTACAAATCATGCTTGACTGGAGAGACACTGAAGCAGCAGTTGGATGACATCATGGCGCCACTTATTTCCAAGGTCAATCAGCTTGTCGATTTAGGATCCAGTCAGCAATGTGAGCATGCTAATCGGGAAGTTTCCCTCAAGGCACCAAAGAACATCTACTATGGTGGAACAGAGGCCTTAGACTTCAGAGTTCAAGCAACAGCCGCCTTCATTAACGAAGGAAGAAATTACATATTAGAGGTATGCAAAGTTACACTGTTTTTGTTGTTTATATACAGGGTTCAATCTAGGGTGCTATTTGTGCAGTCAGTGCAAAAACAGTTTAGTTTATATGCATTAAACGTTTCGGGATTGTGGTAGCTTAGACTAGTATCTGTTCCATACTCTAAGCAAACAGAGTAAATCCTGATAAGACAGTTCCTACCAGAGCTACCTCATCAGGATCTACTCTGTTTGCAAATGTGCTGAAATTGTATTCTGCACTGAGTGTGCCACAGGTTCCAATTTTTTCTTAATTTAGAATGAACCCTGTACAGTTACATGTTTTTACTGCGAAGATCTCAGACAAGACACCAAGTTACAAAATATCCTGATGTCACTGTCACATCAGGTTCTAGAACTCTTTGCTTGCTAAACCCATTAATTTTTGAAACTTGAAAAAACTAGTTTTGACATAAATTATAGAGATTAAAAACAAGTAATAAGTTGACAGAATAACCCTGATCAGACAGCTTTATGCATGTATAGGGGTGTCTAAACAGGTACTTATTTGCATGCAAAGAGTTATAAATATCAGTTGTTTTGCAGTTTGTTGTGTTTTATTGTTATTATGCTTCCATCATCTATTCACCAACACCTGGTTACTAAGTATGATATCATATTCATATTGAAACACTTACAGTTAGTCTTTGCTTAGGCAGTAATACCTTTCAGGGATTTCCCCAGGAATTTCTGAAGGCATATTGAATTTGGGGCATAGGGGGAGGGTGCTGGAGGGCTCCCCCTCCCGCGCTGCGGCGAAAATTTTTGCTCTTTAATCAATGAAATAGTGCATTTTTGGCATTAAGTTTTCACTTTTTCACCCCCACCCACTGGTGGCCATGTTGTTTGAGCTAGGAAGATTATTGGAAGAAAACTGGCAAATGGTCACCCATGAATCATGATTTGTGTACAATACTTCTTAATTCAGAACAACAGTTTCAGAGAAAAAATTTTGAATTTTTTTCTATAAAGAAATAATAGGAAAACTTGCCCCTCCCACTGGTGGCCATGTTTTTTTTTTAATAACAAAAAGATTTTAAGAAATCTGGTAGAGGATCATCAATTGACCATTTGTGTAAAATTATTTTTTAATTTGGACCAGTAGTTTCAGAGAAGAAGATTTTTAAAGTTTTTAGTAAACAGTAACATAAGGAAAACTTGCCCCACCCACTGGTGGCCATGTTATTTAAGATAACAAAATGATTTTAAGAAATCTGCTAGAGGATCATCAATTGACCATTTGTGTAAAATTATTTTTAATTTGGACCAGTAGTTTCAGAGAAGAAGATTTTTAAAGTTTTTAGTATACAGTAACATAAGGAAAACTTGTCCCACACACTGGTGGCCATGTTATTTAATATAACAAAATGATTTTAAGAAATCTAGTAGAGGATCATCAATTGATCATTTGTGTAAAATTATTTTTAATTTGGAGGAGTAGTTTCAGAGAAGATGATTTTTAAAGTTTTTAGTAAACAGTAACATAAGGAAAACTTGCCCCACCCACTGGCGGCCATGTTTTTTAAGATAACAAAATGATTTTAAGAAATCTGCTAGAGGATCATCAATTGACCATTTGTGTAAAATTATTTTTAATTTGGAGGAGTTGTTTCAGAGAAGATGATTTTTAAAGTTTTTAGTAAACAGTAACATAAGGAAAACTTGCCCCACCCACTGGCAGCCATGTTTTTTTTTAGATATCAAAATAATTTTAAGAAATCTGGTAGAGGGTCACCCATGGATCATTTGCATAAAATTACTTTCAAATCGGACCAAAAGTTTTTGACAAGAAGATTTTTAAAGTTTTCACTATATATATATAGCCATATGAAGAAAATCTGCCCCACCCACTAGCGGCCATGTTTTTTAAGATAGGAATTTTTTTTCTTGAGGTTAAAGAAAATAAATTGTTTTTGTTCTCTTTCGAAGATAGATCTAGATCTAGGGTAATATAATGGAGGTCTCGTAAAAAAAATATATATATATATATTTTTTTTTATGTGTCAAGAACCTGTGGGTTAAGACACATAGAAAAATTCACTGCATCCCGGCAAGTGGATGTTAAATGGTGGATTCATGTTTACTTTAAGCCTGCTCTTAACATCCATCCATCATAAAAACAGAAAACTCTGTGAAGAATTAATTAGACTGTTTGACTTTGTCATGAGATAAAACAAAGTCTACTTGAATATTTGTTGTCACGATTGTTTTCTGTTTCAATATTTAATCTCCCAAGTATTCAATTTCAATTTCTATTTACCAAAAATACCAGAAAGCTATTTTAAGAGATTCATCGTTTCCCGCGTGTATGTGTTGCCTTTGTTATTCTCTTGTAACTTATTTCCCGATTTTCCCGAAACTCCCACGAAAAACGTCTTCCGCGACGATAGCTAGCCATTGCCTACGAATAAGAGCTAATTTTAAACACCGCAATTGATGTTAATTTCCTGTCATTCTAAATGGAAGTTTATAACGTCTAATCTAATTGGATGTTTTCAAAAAATGACGCTAGGAAGCATTCCGCGCATTTGGATTTCATTTCGGAAGTTTGGAATACTGTTTGGGTCTGTTACGTGATTATTAATACGGAGTTGTGCGGAAATGAATTCTAAAAGGTAATTTATATTCATTTAAAACATTCGTTTGTTCAGTATTTGCGGAGAATTTCCTTATTTAACAGGCCCCGTATCGAGGATATTTTTCCGAGGCGACACACGATTTCACGTCTCATTATTCGCGGTGAATTTTCAGTCCACCGTTAATCATCTTTTGAATGTTAAATTCGGGAAAAGGAATGTCCGAGATTCCGGGTTCGGCTAGTATTTATTTTTCTTTCAGCGTTGTTCGTAGCTTGTTTTCCGAAAATCATTCAAGTCGCTGTTTGTAAAGTAAGCCATGTTCGGCATGTTGTAGAATCTACCCGCATCAAAAACAGAACTAGCGGTTTTAGAAACGTCAATCAAAAGTTAATCTCCCTCAAAATGGAACGAGTCCCTGTCAATCACCGTTTAGATAAGAAAATTCGGCTCCTGATTGGTTGATGAAGCTAAGAACACGCCCGACAAGCGTGACGGCGTTTGGCATATGAAATAATTACTGGAATACACAACACAGAGCCCTGATTAAGGCTAGTCGCTCTACAGATTAAGACATGTCGGCCAGATCAAAGCATGTCGCGAAGAGACCGCCGGGAAGGAAGACATGTCGCCCGCGACAGGCGAAAACGGCCTGGGGAAATCCCTGCCTTTCATTGACTTGGCAAGCAGTGATGACCAAGATCAGATTGCTTCTATAGGAGCTGTCAGGTCAGGGTATATTCTATTTGTATAAAGAATGTTTCTTGGGTGAAAGTTGTTTGCACACATATTTGGAAAACTTTCATCTTTTATAGGCAGTATTTTGGTTTTACTTATATCTTAGACTTACTTACAGGTACATTTTTAACAAGTTGGAATTATTTGAAGTTCAAATACATTTACACTTTTGATAGTTAGAACTCTTAAAAAGTTCACAGCGTTTAGTTATTGAACTGTTCAACTCTACAATGTTTCTTTTTCTGTAAAGTTTATTTCACTGTTTTTGTTTTCTGTTGATTTTCAGAGTTCCTTGTTGCCATTCCATGTTATTTTCCATTACTGAAGTAAGTTACAGGTATTTATGATAAAGATCTGATCTTGTTACCCTAATTATACTTTTCAGTCATGCTTTTGTAACATTTCTCCTGCTGAATGTATATTCTTGTTTAGTATTTCAATATTCTTAGTGTATAACTTTTAGTAAGAGAATATAAAGTAAACGTTTGAAACTTTTATTGTCTAGAGCATTTAGTCATTTATAGTAACGGCTATTGCCTATGGGCATTATCAGTTAGATTAACTGTATATTTAATAGAGTAAGAAATAGAACAACTTAGTACTGCACGTATCTCTATCTGAATTATATCTGAAATATGCATAAAAATCTTTATTTCAATTCTCATATTATTAACTAACCCCCCCTTTCAATTAACAGGTGAACAAAGCAGCTAGCCTTTCTCCTGGCAAGTACACACAAGCCTATGCAGAGACGTGTGCACGAAAACGGCAGAAACAGCAAATGATGTCTTGTCAACCATCAGCCAAAAGGAGACGCCTCATCCTCAAACAAGAGCGAGCTGTCAACCAGTCTGCTACAGAGGCTTTAGAAGGGACAACATATCAGTCAGGTATTTAAAGCCCTTGCGACGCCTTGAATTGTCATTTGCAAATAAAGTATACCCTGATCAGACAGCTCCTGTAGGAGCTGTCTGATCAGGGTACCCGGTACACTTTAGTTGCTTTTACAGTACCCTAGAATAAGCATTTACCCTTGTGCCAAGACAAAAAGGTATCACATGTGGCCCGTAGTCAAACAATAACTCACTGAATAATGAATCAATTAGTCCCAGGTTTGAATCATTGCAATTGCATGCTTGGTAACACTTTAAATGTCATCAAAGTTTTGCATAGATGTTGGCTTTTGTTGAAAGTAGTATTGACCTAGCTGCAAACCATTTAGATTTCAGATCAGGCTCCTGATCTGGATACAAACCATTTGTCGCGAGGTGCATACAAAAAAATGTGTATTCCGCATGAAAATGAGAGTGTTTGAATGTAATTTTATACAGTAAATTAGTGTTGAATGGCCATTGACACATGAAATTGCCTAAGATACTGTTTTATGTCAATAAGTGCAGTTCTGTATTTTTCATCCTTCCTTCCGATAGGTGTGGGTCATCATGATGACGTTGACATAAGCAAAGTTCCAGACCCAGTACCACGTGGCGTCTTCAAGCCGGTCAGTCCCAGTGGAGAGACGAGCTATATTGCGTTTGATCTTGAAACAACAGATCTAAGTGAGTAAATAAATCAAGAGTTTATATTGCAGCAGATCATTTAAACAATTCCATGCACTTTACTGTAGTGTTGATTTGTCAAAATGGAATGCTGCTATAAGATTTTAATAACTGATATTTAAGTTGAATGTGACGTCTCACGGTTTTCATCAGTAATGACTAGCTTGTCATTAATTCTTTTATTGATTACAAAATCAAACTTAGTATTATTTAATCATGTTGATATCCCGGCAAAGTTTGTTCAAAAAATACATTGGCACTGTGAATTGTTCATACTGATTATTGTTATATTTGCAAGCAAACAGAGTTGATCAAGATGCCTCATCGGATCTGGCTATAGGCCAATGTAACCCTGTAATGTACACATAAAACTAATTGTTTCATTCCTTTTGCTAGATGGCATAAAATACTCTTGCATACAACATTCATTGAGCAGGCAGAATGGACCCAGATTAGACAGGTCTAAATTGTCTCATCAGGGTCTGCATGATTCACAAATGTTCTGAGCATTCTGCATTATATTTGCTCTGTTCTAAGTTTCAACATGCTTGTAGCGACCACAGCGCCGATTTAATAGTTGACTATACTCTAACATGTTCTTTCACAGTTCGAGGAGACCAGTATCCCCACATAACGCAGATAGCCGCCAAGGAACTAAACAGCGGAAAGTGTTTTAATCGCTATGTCATTCCAAAGACGCCAATAGCTGCTTCGGCCGAGCGAATAACAAAGATTATTATGACAAGTGGAACTGAAATGATTGTGGACAAGATTCCGGTTGAATGTGTTGTAATACAAGAAGCACTAGATGACTTCTATAAATGGCTAAGCCAGTTTGAAAATATACTCTTAGTTGCCCATAATGGTAGGCGGTTTGACTTTCCGGTGATTGTGAGAGCTTCGGTGGCAACATCTACTATAGAGCAACTCTGTTCATGTGTTACTGGGTTTGTTGATTCCATTCCAGTGTTCAAAACGGCTTACCCCGGGAGACAAACATACTCACAGGAGTCCCTTGTCCACAGTGTGCTGGAAAAGGACTACAACGCTCACAATGCAGCTGATGATGTTCAGTGTTTGTTGGAACTCCTGTCGGTTGTGCTATCACAGTGTAAGAACTGTATTATTGTGAAAAGTTTTACACCATTGGATGTGAAACATAGTATGGATTCAAACAGAGAGAAGAAGAAGAATCTTCCATCATTTTCACCACTGATTGTAAAGGGTATCATGAAAAGAACAACTGCGGAGAATATAGCAAGCTCCGGACTAAAGGTTGAGCATTTGCGAACAATTTTCACGCGTGATGGAGAAGATGGACTCTACAATGTGTTTACCATGAAAAACAGTGAAGGGTTACCTAGAGTTACAAGTGCAAAAAGAACACTAGAATCTGTCATACCTAAGTTGGTTTCATTTTTTGACAATAAGGAATCCCAGTAACAAGGTACTTAGCAGACAGATAACAGCCCCCCCCCCCCCCCAAAAAAAAAAAAAAAAAAAAATTTTTCAGCTGCCAGAAGGGAAATGTATATCCGGGAGTGTGGGGAATGGATGGGGCAGAATAAAGGCCCCAAAATTGGAGTAAAAAAGGGCTGAATTGTGTAGTTTGGTAATGCTAGGTCTATAGATGAAAAAGTTATGACCGGTGTAAAAATAGTACGAAAATGTCAATTTGGCCGATTACATAGATATACTCAGATTTACGACAATTCCTGGACAAATTTCTCTTTTTTCCATCAATTTGTTTTACATATTTCTATAATCAGTTCATGATAGATTAGATATAAAGTAAAACTTGTTTGAAGAGGTAATTGTTGCAATGTTAGGCATAGTTTTCACAATTGATCCTCTCTGACTGATATTTCAGGTCACAAAGCTCAGTCCGCACTTTCTGGGTCCTAAACTATTATTTTTTATTCTGACATATTTATACGGTAAAAGTTTTTTATTTTCACATATTTTGAAGCCTACATATTGACAAAGATTTTTATACTAAAATTATATGAATGCCCGTACAACAAAGTATGATTTTTAGACCTCAAACTTCGATACAGTAAAATGTAGATTGAGAAATGCGGACATTTTCTTACAAAAAATGGGCATTTTTTTTACATATAAATGTGACTAAAATCCTAATATGTATTCAAAAAATGATTTTTTTTAGTACATATTGCTAACAGGGCCTTATGTGATAGGTCTAACCTAACAAAACATTATTTCAATTGTATTTTGTTTAAATTTGAGATACTTGTTGTTGTGTATACCTTGCACAATTTGGTCGATGTGATAAAAATATGGGTATGTAATAAAAAATATCAAATTTTTTAAAATGAGATGGTCAAAATCATTTGATACTCCAGATTTAGATGTGTAATACTAAGTAGAAAAAGCCTACATTGTTCAATTTAAGATCCCAAACAGTGTCCATTATGCGGTTCTTACCTTAAGTACAGCACTTAATCATGAAAATTTTGTTGTTTTTCGAAGTCGTGTGGTGTCTGCACACCCTATCATAACTCCGCCTCCTCGCAACTAGTTGCAAACACTGCCATATTCTAGGTTGGCGCCAGGCAAAAATTTTTAGTAGCCAATTTTTTACGCGGCGCATACTTTAATTACATAAAGTGAGAGAGGGGGCTACATGAAACTTTGGTAAAAAGATATCATTGCCATAATTAAGCTGTAGATGAAAGGAGTACTGATATGTATCTTATATCTCAGTCAAACACTGATTGAAATAGAATCAATACATTACAGGGTATGACAGAAATAAAGAAAACTATTTAACCTACATAATACATTTCCAACACCTCCTCCTATACAGCTCTGCATAGAGTATTTATCAAAATTTGCAAAAGGAAATTGACAACAGTGCAGTACTAGATCAGATGGCTTTTATAAGAGCTCTCAAATCTGGATCTGCACTGTTTTCCCATGTCCCTAGCTCCCTATGTGTAGATACGTTTTGTACCATAATCCTGAAAGTCATTTGTATTTTTCCATTTCAATCTTTTGACATTATATCTACATTTCATTATGCACCTGCACGTTAATAAAAAATTCGTTGATGATGATGATATATCTGGCATAATTTAGAGAAATCTATGTTTTGCCCAATCACGGATGTACAACATGACCAAAATGTTTATAAATATAGACCGCATTTTATCATAAAATTGGATCGTCATTGTTACTTCTTCTGCTATATTTTCTCTCTTATTGGTTGGGGATACATTAACTTTAAGTGAAATATTATTTCTGTTGAAATATGCTGCTATCGTATATTCGCGAAAACTAATGACAAAGTGTACGTGCACGATTGAAGGAAATAGTTGACAAGCCAACAAAAACATTCACGCTAACTTTGAAGTTACCAACACAGCGATATTTTGGGAAAATATATATCACTCCTATTTCAAACAAATAGATCTACGTGATAATGGAATAAAAAGATTTGATCGATTTTGATTTCATTTTTGATAAGGCACCAAAACCATTGGTGTTGTTTGTGGGCGTGGCTACAAATTGTCACTACAAACTGCTGTGAATTAAAAGTCAACTCGCACATTGACTACGGAAATTCACGATATGGTGGATGCTTTGTTAAATAATAGTCGTTACTAACCGGCAAATGCAGACAATATTCGAGCATAAATTATGAATGACGTAAAGCTGCGAGGAGCTATGGTTGGTTATGTGGCCGCGAGATCGTAATTGCCTTGCTTATTCATAAGGATAATAGGCAAGGTATTCCGATTGTATAGTCTATACTTAAACGAGTGTAAAGTCTCACGTGACACTGTAAAATGGCTGTCAGTTGACACGTGAAGGTATTGTAAATTGTAATCCCTGCCTCCGGGGCATAGCTAATCAGCGCTGCGCAGATAACTGTCTCCTGCTGAGAAGCCCCCAATTACACCACAGATTAATTAGCAAACTGATAAGAATAGCTTGACTACCCGCTAGCGTGTTTGATAATCGCGCTGGTTGGCAAGTGGCGACTAAATTTGCCGATTTTCAATTTTTGATTGTCCAAAATTTTCAATCGCCAAAATTGATGAAATGAACTTTTTAGTTGCCGACGGTAAAAAGTAATCGCCAATGGCGATTTTGGCAACCAATAACGCTAACCTAGATATTTGGTGATCTTACAACCAGAATGTATTGTAAACCATGATGTCAAGAAGGCCTGGCGAGAGAGATTTGTTTACTAGAACCGTGGGAACGATTTATCCTGGGCAAATCGAAATATAAGTAATATTCTAAGTTAGTAAGAACACATTAAGTGAAATATTAGTGGCTAACAAGTGGCTCACTCTCTCCACCACTTTTTAAAGACTTTTCCTCAGTCCATTGAGGGACCACCAGCCCATTCATGGATTGGTGAGAAAAAGCATGATTCACAAAGTGTCACCAATCTCAGATGGTGTGAAAATCCAGGTAACTAAACTAATCTTGTCTAGAGAGGCCCTCACATACTCACACTCAAGGGTTTTTTCAATGGGTTTTACTAACCAAACTAACAAGTTTAAGGTACGGGCTTCACATGAAACGCTTGGATGAGTTTATCCCTAGACAAGATAGCAGTAAGGACAAAACTTGTACGTGGCTGCATGATTTGATAGCTTGTTAGGTGTTATGACCGAAAGGTCGCCAGGAGATGTCTTTAACCACTTAGGTTTCACTTAATATGTTCTATAACTTAGTTCAGGACAAATATTTTGCAGAAAGCTTCTTTTGTAACTTTCTGCACTAACTTTGCCCTGCATTAACCTACCACCTGTTAAAACAGTGTACCATGCCTCTTCAATATGCTACTCAGCAGAGATTAACACATTGAGCCCTAGTGACGCATATATGCGTCCTTTACCAAACGTGTACCTGTGAAGAGTACACTTGCTCTATGCAAACAGTGAAGTCCCTGATTAGAGGGCTCCTGCAGGAGCCCTCTGATCAGGGACTTCACTGTTTGTTATTTTGCAATTTATTACAAAAAAATCCCCCTAAATAGTCTAAAATGGACCATCCTTTATTGCAAACTGGAATTTTCCATTGGAAGTTTCAGGGGAAAATGAGTTAACTGTAGCTGACAATGATAAGTTTTTGCAATCTTCTCTTACCTTGTACTGTAGATCAGGTAGTAGACTGAGCAATAGTGTGACTATCTTCTGTGGGAACTCAAACTTGACAGTCCAGAACACAAGCTCTTCCAGAAATGTCCGGTGTATAAGCTTCTGGTTCAATCCAGGCATGTCTGGGAAATATCATAGACATAGAAAACAGAAATAATATTTATAACAACAATATTAGCATTTTTCACTCATATATTGTGCTCAGTAATTTAGACAAATGGCTTATAAAGCAGATATCATAAATTTACAATCTTTAACTTGCTCACCTATATATAATTTCATTTAAAATTGTGCAAAAAGAGCTCTATATAAATCTGGTATAATGAAAAGAGTCTTTTTTTCTTCATGCTATTGAGTATTGATACAATAGTTTGTTTGCGTTTAGTGTTTGTATGTTGATGTTACTTTCGAAGGTAATGAGGAACAAAGTATTGTTCCAGTTACATAAGAAAGACTTATCTTTCTTATCTTAATAATACTAACAAATGACAAAGACCACACTGACATCCTACTTTGGGGGTAGCTAAATGTATCTGCAAGTTACAGTGGAGAATCTGTTATTCTTTCCCGTTTAAACGCAAACGTACGCAAACGCAAAACACTAAAACGTAGAAAAATACAACTTTTGGACAATTCTGATAATTCATCTTTATCTTGGATGGCAAACAGTTTGGAGCCTGATCAGACGCCGGGTTACCCGGCGTCTGATCTGGCTCCAAATTGTTTGCAGTGAAAATAATAGTTTTAGCGTAAACGCGTTTATTGGGAAAGAATAACGTTTTCTCCACTGTAGTATAGTCAGTATTGAAAAGGACAATATGATGATATCACTAGAGGGGTTAGCAGTTGGCCACAGAAGATCATAAATATCACATTGGTAACAGAAAAGAATGCAGGTATGCGCCTTGTCTGCCAAATACCCCGTAAAAAATATCACACAACCAAAACAATAAGACCACTCAAAATGCCACTAATTTCTCATATTCGAGGTTAGTATCTGCTTGAATCAGGATGAAAGTAAAGCAGAAAGCTCCTACAGGAGCTTTCTGCTTTACTTTCATTCTGCTTTAAGCTCTATCCAATTTTTACAAACATTGTCTTATTTTTTGTGTGTGCACAGAGTCGGAAAATTTAGAATTGACTGTATACCCATAGCAATATTGAACAGAAATAATGCTGATGTTTGCACATGTATAACATGATTGTATGGATCCAGATCAAATGCAATCATACCTATGTCTTAAACTCAAGCTTTAAAATTTCAAACAGCTTAATATCATTTTTCATTATTTTCTAAGAAATCTATGAAAATCATTGTGATATATCAATATTCAGCAGACGACAATTTTTTAAGCAGACAGCATTTTTGCCTGCTGTAGGACAAGCTACAGAGCCAACAGGTAAAGTGGTCCTGAGTATATCAAACTGGCTTATCATATCGCCACAGAAACACAAAAGAACATATAATATACTCCTTGTAGTAAAACCTCTCTATTACCACCACTAAATTAGTATTAATTAGCAGATCATTTAGGCAGGTTCTTGCTTAAAGCAAGATGACAGTAAAACAGAAAGCTCCTTTAGGAGCGTTCTGTTTTACTATCACCTTGCTTTAAGCTGTCACCTGTCTTTTATACAAACAATTAGCCTTCTTTTTAGTGGTCCTAATAAAGGGATTTTACTGTATAATATACTTCCAGCAGAAAAACCTCTCTATTACCACCACTAAAACGAATACCAAGTAATTGTATAAAATCTAATGACAGATGACAGCTTAAAGAAAGGTGACAGTAAAACAGAAAGCTCCTGAAAGGAGCTTTCTGTTTTACTGTCACCTTGTTTTAAGCAGTCACCTGTCCGAAAAACCTAATAATTTACACAATTTAACCCTTAGCCTGCCACTCACGACTATAGCTCCATATGCAAATAGCTTGGATCCGGATGAGACGCCGAGTAACTCGGCGTCTCATCCGGATCCAAGCTGTTTGACACTCGGACAACATTTTCAGCAATTTTGAGCAACTTTGAAGCACTTTGAAACTTGAAGCAGACGAGAAATATAGCAGACGACAATTTATTTGGCGGGCTAAGGGTTAATGGTCATAATAGAGAGGTAATATTGTACACTCCAAGACTGATACTGATCTATAAATAGTGACAGACTTGCTGCCGTTTCCAACCTATAATTAGCTATATAGACGTAAAAGCTACAGAGGTGTAAAAAATAGCAACAGGCTACGCTAGAACCTTGAAATTCCAAAGGCTAATTACGCAAGCACTTCAGGCTTCCCACGACCTTTCAAGTGGCGAGAAATTCTTCCTGGTAAGATGTTATGGGGTTGCACTAATATTTGCGAGGATTTCGTACACTATTATTAACACATCTATTATTATACATGTATTATAGCAGAGCTCCAGATTAGGGGAGTATTTCAAAAACTAAAATCTTTATCTCTGCATTAAACCCTATGGTGTCACTACTCATTAGAATCGTCTCAAAGAGACGATTCTAATGAGTAGTAACACCATAGGATTTGGTTCTGAAATAAGTGAGAAAATGTTGGATTTGTTCAGTTTACTCCCTCTTATCTGGAGCCCTGTTATAGAACTCAACCTGTGTGGAGGAATCAGTCAATAAAGATGCAACGATATGATATCTCTTATAACAGGTGGCTGCCGCTGAATGCATGACGAAAGTTATGCAGAAAGCTCCAAAGGGAGTTTTCTGCATTATTCTTTTATCCTGCATTAACATATATAGATAATTTAATTTATTCATATTTTGTTATTCATTTTATTTATATATTTTTGGGGGGTTTTATTATTATTATTTAAAAGTTGCTCAATGAAGATTTAACTATCTTTGCATATACATGTAGTGATTTTTATGGATGATTTAGGGGCCAAAATAGGATGTGGAAAAAATCATTTTAGATGAACCCTAGCAATCTAAATTCACTGAGGTATGTTGTGGCCTGATCAGGATCATTCTTGATACTAGTTAGTAAATATTAAAATGTTCAGTCCGCAACATTTTTAGTAGAAGATAGGTTAGCAGATTTTAATAGTTGAATCAAGAAATCTCTAGCAATTCATAACTATTGAGAATTCAAAGAGATATAGTATTAGATTAACCCTTCTCTCCATAGCCCTGTCTACAAATCTATTGTCAACCCTTTACCCCATAAATACGCCTTTTTACGCCTTAAATTTATTCCTCCATTGAAGAAAATAGTTACAATTAATACAGTCATAAACATGTACCATAAGAAATATTTTCTATATCCTAATAGATAATAGCTTAAAGCAGGCTGAAAGTAAAGCAGAATGTGCCTTATTATAAGGCACATTCTTCTTTACTTTCAACCTGCTTTAAGTGGTCACTTATTTTCCAAACTAGGAACAGGCTATGGGGTAAAGGGTTAAGACAAGTGACTGCTTACATCAAGATGAAAGTAAGGCAGAAAACTCCTTCCAGAGATCTACTTTCCTTTCATCTTTCTTTAACTCTTTCCTCCCTGAAACTTTAAATGGAAAATTCCAGTTTCCATTATAGTCTAGTCCATTTCTGACTTTTAAGGGTTGTTTTGTCAATGTTTGGCATTGTGACAAACAGTGAAGAACCTGATCAGAGGGCTCCTTTCGGAGCCCTCTGATCAGGGTCTTCACTGTTTGCACAGGACAAGTATACTATTCACATGTACACTGTTTGAAAGGCACGCCTATATGCGGGACTAGGGTTCAAAGAGTTAAATTAACACCTGTATTCAAAACCATTAATGAATTTTATTTGTTGCACTTATATGAAGGAATGAAGGAATTAAGGTAGATGTCCCAAGGAGATTCAATAGATCTATGTGTCCTTAGGGTATTATGTGGGAGAGATGGTTTAAGTAGTTTCTAAGAGTTTTTTCTCATCATTAGAATAATGAACACAGCACTGAGCATTTCTTTATCATTTACATGCTAGATAAAATCATATCTGCTGAAAGTCATCTGCTTTATTTCTACGATTGCAGAGCTCCAGATAAGGGTAGTTTTTCAAAAACTAAAATCTTTATTTCTGAATTAAACCCTATGGTGTCACTACTCATTAGAATTGTCTCTTCGAGACAATTCTAATGAGTAGTAACACCATAGGATTTGGTGCTAAAATGAGTGAGAAAATGTTGGATTTGTTGAAATAACTAACTCTTATCTGGAGCCCTGCGATTGCCTCTTTTATTCCTACATATTTGCAGATATTGAATCAAATCAGCATACATTTTGGATCCTGATCAGAATGATAAGCTTTTTAGCATCTAGTCTGGATCCAAACTGCTTTCAAAGGTCAAGGAATCTCGGTTCTCAAAAGTTAAAGGGTTAATTAACTCATACAGATCAACCCAGGGGAAAAGAATTATCTCCTACTGTTCTTGTTCAACTCTTTTCTCCATACCAGCATCTTAGTGCCTCAATCCACCCCTCCAGATGAGAGTCACAGAGCAAATTTCATTTATAGTGTTCCCTCCCTACAACGGCCCTCCCAACAACGACTCCCTCCTTATAACGACCATTGCCACAGTTCCCTAAATAGGACTTTTATGTCTAACGCTTTTACTTTTGCAATGTCGTCTGCTTAAAGTTGTCGTCTGCTGTTTTTCTCAAAGTTACAAAATGGACATTTTGACGGAAAAAAACTTAATGAGAAGTGACAAACAGCTGGAATCCAGATCAGACGCCGCGTTACGCGGCGTCTGATCTGGATTCAAGCTGTTTGCAAATGAAAGCCAATTTCCCTCCCTATAACGACTCCCTCCGAACAACGCACATATTTTGTTGTCTCCCATTGGGTGTCGTTGTAAAGAGGGAAGGCTGTAGTTGCCAGCTTGAAGGACCTTTCTGCTATGCATTCATCTTGTTTTAACCCAATACCCCATATCCCATTTCTTGTTTTGAAAACAGGTGACCCCTTAAAGCAGGATGAAAGTTAGCAGAATGTGCCTTTTAAAACCCGTTACCCCATAGCCTGTTTCTAGCATTGAAAATAGATAGAAAATAGACCACTTAAAGCAAGTTAGAAGTAAAGAAAAATGTGCCTTTAGGCACATTCTGCTTTACTTTCAGTCTGCTTTTAGCTACCATCTGCTACGTTAAAGAAAATATTTCTTATGATGCATACGGTAGTCATAACTATATGCATTAGAACTATTTTCTTAAGTTGAGGAATAAATTAAAGACGTAAAAAGGTGTGTTTATGTGGTAATGGTGTAAGGCACATTCTGCTTTTCTTTCAGCCTGCTTAACCCTTTGAACCCTAGTCCCGCCTATAGGCGTCCTTTTCAAACAGTGTACATGAGAATTGTACACTTGTCCTTGGTGGTATGCAAACAGTGAAGACCCAGATCAGAGGGCTCCGAAAGGAGCCCTCTGATCAGGGTCTTCACTGTTTGTCATAATGTCAAACATTGACAAAAACCACCCTTAAAAGTCAGAAATGGACTAGACTTGAATGGAAACTGGAAAGGTCCATTTAAAGTTTTAGGGAGGAAAGAGTTAAAGCTATCATCTGCAAGGATCAAGATTTTTTTTTTCTAATAGTACACAATCATAACTTAGTAAGTTGGAACTATTTTCTTCTGTGGAGTAATAAATTGGAGGTATAACCAGAAATGGGTGTCAAAGCCACCTGATGCTCGCCTGTTTAAAGTTAAAGTCTAAACAAGAGCTGTCGGAGAACAGCAAAGCTTGCCTAACTAAACCTTTCTTAAATAGGTAACTATCAATAGAAAAGTGTATCAGTACATTGATATTCAAGCCACAGGGAACCTCCATTCCAAATATCAGCTTATAAATGCAAATATGTCATGTAGTATAAGTGCATTCCTACACTTACTTCATAACTAACTTTGAAATTTCAGTCCCAAAACTAAATTTAACTTGTTTTTTTTTAAATTTTAACTACACAACATCAATGTTCAACCCACAGAGCACCTCCATTCCAAATATCAGCTTCCTAATGCAAATATTTCATGTAGTGTTAGTGCATTACAACACTTACCCAAACACTTTAACCATGACAAGAGCCCCATGGGGCATAATTCACTCACCTGAGAATAACTGACAAATTGGAGATAATTATTTATGTCCAGGAAGGGGTCATTTTTTACCCAAGGGGCATAATTTGAACAATCTTGTAAGAGGACCTGTAGATAATGGTATGTGCCAAATATCTAAGATCAGGGTAGTAGGGTTTTAGACAAGAAGATTTTTGTAAGTTTCCATTAAAAAAAAATCTATTTTAAACTCCTGTGACCTACATATGCAACAGACTGAAACCAATAGAACAAAATAGGTAAAGGATATCTAGAAGTGTCACCATGCTGAATATCAAAGCTCTGGCCATATTAGTGTCAGAGAAGAAGACGTTTGAAAATTTCACTATATAACTCTATGTAAAACTGTGGCCCAAGGGGCGGGGCCAATTTGACTCAAGGGGCATAATTTGAACAAACCTGATAGAGGACCTGTATGTGATGCTATGTGTCAAATATCTAAGCTATGGCCCTTGTAGTTTCAGAGAAGATTTTTTAAGGTTTCATTGAAAAAAATCTATTTTTAGCTCCTGTGACCTAGTTATGCAACCGACCAGAACCATTTGAACAATTTTTGTATAGGTCATCTAGAAATGTCACCATGCCTAATATCAAAGCTCTGGCCATATTAGTTTCAGAGAAAAAGACATTTGAAAATTTCACTATATAACTCTATGTAAAACAGTGACCCCCGGGGCGGGGCCAATTTTTACCCCAGGGGCATAATTTGAACAAACTTGATAAAGGACCTGTAGGCAATGCTATGTGCCAAATATCTAAGCTCTGACCCTTGCAGTTTCAGAGAAGAAGATTTTTTAAGTTTTCATCGAAAAAATCTATTTTTAGCTCCTGTGACCTAGTTGTGCAACCGACCAGAACCATTTGAACAATTTTGGTATAGGATATCTAGAAGTGTAACCATGCCAAATATCAAGGCTCTGGCCATATTAGTTCCAGAGAAGAAGACGTTTGAAAATTTCACTATATAACTCTATGTAAAACTGTGACCCCCAGGGCGGAGCCAATTTTGACCCCAGGGGCATAATTTGAACAAACTTGATAGAGGACCTATAGATGATGCTATGTGCTAAATATCTAAGCTCTGGCCCTTGTAGTTTCAGACAAGAAGATTTTTTAAGATTTCCTTATTTTTTCACTTTGGTTGCCATGGCAACCAGAGTCCTACATTGTTTTTAATTCTTTGAACAAATTTGAAAGAGCTTGACCCAAGGAACATTCCTGTAAAGTTTGATTGAAATCTGTCAAGGGGTATAGGAGGAGATGTCATTTGAAGCAATTGTTAACGACGACGGACGACGCACAACGCACGACGACGGACACAGGGCCATCCCAATAGCTCACCTTGAGCCTTTGGCTCAGGTGAGCTAAAAAACCAACGCCGACGCCGGGGTGATTCCATAAGCCCCCCCATTCTCCGAATAGGCGAGCTAAAAAACATCTTGTATTGAAAGCAAATCAATTTTCAGTTCAGAAAGATTATTAAATTAATGTTGAGTCTAAATCTAGTTATATTAAACTTTAAAACAACTCGTGCAACCTGGTGATTTTTAGTCAAAATAACTAAGTCCAAAACATGTCAAAAATTGACAAATATTAAAATTATTTTTAAATTTCAACTTCATAATATCAATGTTTGACCCCTAATGAACCTCCATACAAAATTTCAGCACCCTAGCACAAATATTAAGCTTTAAAACAACCTGTCCAAAAAACTTTAACCTTGTGATTTGTAATCGAAAAACCTACGTCCAAAATATGTTGAAAATTGACAAATATTAAAATCATTTCTAAATTCCAACTTCATAACATCACTATTTAACTCCAAATAAACCTCCATACAAAATTTCAGCACCTTAGCACAAATATTAAACTTTAAAGCAACCCGTCCAAAAAACTTTAACCTGGTGTTTAGTAGCAAAACATCTAAGTCCAAAACATGTCATATATTGACAAATATTAAAATTATTTTTAAATTCCAACTTCATAACATCAATATTTAACCCCAAATGAACCTCCATACAAAATTTCAGCACCCTTGCACTAATATTCAACTTTAAAACAACCCGTCCAAAAAACTTTTAACCTGGTGATTTGTCCAAAACTGGTCAAAAATTGACATAAATTAAAATTATTTTTAAATTCCAACTTCATAACATCAATGTTTAACCCCAAATGAACCTCAATACAAAATTTCAGCACCCTAGCACAAATATTAAGCTTTTAAACTAAACAACCCGTCCAAAAAACGTTAACCTTGGCCACGCTCACGCCCACGCCGGGGGTAAGACATTAGCTCTGCTGTTCTACGAACAGGCGAGCTAAAAAGGTGTATTTGTGGGGTAATGGGTTAAGTAGTATTCTTCTCTAAACATAGTTGGATATAGGTATCTTGCACTAGTGCCTACTACAGTGGAGAATGTGTTATTCTTTCCCAATAAACGCGTTTACGCTAAAACTATTATTTGCAGTGCAAACAGTTTGGAGCCAGATCAGACGCCGGGTAACCCGGCGTCTGATCAGGCTCCAAACTGTTAGCCACCAAGATAAACATGAAATATCAGAATTGACCAAAAGTTGTTCTTTTCTACGTTTTAGTGCTTTGCGTTTGCGTACGTTTGCGTTTAAACGGGAAAGAATAACAGATTCTCCACTGTATGAATGAAAGGGTAAACTTGTTTGCACAAATTTAAAGGTGTTTTACATTATAAGTTTGCGAACAAATGCCTTGCGGAACAATACCAGGGCTCCAGATAAGAGGGAGTAAACTGCACAAATCCAACATTTTCTCACTTATTTTAGCATCAAATCCTATGGTGTCACTACTCATTAGAATCGTCTCGAAGAGACACCATAGGGTTTAAAGGAGAAATAAAGATTTTAGTTTTTGAAATACCCCCCTTATCTGGAGCTCTGCAATACTGTAAGACGATTCACAACTTCATGTTAAAGCATGAACTGTGCATTTATAAAGTAATTTGAAATTTGTTGCCTGGCAATTTGACTGGAATTTAACGAACAGTCTGGAAATGGGCATCCGATCAAAACCCAAATTGTTCCTGCAATATTAAAGATTAATATCTCTTGCAGATCTATGACAATTTTGTGACAGATGATATTACAGCTACAGTAGAGAATGTGTTATTCTTTCCCAATAAACGCGTTTACGCTAAAACGTTTATTTCCAGTGCAAACAGTTTGGAGCCAGATCAGACGCCGGGTAACCCGGCGTCTGATCAGGCTCCTAACTGTTTGCCACCAAGATAAACATGAAATATCAGAATTGTCCAAAAGTTGTTATTTTCTACGTTTTAGTGCTTTGCGTTTGCGTACGTTTGCGTTTAAACGGGAAAGAATAACAGATTCTCCACTGTATATCTAATCTCAGGCAAAAAATTTAAATTGGTGCACTGCAGCACAGTACCCCCTCTTTGACGGCAATAACCTTTAAATAATTACCCTATACAGGGCTCCAGATAAGAGTTAGTTATTTCAACAAATCCAACATTTTCTCACTCATTTTAGCACCAAATCCTATGGTGTTACTACTCATTAGAATTGTCTCGAAGAGACGATTCTAATGAGTAGTGACACCATAGGGTTTAATTCAGAAATAAAGATTTTAGTTTTTGAAAAACTACCCTTATCTGGAGCTCTGCCTATAGCATGTTTCTAATTTTGAAGACAGGTGATCCGTTAAAGCAGATTGAAAGTAAAACAGAATTGCCTTAACCCTTTGAACCCTAATCCCGCATATTAGCGTCCTTTTCAAACAGTGTACATGTGAATAGTACACTTGTCCTATACAAACAGTGAAGACCCAGATCAGAGGGCTCCGAAAGGAGCCCTCTGATCAGGGTCTTCACTGTTAGTCATAATACCAAACATTGATAAAAACAACCCTTAAAAGTCAGAAAAAGGCCAGACAAAAATGGAAACAGGAATGGTCCATTTAAAGTTTCAGGGAGGAAAGAGTTAAGGCGCATTCTGCTTTACTTTCAGCCTACTTAAAGCTACCATTAATTTGCTAGGATAAAGAAAATATTTCTTATGGTTCATGTATATGACTGTATAAATTGGGACTATTTTCTTCATTGGAGGAATAAATTAAATGCGCTAAAAGGCGCTTCTATGGGAGAAAGGGATAAGTGTGACATTGACTAGATATGATTGGAAGTCACTGTCTACATTGAGTTATTAGTACAGTATGCATGCCTAATAAACAGGCTCTATCACATGCAGTTCACAAATTTGGTTTGGTCAGTTAGTAAAATAGATGGACTATTTCTAGTATTGATGAAGTATTGATGAAGATTACCACATAAATTAGGTTGAAAGTAAAGCAGAATACATATAAAGGTGTGATCTGCTTTACTTTCAGAATTCTGTCTGGAACCATCCAAATATTATTCATTCTAAGTTTCATGAATGTCTACACAGAAGAGATGGTGTTTCGAAGAAACTTGAACAGATCTGTATACAGACAGACAAACAGGCAAACCCATACAATTGCAGGACACCTGACCCACATTTTCCAACATATTCTGTCAAGTCTGCACCTAACCTTATGGTACCAATACTCATTAGAATCGTCTCGAAGAGACAATTCTAATGAGTTGTCACACCATAGGTTTTGGTGTAGACATAAAGATTTTAGTTTTTGAAACAATCTCCCCCCCCCCCCCCTGTGACCCCACCCGATCCCAACCCCTAATCCAACTCCCTAATCTGGAGCTCTGATTATGGTGTGCAGTCACAATAGCTAACATTCAACATTTTGTACAGGTGATCTTAAAATTGACAACAACAGTTACTGCCAGGTGACTATTTGGAAGCATTCAGGATATTTTGGCTCCCGGGGATTGTTAATAGTTACCTTCATATTCTTCAAATCCTCTGGGATACAGCAATGATGCAACCGCAGCCTCGTAATCTAACTTGCTCCTGACAAAATACTCGTTGGATCCATCTGGCTTTGCCACTACTGCAATATAAACAACAAACAATGACAGGTGGTGGATGTCAGTTTCTACCTTGCTAGAGTGATGTGGGCGTAAGTAATTTGCCTGCATGCCAGCGAGGAAAAAAATAACCCAAAATATGCATTGTTCCAGATAATGGAATTGTTTCAAATACCGAATCTTCATGTCTTTATTAAAGGGCTATGCTGTTTCTAGGGATTAGTAACAAGACAACTCCATTGAGCTGTCACAAACTAGAATTTAAAGGTGACATGAAAACTAAGTTTTTGATATACACAACTCCATAAATGTACCTTTTTACGCTTTTATCTTATTCCTCCACAGAAGAAAATAGTTCCACTTTATACAGTCATGAAATATATACCATAAATATTTTCATTATTCTAGCAGGTGGTAACTTAAAGCAGACTGAAAGTAAAGCAGAATGTGCCTTAAGGCACATTCTGCTTTACTTTCAACCTGCTTTAAGTAGTCACCTATTTCCAAAGCTAGAAACAGACTATGGGGTAAACCAATAGAATCTCAGATCAAGTGCCATGTTCCCAGAGCTCCAGGTAAGGGAAGTATTTAAAAAACTAAAATCTTTATTTCTGCATTAAACCCTATAGTGTTACTACTCATTAGAATCGTCTCGAAGAGACGATTCTAATGAGTAGTAACACCATAGGATTTGTTGGTACAATGAGCGAGAAAATGCTGGATTTGCTCAGTTTACTCCCCCTTATCTGGTTCTACACTATTTGCCAAGGTGTACAGAAGACTGCCAAATATCAATGGTAAGTGCAAGTGCAAACGCCTGTTAAAACTATTACGACATGCATCATTCTCATTCCAATTATTTCTACTAATTAACCTTTAATGTGATAAGTTCAAAGTGACATGCAATTGCAATTACTGGTAACTTTGTTCAAAATCATAAACGACAGTAAAAACTTGATAATTTGAACTCAAAAATTTCAAACATACCCTTATTTTAAAGTTAAAACGTGACTTACCCCAGGGCTCCAGATAAGGGGGAGTAAACTGAGCAAATCTAACATTTTCTTACTCATTTTAGCACCAAATCCTATGTGACGATTCTAATGAGTAGTGACACCACAGGGTTTAAAGCAGAAATAAAGATTTTAATTTTTGAAATACTACCCTTATCTGGAGCCCTTCTTACCCACATTTTAACTTTGAACTACCGGTATGTTTGACTTAAGCAAATGGACTAATCTAAATTCAACTTATGAAATACTGGTACATGTACCATCGATTTAAGTGAGTTCCAAGTATTGTAATTGAGTTGGCATATCATCTACAATAAAACGAATTTTGGGATTCAAACAAACAACTTTGAGGGGACAAGTAATTTGTCAGTCACAGTGACAATAACACTCAGCCACAGAGGCCAACCTCTTAGTATTGAAGACAGATGGCTGCTTAACCCATTACCCTATAAATATGCCTTTTTATGCCTTGAATTTATTCCTCCGCTACAGAAAATAGTTCCATTTTATACAGTCATGAATAAGTATTATAATGAATTTTTTATATTTTCTGTATCCTAGAAGACAATAGCTTAAAGCAGGTTGAAAGTAAACCAGAATGCGCCTTAAGGCGCATTCTGCTTTACTTTCAACCTGCTTTTAGTGGTCACCTATCTTCAATTCTAGGAATAGGTTTTGGTGTAAAGGGTTAAAACAGGCTAAAGTAAAGCATTATGCTTCTGAGTGAGTGCTCTTCTTTATTTTCAGCTTGCTTTAAGCTACTTAGGTAATATCATTTATGTTACATATTCATTGATGTACATAGTGAAACTACTTTACTCACAGCACCAGATAAGGGTAGTTTTTCAAAAACTCAAATCTTTATTTCTGAATTAAACCCTATGGTTCGAGACGATTCTAATGAGTAGTAACACCATAGGATTTGGTGCTAAAAAGAGTGAGAAAATGTTGGATTTATTTAAACAAGAGGGCCTGAAGGCCCTGATATCGCTCACCTGTTGTACTGAAGCTTGATAGCTTTACCTTTCTGTTTCACCCTATTTTTTTTTTTAATCCATGTAAGTTTGTAGTATAGCATGTAAACAATTTTGGAATACAACCTCATAATTCTAGTATAGTAGAGTACATCAAGGGCAGATAACTAGAGCCTAAACAATACTGAATGAAGCCTTTTCTAGCATTTCAAAGTATATCAAGGGCAGATAACTATTGACACAATGATTAGATTTCAACAATAATTGCACTCCTTTGAGAATTTATAGCTATATACTTTGTGAGCAAGTATAATCAAAATCCATTGAAAACTGTAGTTGCAAGAGTGTAAACGCTGTTCGATATGGCATTTTCAGCAATTCAAAGGCAGACAACTCTTGAACTATTATTCCGATTTAAACCATAATCACACTTATTCGAACTCTTATGGTCATATACAATCTGAGCAAGTTTGAAAAATACTGGACAAAAATTGTGGCCTCTAGAGTGTAAACACTGTTAAATATGGCATTTTCAGCAATTCAAAGGTAGATAACTCTCAACCTTTATGTCCAATTTCAACCATAATCGAACTCATGTGAATTCTTACAGCCATATACAATCTGAGCAAGTTTGAGATGGATCGGATAAAAATTGTGGCGTCTAGAGTGTAAACACTGTTAAATATGACATTTTCAGCAATTCAAAGGTAGATAACTCTCAACTTATTTGTCTGATTTCAACCAAAATCAAACTCATGTGAACTGTTATAGTCATATACAATCTGAGAAAGTTTGAGAAAGATTGGAGAAAAATTGTGGCCTCTAGAGTGTAAACACTGTTAAATATGGCATTTTCAGCAATTCAAAGGTAGATAACTCTTGATCAATTGGTTTGATTTCAACCATAATTGAACTCATCCAAACTCTTAGGGTAATATACAATCTGGGCATGTTTGAGAAAGATTGGATAAATAATGTGGCCCCTAGAGTGTAAACACTGTTAAATATGGCATTTTCAGCAATTCGAAGGTAGATAACTCTTGACGTATTCGTCCGATTTCAACCATAATCAAACTCATCCTAACTCTTATGGTAATATACAATCTGAGCAAGTTTAAGAAAGATTGGATAAATATTGTGGCCTCTAGAGTGTAAACACTAAAATTGTTGACGACGGACATTCAAGTATTGCAAAAACTCACCCTGAGCTAGCTCAGGTGAGCTAAAAACTACCTCTTATCTGGAGCCCTGACTTTACTAGTGGAGTATTGATTTAAAGGCGTAAAAAGTTATGTTGGGAGTAATGGGTTAAGTACTAAAATGTCATTAGAGGAACAACTGTTCATTCATTGAGTGTGTTTTACTGTGAATAATGAACTTACATCCTTATGTAACCACCAAAACTTCTCATTAGAATCAATCAAGAAAAGGCCATTCTAATGAATAAGCACACATTTTTTTATCAAAATTTAGGGAAAATGTTGAGGTCTTTTTTAAATGTATTTCCTCTTTTCTAAAACCAGGCTACTTTTTTCTGATATATGGAACAAATTATTTCAGAATGAAAGGTTCTTTATAATGATTATTTTAAAGTTTACACAACGAAAATCAAATGTGAGATTTGCGTTTACATTGCTAGCTCGTCTGATTGAATTAATACAGTAGTTGAACTATTTTACATATTTTGCTACTATATAATTATATACCCAAATAACTAAGCTATATAATATTAACTCTTTGCATACTGTGCAGGGGGAAAAAAATCCATTTGTCCGCTCGTCCTGCATGCTTTTTCCCTTTTTTGTCTAATGTGCAGGGCAAGTGCATTTTTTGAATGGCCTTCATAGTCTTTTTTGCAGGACGAGTGACAAATTTCAGAATTTTTGACCCCTGCTGTGTAATTCTATTGTCTGCAACAATTGTCATCTGCTACTGTACTAAACATAGAATTTTCAAAATTTCTTTTTTAAACTAGGGTCAGAGTATCAAACAGTTTTGATCCTGATGAAACGCCACATTACGCAGCATCTCATCAGGAATTCAGGATTCAAAAAACAAACAGAGCACCAGCAGATAAGGGTAGTTTTTCAAAAACTAAAATCTTTATTTCTGAATTAAACCCTATGATGTCACTACTCATTAGAATCGTCTCTTTGAGACGATTCTAATGAATAGTAACACCATAGGATTTGGTGCTAAAAAGTTTGATTTTTTGAAAAAACTACCTCTTATCTGGAGCCCTGCTGTTTGCACAGATAATCACCATTCCACCACTTGCGTGCATAGAGTTGAGATTTATTATCTGAATGGCATTTAGCTGCACCAATTGGCTTCTAGCCTAATTCAGTTCCAATCAGACTTACAGTATACAGTGGAGAAGACTTGTTTACGCTAAAACTATTATTTCAATTGCAAACAGTTTGGAACCAGATCAGACACCAGGTAACCCAGTGTCTGATCAGGCTCCAAACTGTTTGGAACTCTGATTTAAACCGAGTAGTCAGGATTGTCAAAGGGTTGTCATTTTCTATATTTCATTGCAATGCATTTGCGCTTCGTTTGCGTTTAAACAGGAAAGAATAATGTTTTCCCCACTGTACCTGTAAACAGTTTGGATCCTGATCAGTCCCTGCGAAACATCTGATCAGAATCCAAGCTGTTTCTCACCATGATGCCTTTCTTGAAATTATTCAATGGACAAAAAGGCAATTTTATTTTGAAATTTCAGCAGACAAAAAAGTCATAACAGAAAACAATCATTATTCCGTGTTCATATCTAGTTAACCCGTTACCCCATAGCCTGTTTCTAGTTTTGGAAATAGGTGACTACTTAAAGCTGGTTGAAAGTAAAGCAGTATGCGCCCTAAGGCGCATTCTGCTTTACTTTCAGCCTGCTTGAAGCTAAAATCTGGTAGGCTAGTTAAAATATTTGTAATGGTAATTGTTCATGAGGGTATTAACTGGAACTATTTTCTTCAACGGAGGAATAAATTAAATACGCTAAAAGTCACTTCTATTGGGGAAAGGGTTAAGAAAAATTCTCATCAACAGGTATTATTTCATACACCTGCAAACAAATAAATTCCAGTCTCCTAGAAATAAACATTGTTATTGGTAGTAGTAGTCATTAATGGCCATATGATAGCGAGACTGGAATGCCTGCTTGCAGTCTGCATGTCCCCAGCCAACTAGTACCTACTATCCAACTACAATACAACCCCTCTATTACGACCACTAAAATTGGGGCTAATTGATTAAATGAAAGACAGGTGACAGCTTAACCCTTTCCACCATGGAAGCACCTTTTAGCGCATTTGATTTATTCCTCCGCTGGTGAAAATAGTTCCAATTTGTTAAGTCATGAACATGTACGATAAGAAATATTTCATCATTCCTAGCAGAAAGTAGCTTAAAGCAGGCTGAAAGTAAAGCAGAATGCGCCTTAAGGCGCATTCTGCTTTACTTTCAACCTGCTTTAATTGATTACATGTCTTCAAAACTAGAAACAGGCTATGAGGTAAAGGGTTAAACAATTTAGTCTATAGTAAACAGTTTGGAGCCAGAACAGATGCAGAGTAATTAAACCCTGCATCGGATCAGGCTCCAAACTGTTTGCCACTAAGATTAAACTTAACCCTTTACCTCATAGCCTGTTTCTAGTTTTGAAGACAGGTGACCACTTAAAGCAGGTTGTAGGTAAAGCAGAATGTGCCTTAAGGCACATTCTGCTTTACTTTCAGCCTGCTTTAAGCTTAAATCTGCTAGGCTATATAAAATATTTGTAATGGTTATTGTTCAAGGTGTGATTTGGAACTATTTTCTTCATCGGAGGAATAAATTAAATACGCTAAAAGTCGCTTAGACTATGGGGGAAAGGGTTAATCATTAGAAATTTCAAACATTGCAATTTTCTACATTTCATTGAATTGAAATAAAATAGGGAAGAACAATGTCTTCTCCACTGTATCTACAATCAAACCTGGGATCAATGATATAAAGAGTTTGAGTTGAGTTTGATATCGTTCTCAAGCATTTGATTGGTCAGATTTGAGCCTAGGCTCAAATCTGACCAATCAAATGCTTGAGAACAACTTCAGATTCCAATCAAACTCTTTATTACCTTGGAGCCATGTCTCTTTTTGTTGAAGCGGCAAAAGGCTGGAGGGGCAAAGTTCCGGGTAAAGTTTACCCGCTGTATGTAACTGTCTGGAACACATTACTTTTACCAAACAGACCAGTTTGTGCTATTAATCCAAGATCTACCATGTCCCTATACACTTCAGTCTGGGGCAGGTTATTCTTTACCCAATTAACCAGTTTATGATAAAATCTTGAGACTATTGCAAACAGTTTGGTGCCAGATTAGGCGCAGAGTTACTGTTTGCGCCTCAGACTAAACCAAATCATGAACATTTTCAAAAGCTTGTCATCTACTATACAGTGAAACCCCTCTAAACCGGAACCTCTAAATACCGGAATTCTCTCTAAACCGGACGAAAACGTTGGTCCCGTTTCAAACCCTTTTTTATTTTAACCCATTA
Source organism: Gari tellinella (assembly GCA_922989275.2). Taxonomy (NCBI): domain Eukaryota; kingdom Metazoa; phylum Mollusca; class Bivalvia; order Cardiida; family Psammobiidae; genus Gari; species Gari tellinella. The sequence goes on from OV277869.1 coordinate 6,448,018, forward strand.
CACCATAAGTACGCCTTTTTGTGACCTTGATTCATTCGTACACTGAATATGTATCATAAGAAATTATTTCTATATTCTAGCAGGTGATAGCTTAAAGCGGGTTGAATGTAAAGCAGAATGTGCCTTAAGGCGCATTCTGCTTTACTTTCAACCCGCTTTAAGTGATCAGCTATCTTCCATACTTGGAACTAGTTAAAACCCCTCTAAACCGGAAACCCCTCTAAACCGGAAATTTATTTTGTCCCCACTCATGTCCGGTTTAGAGGGGTTTCACTATATTCTATTACGTTTGCATTTGCATTTTGTTGTATGTTAGAGGTAAAGAATGCAGTCTAGGCTTCCCCACTGTATCACACAACGAGGAAGCTTGGGAGACTCTTAAGGTCACCTTTGATTTGGTCTGCAGGTAGATGTCATAATTCTTGGCACAGGACCTTGATTTAACCCATTCCCTACATAAACCAACTACCCGTACACTGGTATCTTCAAACAGTTTGCATTGACCCTCTACTCCCTAGATACACTTAACCCATTACCCCATAGCCTGTTTCTAATTCTGAAGACAGGTGACCACTTGAAGCAGGTTGAAATAAAGCAGAATGCGCCTTGAGGCGCATTCTGCTTTACTTTCAGCCTGCTTTAACCTATTTTCTGCTAGGATATAGCAAATATTTCTTATAATACAAATTCATGGCTGTATAAAATGGAACTATTTTCTTCAGTGGAGGAATAAATTAGAGGCGTAAAAAGCCGTATCTATGGGGCAACCGTAATGGGTTTTAAAAAGGAAATAGTTCCAATCTAACTCTAGTCATTAACCCATTGTCCCATTACCACAGAAACACACCTTTTTACACCTTTAATTTATCCTTCACTGTACAAAATAGTTCCATTTTATACAGTCATGAATATGTATCTTAAAAAATATTTGCTATATCCTCGCAGGTGATAGCTAAAAGCAGGCTGAAAGTAGTAAACTTGTCTTCAAAACTAGAAACAGGCTATAGGGTATGGGTAATATATACCATCAATAGTATTTTCTTTATTCCAGCAGATGGTAGCTTAAAGCATGTTGAAAGTAAAGCAGAGTGTGCCTTAACTGCTAGAATATAGAAAGTATTTCTAATGATACATACAGTGGAGAATCTGTTATTCTTTCCTAATAAACGCGTTTACGCTAAAACTATTATTTGCACTGCAAACAGTTTGGAGCCAGATCAGACGCCGGGTAACCCGGCGTCTGATCAGGCTCCATACTGTTTGCCACAAAGATAAACATGAATTATCAGAATTATCCAAAAGTTATACTTTTCTACGTTTTAGTGCTTTGCGTTTGCGTATTGCGTTTAAACGAGAAAGAATAACAGATTCTCCACTGTACATGACTATATTGAGTGGAACTATTTTCTATTGTTTCAAATAGAGGTTCAAAGCAGGTTGAAAATAAAGCAGAATGCTCCATTCACCCTGTTTCAAGCTGCGATCTCATCGAAAATACTGTATGAATTATGGGCAGTCCGTTGAGTGTTGTATGCTCTTGTATCACCTTTGAATAAGACATGAAACTGGTATTCCTTAACTCTTCCCCTATAGCCTGTTTCTAGCATTGAAGATAGATGACCACTTAAAGCAGGTTGAAAGTAAAGCAGACTGTACCTCAATGCCCATTCTGCTTTACTTTCAGCCTGTTTTAACCCCTTACCCCATAGCCTGTTTCTAATTTTGAAAACAGGTGATCACTTTAAATTATAAGCAGGTTGAAAGTAAAGCAGAATGGACCTGAAGAAGCATTCTGCTTTACTTCCAGCCTGTTTTAACCCATTAACTCATAGGCGATAAACAATTCTCCATCCTTATCTCAATGGAAGCTAGTTGATTAAAGTGTGTCAAAATGAGTTAGTATGAGGCTATTGCGCAATGAGTCAAAATGAGTCAGTATGGCTTAATGGGTTAAGCTACAATCTGCTAGGATATATAGAAAACATTTCTTATGGTACATGTTTATGACTGTATAAATTGAAACTATTTTTTTCCAGTGGAGGAACAATAAAATGCACTAAAAAGCACTTCTATTGGGGAAAGGGTTAAGCTACCATCTGATGATACATATTCATGACTGTGTCAATTGGAACTATTTTTTCAGTGGGAGAATATATAAAATGCGTAAAAATGTATACCTATTATATGGAGTAAAGGGTTGAGTATTGTTTATTAATCAATAACCACTTGACAGGGTTTTTACGATTATCAATAATTATTATCTTTTTTCCATTCCCATCAATAGATAGGGTATTCATTCAGCATTCAGGTAGCTATAGTAAATATTGACTGCCTCACTCTTAGCCAGCTAAGTGGCAGAACCATGGCAGTTAACCTTTGCAAACAGTTTGAATCCTGATGAGACGACGCGTAATGCGTCGTCTCATCAGGATCCAAACTGTTTGCCACAGACTAAATTTTTTTTTTTTAGAAAATTCTATTTTTAGAACTGAAGCAGAAAACTATTGCTGCAACGGAAAAATCACCCAGCATCATGACAAGAATTTTAACTGATATGCATGAGCAAACAAGGTAAAACACATGAACAATGCACTTGGTCAATAAACATTGGCCGTCTTCTCAGGGTTCCAGATAAGGGGAGTATTTCAAAAACTAAAATCTTTATTTCTGCATTAAACCCTATGGTGTTACTACTCATTACAATCGTCTCTTCAAAACGAATGTAAGGAGTTGTAATACCATAGGATTTGATGCTGAAATAAGTGAGAAAATGTTGGATTTGTTCAGTTTACAGGTACACATATATGCTTGACTAGGGTTCAAAGAGTTAAAGCAGGCTGAAAGTAAAGCAGAATGTGCCTTAAGGTACATTCTGCTTTACTTTCAGCCTGTATAAGCTACCATCTGCTAAGATATAGAAAATATTTCTGACAGTATAGATAAGGTACATTCTGCTTTAGACCATCTGCTAGGAAAATATTTCCTTTGTGCAAATTCATCACTGTATAAAGCTAAACTATTTTCTCCAGAAGAGAAATAAATTAAAGGTGCAACAAGACTGCGTTCAATAAACGCTTATGCCCCCGGTGGCATCCTTGACAATATATTCTGAATCTTTTCTAAGTCCAAATTAGGTCAAGGTCAAGGTCAAACTGAGCTTGGGTATTACTGGTGGGTTGGTAATGGTCCAAGGCAACAACTGTATAAGTATCCAAGCATTGGAGTAAGCGGTGTTGATGCTAGACGAAACGGTAAAATCTAGTTAACCAAGAAATAGCCCATTCAAAATATTCTAAGTCCAAATTAGGTCAAGGTCAAAATCAAGGTTAGGTATTATTGGTGGCTAGGGAATGGTCCAAGGCAAAAACTGTATAAGTATCCAAGCATTTGAATAAGTGGTGTTGATGCTAGACAAAACGGTAAAATCTACTTAACCTGGTTACGGACTGACGGAAGGACGGACGGATGGACAGGACGATTACTATATGCTCCCGCATCTGTCAATGCTGGGGGCATAAAAAGGTATGCATATGGAGTAATGGACTAAGGAGGCTTATATAGGAATTAGCAATGGATAGGTAAATACTGAAATTTAAACACATGCTGGACAATCAAGTGTTAGTCAAGTAAGCAGGGACCCGTGTTACACAACGTCCAACAACAAAAACGGTTGAAAGTCAAAACTTTAAAATACATCTAATTTCTCTATCTAATCCTGTCTTGTTACATCTCTTTGGAATGATATTTTATGAATATTTCAGAGATATCAGAAGACAGGATTAGATGGAGAAATTAATAATAATTAAGAATTTTAGAATCTGACTTATGACGATATTTGTTGTACGATATTTCAGAAGACAGGCCCCAGGGCTTTAGTTAATCCATTACCCCATAAATACGCCTTTTTACGCCTTTAATTATTTCCTTCACTGACAAAAATAGATCCATTTTATAAAAGTCATAAATATCTATCTGGAGAAATATTTACTATATTCTTGTAGATAATAGCTTAAAGCAGGTTGAAAGTAAAGCAGAATGCGCCTTAAGGCGCATTCTGCTTTACTTTCAACCTGCTTTAAGTAGTCACATATCTTCAAAACTAGAAAAGGGCTATGGGTTAACGATTTGGGTCACACAAGTCATAACCTACCTGCAGTTAGCTGGCCGTAGACTTCAGTATTAGTCAGGGCATTAGCCATAACCCTCCTCATGGCCGCCCCCATGTCACTGAGGCTGTGTAAAAAACTGAGGAAATGTTCCGCATCCTGCATGGCTACCAAATATGTGTCCTGTAGTTCTACAAAGAAAACCAAGTAACATTTCAATATGAACTAAACTTTAGCAACAACAGAATCAGATATGCTAATGCTTTTCTCCACAAACTGTTTATGTATTCCTACCCTCCCTGAAGAAAATCTTTCCACCATATACAGTCATGAATATCTTCCATCAGAAATAGTTTCTATATCCTAGCAGATGGTAGCTTAAAGCAGACTAAAAGTTAAGCAGAATGCTCCTTAACCTATTCCCCTATAAATACACCTTTTTACGCCTATAATTTATTCCTCTACTGAAGAAAATACAAAATGTTGTTACCTTTTATACAGTAATGAATATGTATCATAAGAAATATTTGCTATATATCCTAGCAGATAATGTCTGAATGCAGGCTGGAAGTAAAGCAGAATGCGCCTTAAGGCGCATTTTGCTTAACTTTCAACCTGCTTTAAGTGATCAACTTTCTTTAAAACTAGAAACAGGCTATGGGGTAGTGGGTTAAGGAAAATTCTGTTCTTACTTTTCAGCCTGCTTTAAGTGGTTACATATCTACAAAACTAGAAACAAGCTATGGGGTAATGGGTTTAACCCTTAGCCTGCCAGTCACGACTATAGCTCCATATGCAAACAGCTTGGATCCGGATGAGACGCCGAGTAACTCGGCGTCTCATCCGGATCCAAGCTGTTTGACACTCGGACAACATTTTCAGCAATTTTGAGCAACTTCGAAGCACTTTGAAACTTTAAGCAGACGAGAAATATAGCAGACGACAATTTATTTGGCGGGCTAAGGGTTAATACACACATAGATTACTAAAAGCAGACAATTTAGTCAACCTAAACGCTGCGGTAGGCACTTTCTCATTTCCCCAGCTGAAATATATCCTTGAGTTTTACAAATCCCTGGAATTCATAGGATAATCCCTGGAACTTTCGGGATTGGCATTCTAATTACCACAGTCAGCTAAAATATTTCCAGACCAGGAAATTCAAATTTTTCTGTTCCAATTACCACCAGCTAGAACCTCGGAATTTCTGGGATATCCTAGGAATTATTCAAGGAAGTTTTCCTTTGATTTCTTGGAATAATCCCGGAAAATTCCCAGGAAATTCTGCAAGGGTTACTCTCAGTTCACTTCAACCCTTACCATGTTAAAATTTCAAGTTGACTCGTTGATCCTTCATTTCCTGATGAATGACAAGTGTACTTTAACCCATTACCCCATAAATACGCCTTTTTACTTCTCAAAAGTATTCCTCCACTGAAGAAAATGGTTCCAAGTTATACAGTCATGAGTATGTATCATAAGAAATATTTTCTATATTCTAAAGATGTAACCTTAAAGCAGACTGAAAGTAAAGCCACATGTGCCTTAAGGCACATTTGGCCTTACTGTCAACCTTCTTTAAGTGGTCACATATCTTCAATACAAGAAACAAGCTATGAAAATGGGTTCTATGAAAATGGGTTATCTATCTGGGAGCTGGGGCCCGTTTTACTAAACAACTTACGCAAAAATTTTGCATAAGTCAAAATCGTTTAACTCTTATTTTTCGATCATAAACGTTTGCAAACAGCAAATAGCCAGATCAGAGGACGCGCTAAAAGCGCGTCCTCTGATCTGGCTATTTGCTGTTTGTAGCAAGTGATAATAAAAAATATAAATTAAAATTTAAAATTTTGACTTACGCAAATAATTTGCGTAAGTTGTTTAGTAAAACGGGCCCCTGGTCCCAAAATATTTCAACTACTTCAAACACAGTGTATTGTACCCTTCTTGAGCCCTCTGATCAGGGTATACACAGTTTGCAAATGATGTAAATAGTTTCAGCACTGTGAGGGTTAACCCATTACCCAAAGCCTGTTTCTAGTTTTGGAAACAGGTGAGCACTAAAGCAGGTTGAAAGTAATGCAGAATGTGCCTTAAGGCCCATTCTGCTTTACTTTCAACATGCTTTAAGCTATCATTTGCTAGGATAAAGAAAATATTTCATATATATGGCATATTCAGGACTGTACAAATTAGACCTATTTACTTCAGTGAAAATATGAATTACCCTACTCATTAGAGGCGTAAAAAGGTGTACACTATAAATGTTGTAAATATGATGAAATGGTTTCCTATTGCTCTACATCAGTACGTGCTAGTAAGTTGACAAGACAATTCTTTCAGGAAATTAAAACTTGACTTTTAACTATAAAATAGTTTTTTAACAAGCTCACAGTTCTTATTGAAATATTAATAAGTTATAAGTGTTTAAGTAGATAACCAACCAAACCAAGAAAGTGTCTAGACTATAATAACTTGTAACCCAAAGTACATCTTGCAGAAATACTCTCTGCTTGGAAATGTTCATCTGCAAAATTTGACAAATCAGGACCCATGTGTCATAAAATTGAATAAACCTTATGACAAACAGTTTTGATCCAGATCAGATGCTGCCTTATGCAGCAAAGACCAGTCAGGATATGATGGTCAGGAGAAAGGTCACAGACCTGAGTACCATATAGCCTGCCTCTAGTTTTGAAGACAAGTGACCACTTAAAGCAGGTTGAAAGTAAAGGAACATTCTGCTTTAACCCATTACCCCATAGACCTAATAGTTTTGAAGACTTGTGACTACGTAAAGCAGGTTTAAAGTAAAACAGAATGCGCCACCGGCGCATTCTGCTTTACTTTCAGCCAACTATCATCTGCTAGGGTATAGACAATGATTCTTATGATGTATATTCTTGACTGTATAAAATGGAACTGTTTTCTTCAGTGGAGTAATTATCTAAAGGCGTAAATAATCATGGTATTGGGTAATGGGTAAAATGTCAATCTGCTTAATCCTACCATCTGCTAGGATATAGAAAATATTTCTGATGGTGCATATTTATGACTGAATATGATTATATCGAATCTTCAGTTGAGGAATTTATTGAATCAAAATGGGATACTCATGGAGTGATGATGAGTTAACCCATTACCCCATAGCCTGTTTTTATAGTTTTGAAGACAGGTGAGCACTTAAAGCAGATTTAAAGTAAAGCAGAATGCGCCTTATGATGCATTCTGCTTTACTTCCAGCCTGCTTTAAGTCACTATCTTCTAGGATATACAAAAAAGATTTCATAATATGTAATATTCATGACATTATAAGTTGAACTATTTTTTCAGTGGAGGAATCAATTAGAGGCGTAAAAAAGGTGTATTCATGGGGTAATGGTTTAAGTTGCTATCTCACATCCTGTCATGATAAAATAATGTGTATTATATGTGTAAATAATGTATCTATTATTTCAGGCAATAAAAATTTAACATGTGCAAAAATTACACCCCTGCCTCCTCCATTTAACATTGTTTTTCTGCACTGACATAACCCATTGACTTCAGATCAGCTTGCAACTTCACTGCCAGGATTTTTGTCTAGAATATTCCAGGAATAATGTAATTTATTCCTGTTTAATCCATTCGCCTATTGCCTGTATCTAGTTTTGAAGACAGGTGACCACTTACAGCATTTTGAAAGTAAAGCAGAATGTGCCTTAAGGCACATTATGCTTTACTTTCAATCTGCTATAAGCAACCATCTGCTAGGATAAAGTAAGTATTTCTTGTGGCTCATACTCATTATTGAATTTTATCAAAGGCATTAAAAGGTGTACCATTCTATTGCGTAATTTCTGCTTTACTTTTATCTTGCTTTAAGCTTTCACCTGTATTAACTCATTCCTCCCTGAAACATTAAATGGACAATTCCAGTTTCCATTTTAGTCTAGTCCATTTCTGACTTTTAAGGATTGTTTTTGTCAATGTTTGGCATTATTACAAACAGTGAAGACCCTGATCAGAGGGCTCCTTTCGGAGCCCTCTGATCTGGGTCTTCATTGTCTGCACAAGACAAGTGTACTATTCACATGTACACTGTTTGAAAATAACGCCAATAAGCGGGACTAGGGTTCAAAGGGTTAAACATCATAAATATTCATTTGGGGCACTTATATGGGGCAGGTACTGACTTTCTATTGGTGCTTTTGTGGAAGAAAGGGCTGGTTCAATACTAAAACAATCTTTCTCTTCAGTTGAATAGTGTCGGAATATTTTGTATATACTTATGTAATTATGTAATGGAAATTTACAGCATATGAGTACAATGCAACCGATATATACAGTACAGGGCTCCAGATATAAGGATTTTTTTCTTCAGAATCTAAAATCTTTATACAGTGTATCTGCATCAAATCCTATGGTGTCACTACTCATTAGAACCCTCTCTTCGAGACGATACTAATAAGTAGTATCACCATAGGATTTGGTGCATATGTATACAGGGCTCCAGATAAGGGAGTTTTCTTCATAATCTAAAATCTTTATACAGTGATTCTGCATCAAACCCTATGGTGTCACTACATTAGAATTGTCTCTTCAAGACGATTCTAATGAGTAGTATCACCAGAGGATTTGGTGCAAACATGAGCGAGAAAAAGTTGGATTTGTTCAGTTTACTCCCTCTTATCTGCAGCCCTGTACAGAAAAATTCCAATCAAAAACAGGAAGATTGTGAATTACTCATTCGCTCTGTCTTAGTTTTTTTAGGAGACCAATGCAATACACAGAATTGTTGTAAATAAACAATTTGCTGAGCACGGAGTATTCATGCAGTAGTTTCTTCCTGATTATACCGTCAACAGGGCTGCCATAAATTGGAATGAAAAATCCTAAGATTTCCAAATTTGCATTTTTCAAGTGTGATTTAACGAATCGTACCTTTACCCCATAGCCTTTTTCTTGTTTTGTTGACATGCGACCACTTAAAGCAGGCTGTAAGGCGCATTCTGCTTTACTTACAGCCTGCTTTAAGCTACCTTGAATTGGGGAAAAATCCGGAGATTTAGGAAAAATCAGGAGAAATGGCAGCCCTGCGTCAACACCTGAGGTGTTACCTAACTGATGAAAGTTATGTGTACACTCTGTTACACTGATTTATATCCAGGGCTCCAGATAAGAGGGAGCAAAAAAGTGCAAATCCAACATTTTCTCACATTTTAGCACCAAATCCTTTGGTGTTACTACTCATTAGAATCGTCTCAAAGAGGCGATTCTAATGAGTAGTGACACCATAGGGTTTAATGTAGAAATAAAAATTTTAGTTTTTGAAGTACTCCCCTTATCTGGAGCTCTGTAACTGATGAGATTTATGTGTACACTGTTACAATGATTTGTACCAATTGTTTCATGATTTACTCAATGACAGCAAGCCAGAGAAATGCAGTGTTCTATAGTATCTGTGTTGAAAAGAAAGTAGGTCAACCCATTACTCCATGAATATGCAACTAATTATTTCTACACTAGAGAGGGAAATCCCAGAGCTCTAGACAGGGCTCCAGATAAGAGGTAGTTATTTCAACAAATCCAAAATTTTTAGCACCAAATTCTATGGTGTTACTACTCATTAGAATCGTCTCGAAGAGACGATTCTAATGAGTAGTGACACCATAGGGTTTAATGCAGAAATAAAGATTTTAGTTTTTGAAAAACTACTCTTATCTGGAGCCCTGTCTAGATAAGAGGGAGTAAACTTAGAAAATGCAACATTTCCTCCCTCATTTCACTCAGTGAAATTCAGCACAAATCCTATGGTGTGACTACTCATAAGAAACGTCTCAAAGAGGCAATTCTAATGAGTAGTGACACCACAGGGTTTAATGCAGAAATAAAGATTTTAGTTTTTGAAATACTCCCCTTATCTGGAGCTCTGCAGGCCTTTAACTGGTCTCAAAGCAAAAAGAAGGAAAAAAGTAGGAGGTTTTCAAACTACAAACTATATGACCTTGACCTGACCAGACTGCAAACCAAAGAAGGAACTCCGAAAGGTATTCTGCAATGTTGCCTTTGCTTAACCCATTGACTTTCTTAAAAATAATCCTTCAACTTTGCAGACTGATTCTTTAACTTCCCAAACACAGATCTGCTATCTTCAATATAAGTGGTCCTTTAACTCTTTCCTCCCTAAAACTTTAAATGGACAATTCCAGTTTCCATCTTAGTCTAGTCCATTTCTGACTTTAAAGGGTTGTTTTTGTCAATATTTGGCATTGTGACATACAGTAAAGACCCTGATCAGAGGGCTCCTTTCGGAGCCCTCTGATCTGGGTCTTCACTGTTTGCATAGGACATGTGTACTATTCACATGTACACTGTTTGAAAATCACGCCTATATGCGGGACTAGGGTTCAAAGGGTTAATGCAGGACAAAGTACAGCGAAAAAATTCTACAAGGAGCTTTCTGCTTTATTTTTGTTCTGTATTTAGCAGTAACCTTTCTTTAACCCATTACCCCATAGCCTGTTTCTAGTTTTGAAGATATGTAACCACTTAAAGCAGGTTGAAAGTAAAGAAGAATGCGCCTTAAGGCGCATTCTGCTTTACTTTCAGCCTGCTTTAAGCTATTATCTGCTAGAATATATAAGAAATATTTCTTAAGGCGCATTCTGCTTTACTTTCAGCCTGCTTTAAGCTATTATCTGCTAGAATATAAGAAATATTTCTTATGATTTTTATTTGTAAATTGGAACTATTTTCTTCAATAGAGGAATTAATTAAAGGCGTAAAAAGGCGTATTTATGGGGTAATGGATTAAGGAGCTACATATTTTTAGTTTGACTGATTATCTCTGTACTTGTATGTTATAATACTATCGAGTCTCCGAGATTTAATCTGAAGGATTACTTGCTATAGTTTAATAGGCCATTATTATTGACATAACTGGTAAATAATAAAAGATTTGTTTTTCCTTAACCCTTCACTCCATAACTTGTTTCTATTAATGAATTTTGAGCTGACATTTTAAAGCTGGTTGAAAGTAAAGCAGAATGCGCCTTTAGGCGCATTCTGCTTTACTTTCAACCTGCTTAAACATGCTATCTGCTAGGATATAGAAAATATTTATTTTGATACATGAATAAATTGGAACTATTTTCTTCAGTGGCAGGATAAATTAAAGGCGTAAAAAGGTGTATCTATGGGGAAATGGGTTAATAAGTAACTGGTACATAATGAAAGATCTGTTGTTCCTTAACCCTTTCTTCACAAAATTTAACAAACAGATTTAACCCTTTAACCCATTACCCCATAAAGACGCCTTTTTACGCCTTTAATTAATTTCTCTACTGAAAAAAATAGTTCCAATTCAAACTGTAAAAAATATAAAATCAAACTTTTTTTTTTCTTAATTCTAGCAGATAATAATTATTAAAGCAGAATAAAAGTAAAGCAGAATGTGCCTTAAGGCACATTCTGCTTTACTTTCAACCTGCTTTAAGTGGTCACATATCAGGGTTTTTCTTAGGCTAATTGGGAATGACTCCAGTTCCAATCTAATTGGGAAAGAATTGCGTCGTTTTTAGTCAAATTGGGAAAAATGTGTGTCGTTTTAGTCAAATTGGGAATCTTGCCTGGACCATATCAAACAGTTAACTAGAAAATTTAAATTGAATTTCACTGCTAGCAATAAATTGTCCCATTATACTCTCTGTAAGGGTATTGGTCTTCAGCTGGCATTAGCAGGAATGTTTTAAAGATGCTTTAAACAAACTCTGCTCGATCTTAACTCTTCGGATTGGGAATTTTATTACCAAAGATTGGGGAAAATGGTCAGTTTTGGCAATTGGGAATGACTCCGTTTATGGGTACCAGTTTTATGAGGAGGAAAAACACTGCATATCTTCAAAACTAGAAACAGGCTATGGTGTAATGGGTTAACAGACAAAAAAGTGTTTATTTGTTGACAATTTTAAGCAAAATTCAAATTTTTGAAGTTGGGATTTAAAAAATATTAATAGGAGTGCCAAACGATTTGGAGAGAAACTCAATTAGAGTACTCTTTCAATTTAATCCTATTCCTAAGATTTTTCTATGTACGTTTGTATGTCTGTGTGCTGTGAAACATCTCTATTACGACCACACAATGGTGTTAATTATTAAATGTTTACCACAGGTGACTGCTTAAATCAAGATTACTGTCACCTTGTTTTAAATTATCCCTTGTCTTTTATACAACCAACTAGACTTCATTTTAGTGGTCGAAATAGACAAGTTTTACTGTATCTAGAACTACAGATAAGGGGAGTATTTCCAAAACTATAATCTTTATTTCTGCATTTAAACCCTATGGTGTCACTACTCATTAGAATCATCTCGAAGAGACGATTCTAATGAGTAGTCACACCATAGGATTTGGTGCTGAAACAAGCAAGAAAATGTTTAATCTCTCTTATCTGGAGCCATGACATTCTTCTCAAATGGGTGTAAACTGTAACTTTCGGCTTTATTTCCTGCAAGAATACAACAGGTTTCAATATTTCTATCATTCCTGCCAAGTTTGAGCAAACACACCCAACCCTACCTGGCTTAGAATTGTCCCTAAGGTGGTATATCAGTCTCAGGAATATTCGTGGCATCATGGTTTCTGACACTGATAACAGATCCGCGGGTACACTCTGCTGTTGATGCTGACGGTCTGGTCCATGTCGATTACAGAAACTGCAACAAAGAAACAAAGAGGTGTTGGAGAAACAGCAGAGCTCACTAAAGTAAAAACATTTTTCACCCATTACCCCATAAAAATGATAAATACGCCTTTTACGCCTTTCAGTTATTCCTCCACTGCCTTGAGGCGCATTCTGCTTTACTTTCACCCTCCTTTAAGCTACCATTTGCTAGGATATAGAAAATATTCTTATGGTACATATTCATGACTGTATAAATTGGAACTATTTTCTTTGATGGAGAAATAATTTAAAGGCGTGAACAGGCGTATTCATGGGGTAATGAGTTAACATGATAATTATTTGCCTTTGAAAATAATAGTTTGAGATGTTTCTTTGAAATGTTCTTGAGTTCTATAGAGGTTTAGCTAGTGCATTTTAGCAGGGCGCTCCCCCTGCCCTTTTTTGCCCCCAACAGCTGTCCTTCCAGTGCCAAAGAGTTACATAATTGTTTATTTTAACAGTTAAACAGTTTAAGACCACAGAATAATGTCTTGCATATTGTTTCTTTATTGACAAAATGCCTTTATAGCTTTTGAAGAATGGTTATAGGCGTGTAAATGGACTTTCCAAAACTTCTATGTTGAAACATGTCTTTTTCCGAAGAGTTTGCCCCCTGCCTTTTTTCTATTTCCCCCTTCTCAACCCACCTGCCCTTTTTAGAGCTCTGGTTTAAACACTAATGAGGGTATATACTAGGGTAAAACTTTAGAATTGTCTTAGTTTACTTCTTCCCATCAGGAAACATGCATATGGAATTTAACCCATTCCCACATAAATACGCCTTTTTACGACTTTAATTTAATCCTCCACTGAAGAAAAATAACTCCAATTTGTACAGTTATGACTATGTATTATAAAACAAATGTTCTCTATGGTACCTTAAAGCAGGCTAAAAGTAAAGCAGAATGCGCCTTAAGGCGCATTCTGCCTTACTTTTAACCTGCTTTAAGTGGTTACCTCCAAAACTAGAAACAGGCTATGGGGTAATGGGTTAAAGCAATATTTATATTATTTACCCTGCGGGATTCATCACATTCACATCTCCACAGTCACACGCCCCTCCAGCCTGACTCCGAAACATATTGAAATCATGACCATCATGATTGCCGGCCTGGAAACAGTCAGCACATAGTGACATGCACGGCGACACACCGCATGTGCGACATCTGTAAGCGACGAAATTGGCCGTCCATACCAAGCCACATGTGATGGCGTTGTCATATTGCCTCACTGAAATAATACCACAAGTACAGAATTAAATCAAAGACTAATTAAAGAGTGGAAGTAAATTGAACTTTTTTTAACATTTTTTCTTTATTTCGCCACCAAAGCATATAATTGGTTTGTTTGTTAACGTCCGTTTCTGCCATCTATGGACTAATTGAACATCCCAGAGAGAGGGGAGCGCATACAGAAAACCTGGCACGATGCCCTACTCTTACTATCGACAGTTCTCTGGTTCTTTTGGATGCCCAGTGTAAAGCACTGTTACATCGGACCTCAGTTTATAAAGTCTCAGTGAAGGACTTAGTCCGGTGACGGATCAAACTCACAACCCCTTGTATCGCAGTCAATGAGCTTACATTGGACCATGTCCGCCGGTACCAACTATTTGGACTACTCACAGGGCTTCAGATAAAAGGGAGAAAATTGAACAAATGCAATATATTCTCAGACTCACTCATTTCAGCACCAAATCCTATGCTGTGAGTACTCATTAGAATCTTCTCAAAGAGATTATTCTTATGATTAGTGACACCATGGGGTTTTGTTCAGAAATAAACATTATAGTTTATCAAAATACTCCCTTGGAGCCCGTATTCTTTAATCCTTACCCCAATAGAAGCGCCTTTTAGCGAATTCAGTTTATTCCTCCGCTGAAGAAAATAGTTCCAGTTTATACAGTTATACATGTTTCGTAGGGAATATTTTCTTTATTCCAGCAGATGGCAGCTTAAAGCAGGGTGAAAGTAAAGCAGAATGTGCCTTAAGGCACATTCTGCTTTACTTTCAACCTGCTTTAAGTAGTCACCTATTTTCAAAACTAGAAACAGGCTATGGGGTAATGGGTTAATCATTAGAAACATCTCTTCCAGATGATTCTAATGAGCAGTCTCTTCATAAGGATAATTCGGATATAAAGTTATTAGTATTTTAATTATTTGTCAAACTTGAAATGTGTATTACATCAGGGCTCCAGAAAAGAGGGGCTGAGGGGCATTTCAAAAAACTAAAATTTTAAAGGCGTAAAAAGAAGTGTTTATCGAGTAATGGGTAAACATAAACTTACAGGCTGTGGATACAAACAAAGTCATAAGTTAATAATTCTTCCATAATTCAACAAAACACAACTCAAAGGTTAGTTGTCAATAGTCTATCTTTCAATAATCAAAGATTAGAGCAGTTCTGTTTACTGCATCTACATGTGATGACAAATGTACTTATCTATGTAGGATTGTCTACTGTAAGTGTAATTGAACCTAAAATCAGGGCTCCAGATAACAGGTAGTTATTTCAACAAATCCAACATTTTCTCACTCTTTTTTGACCCAAATCCTATGATGTTACTACTCATTAGAATCGTCTCGAAGAGACAATTCTAATGAGTAGTGACAGTGTGACACCATAGGGTTTAATTCAAAAATAAAGATTTTAGTATTTGAAAAACTACCCTTATCTGTTGCTCTGTAAAATTAGGCCTTTTTCTGACCATTTTGGGAAAACTGCAATGTCTATTTTGGGAATTTTTTTACTCGAAAAAATCAAATGATTTTGGAAGAAATTTTGGAATTGGTTTTACTTATTTAGGCTAAATGGCCAGAAAAAAGGCCTGCTAACTAGTTTTCCACTATTATTTTTTATTAAAAAAAATTATGTTTTTTGTGTCAATTTGACTTGTCCTGTCAGGAACAACCTGCATCAAAAAACAAAAAAATCTTTTTTATATATTTTTTTTAATTTGGGATTTTTTTTCTCAAAATTGGGAATTATTTTAACAATTTCTCATTGGGAATGGGTCCATTTACCGGACCTGTGGATGCACCAGAAGAAGACCTGAAAATAGTGCCAATGTTAGAGACATTTGAAGATTAACTTCATAAAATTTCACTTTAAACCTTCATCATAATCATCATCCTATTCATGGTTTGGGATTTTTATCGCCCTTTTCTGCAAACTACAGGTTAATTGAACCCCTTAACCCTTTGAACCCTAGTCCCGCATATAGGCGTCCTTTTCAAACAGTGTACATGTAAATAGTACACTTGTCCTATGCAAACAGTGAAGATCCAGATCAGAGGGCTCCGAAAGGAGCCCTCTGATCAGGGTCTTCACTGTTTGTCATAATGCCAAACATTGACAAAAGCAACCCTTAAAAGTCAGAAATGGACTAGACTAAAATGGAAAATGGAATTGTCCATTTAAAGTTTTAGGGAGGAAAGAGTTAAGAGAAGGAAGCAGATACAGAAAACCCAGGGGCTATGTCCTACCCTAAATATTGACAAGAAGGAAGCAGATACAGAAAACCCAGGGGCCATGTCCTACCCTAAATATTGACAGAGTTCTCTGGTTCTTTTGGATGCCCAATGTTAAGCAGTGATACATTGGACCTCAATGTATAAAATCTCATTCAAAGGATTTGAGCCTGGGGAGTGATCAAACTCGCAACCCCTGACCTACACCCACCTCTGACATCGCAGTCGAGCGTGTAACTACTGGACTTTGTCTGCCTGTTCCTATTTAATGACATGACCGATAATGGGGATCTTTGCACACCATACGGACCTAAATCAAGTTCCACATCTTTTCAAGATCCAAACACTTGTTTTTATGTTTCTAAAGTTAAATACGTTAGAAACTAGAATAACCGGAATACACTTATTATGGTTCATGAAACAGTTTCAGATGATGTGTTTACACATTTTGTGTACTAATATATTGAATTTGCAAAGGAAATATGCAATTTGTGGGTTACAAATGTTTTTTTCTGTTGAAATCGTATTAACCGAAATCTACTTTGTATGGTGTAATTCTCACGTATGTGTTTTTCTCACATGATACCTTAAAAAGTAGATTTCCGTTACGATTTCAACAGAAAAACTATTCATAACCCACAAATTGCATATATCCTTTGCAAATTTAATAAAATAGTACATACAATGTGTATATACATCATCTGAAACTGTTTTATGATCCAGGGTTCCCACAGGCTTTTCATTTTGAGTGACACTATAAGGAAAATGAAAACAAATCAAAACTGACGTGTCGGACTTTGACGTTTAACTTGTATTTTGTTGTTTGTTAATAAAACTGGTCTTCTTACATCCGATTTCGGCATTATCTGCAACATAAATCTGTACGTGCATGCACGTTCAGGGCATTGATTTTATGCGTGATTTTTTGAAATTATACGTGAATCACGTACATCTGTACGTGAATGGGAACTCTGATGATCCATGATAATAGGTACACTTAGGTGTATTTCGGTGTATTCCGGTTATTATAGTAACCGGTATTTAACCACTAAGCTTCCTGGCTGCCCACTGTAAAGCAGACTTGACATGCCACTTAGACAGGTGGTTGCTTAGATCAGAGCCTGTTGAAAGAAAAAGCAGAAATTCCTAGTTTCATCCTTTACTCTATGTTGCTGTAAGCCGTAATCTCTTGTGAATTGGTGTTGATTTTAAAGTTATTTTAAAGGTCTTGATAGTATCATGAAATAAAATCCACAAGGGATAGGTAAAATCAGAGATGTCAACATGGTTTTAAAACACAATTCCACCAGGGTATTTCCCCAAATCTATCAATCAAAAGACACTCCATGACAACCCATAAAAAGCATCCAGAATAGATGTAACAGCAAAAAGCTATACCACTGAATCAAATATGTTTGATCAAATTAGTGTAAAAAGGACGGAAACAAATGTAAACATTCACCTGTTCTTGTGAAGTCTTCGAAAGTATTCCCACCAGCGATTAACCAACGACACCAATCCAAAGTTTCGAAATCGTCGATCTGTTCTCTTGTCACTGGATTTAACAAGATATTCAGTAAATCATTAAGTTTGTCACTTTGTTTAGAACATTCCGACTTCATATAGATAGCAACGCTCCGTTTGCTCCTCTTGAGAAGAGCTGTCATTTCTGGAGCAGCCATCTCTAATGTTTCCAACGGAGAACTCTGGGTAAAGGTCGGTTGTGTACAGAAACATTTAACGAAACCCGAGACGCCAAAACATTGGCGCGAGTAAAGCACACTGGATTCGGCCCGATGCGGAACTTAGTGCGGGATAAGACCGCAATTGATCCAATATTGAATATAGGGGTAATCATTTAAGGTGGTTCGCAGGTCTGCTTATCTCGTGTCAAACTTCATTGAAACCTTGATTAAATTGAAATATAGATCTGCCATAATGAGAGTGAAAAATTGATAAAATAAAACAAAATTTGAAACTGAATTTGCTTTTTAAAATTCAAATTAAAAAAATGCAAACGACAAAAAATAAGACGAAAGTTTACCAGAGGCATGGTTAGGTTCTTTTAATTTCTTAATTACTTTTATCTCTGTGGCAAACAGCTTTGAGCTCGATCAAACACTTGGTTCCCTTATCTGGCTCCAAACCCTTTGGCGTCACACCTGTACGGAAGTGCTTCCGGGTCGTAAGGTGCCTAGTGCATAGTGAAAAAAGGATGTGTGTGTTTCATGGTCATATTTTTTGTCCTTTTCCCCGAGAGTTTGCTCCTTGCCTTTTTTATCCCCACCGTCTGCTCTATTTAGAGCTCTGGCTAAAGCACTACAAACAATGATCGTGGAGCACTCTGTCGAGCAGACACGGGTTAAAATACCACTGTATGGTCGAGTGGGTGCCTTGGAGGAGGAGGGGGTGCTGACTGGAACGGGTCGAGTCCTACACAGGTTATCAGGATCCAGAACTATGGGGTGCACGGGTTAATGCGGGGATTGAACTTGAACACTTGGATGGCCGAATGGGGCCCGTTTCATAAAACTTCGTACGACCAAAAACGGTCGTAAGTCAAAATTTTATAATAGGGCCTACATTTAATTTCTGATTTATCTATCTAATCCTGTCTTGTGACATCTCTTTGGAATCGTCTTTTCAAGACAATTCCAAAGAGATGTCACAAGACAGGATTAGATGAAGAAATAAATAATTATTGATACTTTTATTATCTGACTGAA
The DNA here is from genome assembly GCA_922989275.2 of Gari tellinella. Lineage (NCBI taxonomy): Eukaryota > Metazoa > Mollusca > Bivalvia > Cardiida > Psammobiidae > Gari > Gari tellinella. Next base: position 6,467,031 of record OV277869.1, read on the forward strand.
GTTTTATGAAACGGGCCCTGGGCAAAGCTCGGGAATAGCCGGACAGGCGGTTGGTGTGAGCCCAGGCTCGGATATGGTGCACCGTGGATCTGTTGACGACCATGCATTGGGAACCAGAATCAAGGACACCTCTAAGAAAAGACAGCATTTCCTCTATCTCAATGACCCGTGGCAACAAACGGTCCTTTTCAGGGCCACCATAGCAACGTCCAGACAAAAATAGGCATGATGCTGACCATTGTCTTAATCCTGATGACAATAGGAGACGCATCTGAAAAAGTTTATGTGGGACTATAAACCTTAGCAGCAGCAACAACAACGCCTACAAACAATATACATATAGATTATGCCAAGAGGAAGAGTTTACAAGATGGTGGCTGATTTAGACGAGATAGGGCTACCATTGCATAAGGTGCTCATAAAAAGCCTAAGATTTCCAAGCGCGATTTTAGGACCTTTTCGGTGCGAGACTCTGTATCACTAACATAATTATGCAAACAGTTTGGATCTTAATCAGATGCGGTCTCATTTAATGTTGTCAGTCTGGTCCACACAAGTAGTATATCCGTCTCCATGCAGACACTTTCACAACAAAAACATCTGCATTCACAAACTGATATCCGTTGCAAACCGTTCCGAAAAAAACAGACCAGACGCTTAATCAATCAACATTTGACCTGGCACCAAACTGTTCAACCAGAGACCTTCATACTTTATCATGGTTCTTTGGCTTAATTGCCATAGGGGATGCTTCTGGTTTATTAACCCTTTACCTTATAGAAGCGTCTTTTAGCGCATTCCGTTTAATCCTTCGAGGAAGAAAATAATTCCAGTCTATACAGTCATGAAAATGTATCAGAAGAAATATTTTCTTAATTCTAGTAGGTGGTAACTTAAAACAGACTGAAAGTAAAGCAGAATGCGCCTTAAGGCGCATTCTGCTTTACTTTCAACCTGTTTTAAATAGTCACATATTTTCAAATCTAAAAACAGGCTATAGGGTAAAGGGTTAAACCGAGATTATCCATTCTGTCATTAACTAAAAGGAAGGCAGGTCGGTGGTTTTGATCCCATGCGCTGCTTCGCAACGAACGAGATCAGCCGAACTCATCTTCCTGAAATCATCATCTCATCTCATCATCCCTCATCATTCATCGGCGCTATATGACCTTTTTGAGTCACAGTGCCGTAAAACCCCACTCACATATCCATCCATTCAAGTTGACATTAAGATTGAAATAAATCGACAACGTTGTAGGAAACTCTTTTTCCCCATTTTATTGCAATGCGCTAGTTTAGTTTTAAACAAGAAATATAGTAGCGAAGACTTTATTCCCGCCCGTTTAAACGCATACGAAACGAATTTAAGATTTGCGATAAAATATAGAAAATAACCATTGTAGAAATTTCTAACGATTTTTTTTATTAAAAATTTGAGTAGCAAACATTTTGGAGCCTGATCAGACGCCGGGTTACCCGGCGTCTGATCTGGCTTCAATGTGTTTGCAATTGAAATAATAGTTTTAGCGTAAACGCCTTTATTGGGAAAAATTTATAATGTACAACGTTGTCCCAAACTCTGCCAAACCAAACATACGACCATAGTTCCGGAACAGTTTTGATTCTGTTGAAAAGCAAAGACAGTAGGCATATCTGATCTGTATGTGGATTCAAACAGAAAAATACGTGTTATCATCACAAGAAATGCCCATAACGACTTAATTTCATGTAGATTACATATTTTGGTATCGAGAACCAATGTTCAATATGGTCCACAAACCACATTAACATATATATATGGATGGTTCATTCTTGTTGGTACATTTCATTGTTACAGCTAGGCGCGCTGCCGTATCTGACCGAGTATGTGTATGTCTGACTGTGTAGTCTGGTCACTTTATCTATCTCTCTCTCTCTATAGAGAGAAATAAAATTGTGTTTTAAAAGCCTATAATACATCATCTATTTTTTTAAATCATATATACAGCTTTTCCCGGTAGTTTCCGGCATCACGCCGACATTATTTATTATATATATATATATATATATATACATGTACACAATGAATCGTTTTAGAAGGGGACAGAATCACCAATCAGTATTTTTATATATAAACCTTTGCAAACAGTGGATCCAGAAAAAGACAGTTCCTGTAGGAGCTCTTAACACGGTCAACTCTGTTTACTCATAACAGTAACAATAAAGATCAAGCTGAAATCCATATGTTTAAGTGTCATTATGAGAAGTCAAGTATCTCAATATTCATAAGATTGGTGAGGCTACGCCCTTAATGACAGTAGAAAGTACTACAGAAACATATCAATCTCATACAACCTTAACAAAGACACGTAGAGTTCCAGATAAGGGAAATATTTCAAAAACTACAATCTTTATTTCTGCATTAAACCCTACGGCGTCGCTATACTCACTAGACTTGTCTCGCAGAGACGATTCTAATGAAGAGTGTGACACCATAGGAATTGATGCTAAAATGAGTGAGAAAATGTTGGATGTTGGATTTGTTCAGTTTACTCCCTCTTATCTGGAGCCCTTAAAGACTTTTCCTCAGTCCATTGATGGACTAACCCACCCCCATTGTATTCGATAGGCGAGAAAAAGCATGAATCACAAGCTTTCACCGGGTATACCAAACTCATTTGGTGTGAAAATTACAGGTAACTAAAATCAAGTTGTCTAGAGAGGCCCTCAAATACTCACACTCAAGGGTTTTTTCAATGGGTTTTACTAACCAAACTAACACATTTTAGGTACGGGCCTCACATGAAACGCTTGGGTGAGTATATCCCTAGACAAGATAGTAGTAAAGGACAAAACTTGCACGTGGCGGCATGCTTTGATAGCTGGTTAGGTGTTATGACCAAAAGGTCGTCAGGAGATGTCTTTAAAGACACAAACGTATTTCATGAACCCATCCCTTTCGCTGTTAATCTGTATGACACTTACATAATTATGCAAACAGTTCGGATTCAGATCAGACACCGCGTAACGCGGCGTATGATCTGAATCCAAACTGCCTGGCATTCATTCAAATGCAGTTTTAATCAGATTATCAAACTGCCTAAAATTCTAAACTTCAGAAAAAGCAGACGATAAGTTTGCGAGCAGACGATGAGTTGACAGTGAATGTGATGGACCGGTTATTACGTCATAATGGCGTGGAAAGGGTAAACATAAAAAGTCTCATTGTATTATGCATTAGTCAAACCATCTTGATTTTAACGTGTGTAGAAATTACAGTGAAGAATTTGTTAAGTTGTTAACCTATGCTTTGTGCTAAAACAATGATGACCATTGCACACATTCTGAAGCCAGATCCGACGCCGGGTAAATCGACGTCAATAGGCTCCAATCTGTTTGCCATTCAGATTTTGAAGAAAAAAATTCTGTTCTCTCCATCTTGAAAATATGGTCTATTGATTAGTCAATACTCCATACACAAACAATAATACTAAAACAAACACCACTCTTTAACTATTGCCTTCACAGTCCCATCATTTCATGCCGTCATCTATACAGTGGAGAATCTGTTATTATTTCCCAATAAACGCGTTTACGCTAAAACTATTATTTGCAGTGCAAACAGTTTGGAGCCAGATCAGACGCCGTGTAACCCGGCGTCTGATCAGGCTCCAAACTGTTTGCCACCAAGATAAACAAGAAATATCAGAATTGTCAAAAAGTTGTTCTTTTTTACGTTTTAGTGCTTTGCGTTTGCGTATGTTTGCGTTTAAACGGGAAAGAATAACATATTCTCCACTGTATCCCTTATAGAAAGGACCTTTCCCAGCATACAGTGCTCCCTCCCTACAACGGTCCGCCCAACAACGACTCCCTCCTTACAACGACGTTCCCTAATCAGGACTAATAGAATCAAGCACGGCTTCTGGTCAAGACGGACGAGTCTAGACCCGAGGTTTGTCTGTTCCCAGTCGGAATCGAGCTTTAGCGAGATTCCGACAGGAGCAGACAAACCGAGGGTCTAGACTCGTCCGTCTTGACCAGAAGCCGTGCTTGATTCTATTAGTCTAACGATTTTACTTGTGCAATATCGTCAGCTTAAAATTGACGTCTGCTGTTTTTTTCTCAGTTACATATAATTGGACATTTTGATAGAATTAACATAATGACGAGTGACAAACAGCTGGAGTCCAGATCACACACCGCGTTACACAGCGTCTGATCTGGATTCAAGATGTTTGCAAATGTAAGCCAAGTCTTAATCGTCCCTCCCTTTAACTTCTCCGTCCGAACAACACACGCAATCTGTGTCTCCAATTGTGCGTCGTTGTAGAGAGGGAGCGCCGAATCTTGATAATTATTGGAAGAAATTGCCCCCTGACAGCAGTCTCAGTACATGACGAAAGTAAAACAGAAAACTCATTTTGGAGCTTTTTGTTTTACATTCAGATTGATTTAAACAACCACATATTATAAACACTTAACCCGTTACCCAACAGCCCGTTCCTAATTTTGAAGACATATTACCACTTAAAGAAGGTTGAAAGTTTCAGCATTATTTACGCTACCATCTATCTTATAGAAACTATGTTGCGCTGTAAATTCATGATTATATATGTTAGAACTATCCCCTTCAGAAGAGGAATTAATTGAAGGCGTCAAAGGGCGTATTTACAGAGTAACGAGTTAAACTTGCAATGTAGGAAAATGATTTATCAGTTAGTTAGTTTTCTCTGCAACAGTCCCTCCATTTCTGATAGTTTGTAATACTTTGCTTCTATCACTAACTCCTTGATCAGTTTTTGGTCAACCGGAAGAGCGTCAACTGCGCCGCGACCGTCTCGCAGATAGTTGAGAATGTACCGGAAGTTGACACCGTCTCTGTCAATGAAGTAAGATCCGTCTGCCTCACGTGCCAATGGCTGCCTTCCGCTGAACATTGTCGCAAACAGAGAGTTTTCTGCCTTTGTAAGTGTATCGATAGAAGTTGCATACATGATACCACCGATATTTAGCGTGACCCTTGACTGGGCAACTTTATTCTGTTCTTCGATCCTCCTGACGTCTTCTGCAAATTTTTGTTTTTGTTTTTGGAAATCCTGAAGTCCTGCTTTGTATGTAGCTAGACGGTTCGACATGTCTACTTCTTTAGCAGTAACTTCCCTGTCGCGAGTTCTTACATCTTCTTCTCTTGCTTCCACTTCCCGGAATCGCTTCTCATAGTCAGCCCGTATCTCAGCTATCTCGTCTAGCTTTTCTCCAACAATTTGCTTGGCAGCTGAAAGCAGATTGCCTTTCATGTTTCTGGTTTTCTCGTTCATATTTTCCGAGTACTCGTCTATGTAGGTGGTCAGCACATCGTCCCATTCGTTACGAATTGAGGAGATTGTTACAATACTTTCAACAGTCTCCTCGTCCACCGGTATGAACTCTTCCTTCATTGAGTCGGCGCTAGCAAGATCTACTCCTATCTCTTCCACGCCAATTTGGATACTTAGTATTCTGTCTCCAAACCATTCCTGAGCCAGTGGTGCGCGTTGGTCTCTAGCCTGATTCTGTCGTTTATCAAGTATTGCAACTACTTCAGGCACAATTTCAGTTACTTTAAATATCAAGGATTGTTTCATATCAACCACGGGCTCTAGGGCCAGATGCTGGCCATCTTCTTGCAGGCTGAACCATATCCGCACTTTGGAGCTTGTTTTTACTCTTAACACCCGTCTCACCTGCTTGGTAATGTGCTCGAAAGTCTCCCAGGCAAATGTCGTAAACAGCTCTTCCCGTCTTCCCTGGACAAGATCTTCCAGCTTGGCAACCCAGATTGGTAAGAAATCCAGCTCTTTATCACAAAGATAGTTGTCCCTTTTTTCAGGTTGTAACTGTAGGACTGGCAGGTAGCGACTTTGCGCCGGTCTTCTTCGTAACCGATGGTTCTCGTCGAGACCAAACCACGTGACCATGATTTTCCAGTAAGTTTCTGGAATATAAGTGTTTTCTTTGTCATTGGCTGACATAGTAAGCGGCGATGGTGTGACGTCAGTAATGGACATTTGCTGGATATCTACAGAGGTACCGGAAGTCCAGGAACTGAGTGAGCTCTGGGAGATTGCATCAGCCTTGACATCCGGTTGCTGAGGCTGCCAGTCTGTAAACCACGTGGACAACACGGCATACTCCCAGTAGTCGGTGGTCCGTATCTTCCCTGACGTCAGACTCATTATTATCTGCTTCTTCACGCTCGCTGATAGTCCAGACATTGTGATGGTTCTGGAAAAGAAAAACAACTGAGCGAGTGAGTGAAGTCTCCAAGTCAACATTGATCTATAACGGTGTGTGTGTGTTGAGTGGGTTGGGTGATACCGATACAGAACTATCCCGAAGATGGAGAAAACACCTTGTCCAAGGTAATAAAAGTTTTCGGGTTGAGTCTGAAATCGTTCTCAAGCATTTGATTTGTCAGATTTGAGAAAAAAAAATTACATGCCCGGCGTAGGTACATACATGTATATAGTACCGATACATGGCAACTCGGTTTCTTTCTGCTCAAATCTTCCCAAACAAAGTTTAAGAACGAGCTCAGACTTAACTCAAACGCTTTAACTCTTTCAATGCCAATGGCGCCAAAATGCGACTTTGCAAACAGTTTGGATCCTGCCTGATAAGGATCCAAACGGTGTGACACTCGTATCGGTATGTTTTAAGGCATACATGTACTACATTGAAAATAACTTTGAAACGGTCTTGCAAACAACAAAATTGAAGTAGACGACAATGAAACGGTTAAGAGGTAAACATCTCACGATTAATTTGGCAGCGAAAGAGTCAATGAAAAATAAAAGTTTGAGTTTTATGCATTTTTGACTAAAGAACTATGGATATAGTGTCAACATTTCTGACCAGGATCCAAACTGTTTGAAAATGTTTATGTTGTTTATGTTGCAATCTGTCTGGATCTATTTTGGCAATTTATAATTTTATACAGGGCTCCAGATAAGAGGGAGTAAACTGAACAAATACAACATTTTCTAACTCATTTCAGGATAAAATCCTATGGTGTTACCACTCATTAGAATCGTCTCTTTGAGACGATTCTAATGAGTAGTGACACCATATAGGGTTTAAAGCAGAAATAAAGATTTTAGTTTTTGAAATCTCCCCTTATCTGGGGCTCTGTAAAATTATATAGTTATATAGTTTTATATAGGAATATAATTTATGTTCTAAGGTTTTAGGAGCCGTTTCAAAGAGGAAATAATGGGCTCGTGCTCGGTCGGAATTCGAACCCGTATGGAGAAGGCAGATATATGCAAACAGTTTGGATCATGCTCAGATGTCGTTACTCACGAGTTAATCGGTGTCAGATCAGGATCCAAGATTTTAAGAAATATTTAGTGTTGATAAATATGCAGACGACAATTTGAGGTACACGATATATAGAATGATAACAAAAGGTTGCCAAAATATGACACATCCCAAGGATATCCAGTATTGGACCTGTGTTGACACAACCATGCACACATCAATTGACTCTTCCTGCTACATTAACCCTTAGCCTGCCAGTCACGACTATAGCTCCATATGCAAACAGCTTGGACCCGGATGAGACGCCGAGTAACTCGGCGTCTCATCCGGGTCCAAGCTGTTTGACACTCGGACAACATTTTCAGCAATTTTGAGCAACTTTGAAGCACTTTGAAACTTGAAGCAGACGAGAAATATAGCAGACGACAATTTATTTGGCGGGCTAAGGGTTAATATCGTCTGTTTTGAAATTGTCGTCTGCTTTACTTTTCAAAGTCAGATTTTAGAGACATCGACACAGGTGTCAATCCAGTTTGGATCATGATCAGACGCCACGTTACGTGGCGTCTGATCAGGATCCAAACTGTTTGCAACTATCCGTTCTCAGGACTGTAAGGCTAAACTCCCATATTAACGTTTGTAAACCACATTGTTAACTATAGAAGGGCCAATGGCACTATATAACACAAACGTACTAGTATTTCTGGAAGGGTGGAGAAAACTACTTTCTCTTTTAAAAAATCTCCTGTTTAAATATAAACCTGTATAATTAAGATATATTTAAAATACACAATATACACATTGCAATATAAATACAGTAGACCCTCTCTTTAACAGCCACTAAATTGTGTTAATTGTTTGGTATTTAGGGCAGGTGGCTGCTTAAAGCAAGGTGAAAGTAAAACAGAATGCTCCAAAACGAGCATTCTGTTTTACTCTCACCTTGCTTTAAGCAGTTACCTGCCTTTAACACAAATATTTTATGTAATTTAATGGCTGTTATAGAGAGGTTTTACTGTATATAAGATCAAATAAATTGGGACAATAGAATGTTGAATGAGGTCAAATGAGCACAAACGTGTTCACAAAAACTAGAGTACTGTGACATATCTGTCATGGAGAATATTACGTTATATAGATTTTAGTAGTTATTTATAGGCTTTTAAGCTCAAAAATTAATTATACACATGTATGATACATTCATTAATAAGTAACGAATGTATGACATTTCTCAAAAAGTAAAAAAACCACACCAAACAACTTTAACTTTTATATAGTCAACACTTACGTGTAGTCCTGTGTATTAACAAGTGGTCTGTGTCATCCAAACGCTTTTGTTGACACATAGTCTATCAAACCGAAACTAGAAATCATGTCCCAACAAGATGTCGCTACTCACTTCCTGGTGTAAGAAAGACAACCAACGATGGATTATTCGGAAATAGAGTTGTTCCCCTTAGATCACACAGTTCAAAATACACTGCACTGGTTATTTGGAAACGGTTTTGATCCGTCAACATGATGGCGTGAAGACGGCAAGACGCCGTGATAAGTGGCATTTGATCAGGATCCAAACTGTTTGACGATCACATTTATTACAATAGTACCTTAGTCAATCTACCTAAAGTTCTAATTTGAATGTTTGAACTCAGATGACGTCATGGTAGTGAAGGGGTTTCTTTCCCCTTTTTGCAAGTTGATTTTCATTATGGCTAATGCTGTCTCATATTTTTTGCATTTCCAACATGTTCGAATGATGATATGCTCAATAATTGATGAAAAACGCGATTTATGGGGAATACATTTTATATGGTTGCTATGGCAACATGATCTTTATTTCCGAGCAAAAAAAAAGTTGTTTTCTTTCATTATCGTCCCCTATAATCCAACTGTGAATTTTTTGGTTAAATCTGAAATGGGGCCAATTTCACCCCTTAGTGAACATAGTCCTTTGTTAACAAGTTGTTTACTACAAGTGCAATAGTTTTATTTCAAATTCTTCATATCCTGACAAACACGATTAGACCTAGATCTAGATCTTATGGTTTGGAGGGAGTTGTTATAGGGAGGGAAATTTGATACCCATACATTTGCAAACAGTTTGAACCCAGTTCAGACGCCGCGTAACAAGGCGTCTGATCTGGGTTCAAACTATTTGTCACTCGTATGAAATTTATGTTTCTTCTGTAAATAAAAGTCCAATACGTAACTTTGAGGAAAAAATAGCAGACGACAAGTTTAAGAAGTGAAAGAGTATGTTATAAATGTCTTGTTTGGTGGAACAGTGGCAAGCGTTGTTGTAAGGAGGGAATCGTTGTTCCGAGGGCGTTGTAGGGAGGGAGCACTACATACATTATTAGCTATACAGTTTCTTCATAGTGTACATGAGGATTTCATGAGGTAAATCATGTCGACGTCTGACTGGGCTAAAAGCATTATTTGTTTTATTCGGCGTCTCATATAGAACTGAAGTATTTGCCATATACATGTATAGGTAAAACAAAGTGGCCCGAGATGTTAGTAATCAGGACGAGGACTGGATTATATGTACGTACCAGTGAAGTAATTATTTTTCGTTTAAATGAAACTAAGCGCAAACGCAATGCATTAAAAGTGAGAAAATGTCAGTTACGAAAACTACAGTGGAGAATCTGTTATTCTTTCCCAATAAACGCGTTTACTCTAAAACTATTATTTTCGCTGCAAACAGTTTGGAGCCAGATCAGACGCCGGGTAACCCGGCGTCTGATCAGGCTCCAAACTGTTTGCCACCAAGATAAACAAGAATTATCAGAATTGTCCAAAAGTTGTACTTTTTAACGTTTTAGTGCTTTGCGTTTGCGTACGTTTGCGTTTAAACGGGAAAGAATAACAGATTCTCCACTGTATATTGACGGTGTTTTGACATCTGAATAGCAAGCTGTTTGAAGCCCAGATCACTCGGCTTCGAGTTACCCGGTGTCTGATCTGGTTCCAAACTGTTTGCAATATACATATTTGTTTCTGTACAAACGCGCTTATTGGACACGGAAGAAAACTTTATTCTTTCCTAATAAACGCGTTTACGCTAAAACTATTATTTCCTTTATATGCAAACAGTTTGGAGCCTGATCAGACGCCGGGTAACCCGGCGTCTGATCAAGCTCCGAACTGTTTGCCACTCAGATTAAAATGTCAAAAAGTTGTAATTTTCTATATTTTATTGCAATGCGTTTTATCCAGTATCTCCCCGTATATGATATTTTCCCAATGGTGTATCAATAGCCTATAATGTCCCCTTCTTTACAATCAATACAGCCACCCTATTGCGTCAATACAAACCAGTTGAATGCTATATGAATAGCTCTACCTTTAAAATGTATTTAACACAGGGGCGGACAACTTGAAAACCCATGGCATATAAGTCTAGACAAAAATAAAACTAGTCTAACTTGTGTTAAGCAACATTAAGCAAATAAACCAATATAGGCAGTTAATATATGCAACCCTAGCGACGATCATACTCGTAGTTGATAAACAATGTACATGTGAAGAGAAGGTCTACACTTTTTCAATGCAAACCATATAGATCCTGATCAGAATGTGCTTGCAGGAGACATCACATCAGGGTCGGCACTGTTTGTCATATTGCAAAATATTGTTAGTTAGAATCAAATTAATTTTTAGTTAAGGGGTTAACTCTTCCATGTTAAAAATCACCTGCTTCACAGCTTTTGTCTGCAAGTGTGCTTATAATTTAATAATCATTCGTACGCTGTAAACAGTGTCAAACCAGATCACACAGCGGCTTATAAACGTAGGGTATGATCTGGGTCTAGACTGTACGCACTGTCATAGAGCTCTATCTCGCTCAAAATGCTCATAAAGTGGGTTTTCAACATATTTTACAGTCAAACATGTTATTAGCGACCACTCAAAATACTATTAATTGGTAGTTTCTGTGATTGGTGACAACGTAATGCAGGGCAAAGGTAATGCAGAATGCTCCTATAGGAGCCTTCTGCATTACTTTTGTCAGGCATAAAGCTGTCACCTGTCTTTAACGATCATCAATCATCTTCAAGCAGATGTTGGTTAACACAGGTTTGTACATGTAGTCTACATAGGAGAAGAAGTTATTCTTTCCCTATAAACGCGTTTACGCTAAAACTATTATTTCTATTTCAAAACAGGTTGGAGCCAGATCAGACGCCGGTTTACCCGGCGATTGATCAGGCTCCAAACTGTTTGCCACTCAGATTAAAATAAAACGTTAAAATGTTCAAAATAGTGTTATTTTCTCCATTTTATTGCAATGCGTTTGCGTTTCGATTGAGTTTGAACGGGAACGAACAACATATCCGCTGTATTGTAGTCAGTTGACCAATTGATTCGGCTAAAATCACCCATGTTCGTACAGTGGAGAATCTGTTATTCTTTCCCAATAAACGCGTTTACGCTAAAACTATTATTTGCAGTGCAAACAGTTTGGAGCCAGATCAGACGCCGGGTAACCCGGCGTCTGATCAGGCTCAAAACTGTTTGCCACCGAGATAAACAAGAATTATCAGAATTGTCCAAAAGTTGTTCTTTTCTACGTTTTAGTGCTTTGCGTTTGCGTACGTTTGCGTTTAAACGGGAAAGAATAACAGATTCTCCACTGTATCAAGGATGTGCTCAATACTTTTATTGTCCGCCTGTTAACTGAAATTCTTGATCTGCCCCTGTTGAACGTAACCTATTGGCTACTTGCATTGATATTTCATTATCTATATTCATTCGATCAGCCCAAATGATATATAGGAATAAAACGCTGTTGTGTCGCTGCGTTGCCTAGTTAAATATATACAAAGGGAAACAGAACTCTTCGTTACAGTAATGTCATTACCCACTTCCGTACCATGACGTCATTAATTTAGATCATTTGTCGTCTGCATTTAATTTTAGGTATTATGACTTAAGAAATATTGAATTGAGTGACAAACAGTTTGGATCCAGATCAGACGCCGCGTTAATGCGGCGTCTGATCAGGTTTCAAACTGTTTGCAAATAACCATTGTTTTGAAATTATGTCAGGTATACTGCCTTGAATATAACTTTGAAACGATATTGCAGACAACAATATTGAAGCAGACGACAATATGGCGGTGACGTGATAAAAAAGCGTCACGATTTAATTTAATTTGATCATGAAAAGGGTAGAAGAAGGCTTGCAAATGATACATGCTCATTGCTGTTAAAGCGAGATGAGATAAAGCAGAACACTTTCTGCTTTATATTCGTTATGCTTTAACCCATTTCTCCATTAACCCACCTCCTTTCTACGCCTCGAATTGATTCCACCACTAGAAAAAATAGATCCAATCGATACAGTCACCGTAATATGCAACATTCAGAAATATTTTCTACATTTATATCCATGCAGAAAGCAGCTTAACGCGGCTGAAAATAAAGCAGAATGCGCCTTTAGGCGGATTCTGCTTTACTTGCATCCTACTTTAACTGGTCACCTGTCTTCAAAACTGGAAATAGTCTATGGGGTTGGGGTAATATAAGGGGTTAAACTCCAAACTGTATTTAATATCATTATAAGTGTTTGTAATTGTAGTACTTTACTGCGCAACATCTCAACCACACCTTCCTTTTTATGGTACACTTTAGTGGAGAAGAATTAAAGGCGTGTGCATACACTTTTGAAAACAACCATGTCCAATGCAATGAGTTTGAAGTTACAGTGGAGAATCTGTTATTCTTTCCCGTTTAAACGCAAACGTACGCAAACGCAAAGCGCTTAAAACGTAGAAAAGAACAACTTTTGGACAATTCTGATATTTCATGTTTATCTTGGTGGCAAACAGTTTGGAGCCTGATCAGACGCCGGGTTACCCGGCGTCTGATCTGGCTCCAAACTGTTTTGCAAGTTGCAAATAATAGTTTTAGCGTAAACGCGTTTATTGGGAAAGAATAACAGATTAGACGCCGAGTAAATCAAAAGACCGTCTCTTTATCGATTTTAATAAATTGCGATTACATTTAGTTCCCTTTTAAAAGGGAAAGAATAATTTGCTCTCCACTATACCTCCGGCAAATACTTTAGATTTATTTACAAACATGTTAGGCGGGGCTTGTAAAGAAGGAGTATGCGTGCTGTCTTTTATTTTAAATGGAAATGCTTCTTCTCTACACCCTTTGTCCATGCATACAGTGGAGAATGTGTTATTCTTTCCCAATAAACGCGTTTACGCTAAAACTATTATTTGCAGTGCAAACAGTTTGGAGCCAGATCAGACGCCGGGTAACCCGGCGTCTGATCAGGCTCCAAACTGTTAGCCACCAAGATAAACATGAAATATCAGAATTGACCAAAAGTTGTTCTTTTCTACGTTTTAGTGCTTTGCGTTTGCGTACGTTTGCGTTTAAACGAGAAAGAATAACAGATTCTCCACTGTATACAGGAGAGAAGACGATATTATTTCCCAATAAACGCGTTTACGCTAAAACTATTAAATTTTCATTCCAAACAGTTTGGAGTCGGATCTTACGCCGGAAAACTGTTTGCCACTCAGATTAAAACCAGTTGTCAGAATTGTCAAAAAGTTGTCATTTTCTATATTTCATTGCAATGCGTTTGCGTTTCGTTTGCGTTTAACCCTTTCACTACCAAAATTTTAGTGAGATTTTTACCTCTTCACCGTTTCATTATCGTCCGCTTCAGTTTTGTTGTTTGCAAGGTCGTTTCAAAGTAAGATTCAATGTAGCATGACTTAAAACATAACGATACGAGTGCAAAACTGTTTGGAAAAGCGCTTTATGACGTCATTGAGAGTGAAAGGGTTGAACCAAACGCAGACGTATTGTAAACAAATGCAGAAAAGAGCAATTTTTTGAAGACCTGATTCGATTTTAATCTGATAGCAATTATATTTTAGCCTGATCATACAAGAAATACCCTCTACAACTGTTCTTGATCCAAACTGTAACACAGGAATAATGCGACCTTTCATGAGCTATCTGCCTTACTTTCTCTCTGTTTTTAACTGTTTCCTTTAATCTAACCAATTATCAAATAGATACGCCTTTTACGTCTTTGATTTATTTCCCCATTGAAGAAAATAGTTTTTTATCATATACAGTCATGAATATGTACCATATGAAATACTCATAGTTTCTATATCCTTACAGATGGTAGCTTAACGTACATGAAAGTAAAGCAGAATGGTTCTCGTGGAATATTCTGCTTTACTTTCAGCCTGCTTTAAAAAAAACTATCAATATCCAATACTGAAATCACGTTACTGTGAGGGAAATGGTTCAACTCATTAACGAATCGAGTCGAGTCGTTATATTGGTTTTATTGAACATGTATAGGTAAAAAAGCCCTCTCACGCGGAGGTGAATAAAAACAGATTTTTAAAAAGGCCATTCTCTGTGAGCTATACATGTCAACTTTCTTCACGCTATGGGCAACTGTGTAATAACTATTGTAAACAGTTTGGATCCAGATGAGACGCCGAGTAACTCGGCGTCTCATCTGGATCCAAACTGTTTGACAATCTTATGGTATTTTATGAAAGAAAAAAAAGGTTTAAGAATTGTCACTGACGACAATATTTTGCAGACGATAATTTATAAAAGCGGGTTAAAGTTTAACGATCGTCGTTATTGAAGTGAGTGGAAACGGCAAGTCAGTTTTCAAGCGTTTGAGTGTGTGTGAATTTATTGACGAAGCTTTTGCCTACTTGTTAAGTGTAATCACTATACAGTATATTCAATAGCTATTTTAGGATTTATTTTCGTCGTGGATAGTTGGTGAATTTACAAGGTATGTAACACCTTTTAATTTTGGTATTTTAAGTTTAGATCGACTCCGCGAAATGGTAAATGAGTCGTGGAGGAAATAATTACATTTATAATTTCGGAAATATCAAATTGTGTAGACCCAGATCAGACGTCGAGTTGCCCTGTTTGTAGTAATAGAAGGTACCATTCTGTCGACTGTTGAAGTGACAAAAGTTTTGATATGATGTTAGTTACATATTTCAAACGCTATAGTTGACCCTTAATGATGCTTTGACAAGTGGCACAATTTGAGTACCTTTATAAAATTGGTGGTTGAATTGATCTACATTGTTTGAAGTACCCAAATTTGTGTTATCGTAGTGCCCATGTCGAGATACTGTGCCATGAAGATGTTTCGGCTCTCAATGGCCATATTGTCTTGATGGGACCTAAAACACCATTCATTCATTGATATTTTAGCAGATTAAAGGTTAAGGGCCCACAAGAGATGAAATGTATGGTTCTCTGACACACACATTGTATAATCCATTTTAAATATTCTCTTAAGCATTAATGCATGCTTTGTGTATGTTTTATCTGTGAAAGTTATGTTAATCGCATTTAATCCGTTTTCGATTTAATTCTCTATAGGGCACATTAAATATACACTCTATCTAACCTCGACACCTTGAACCCAATTACTCCATAGATACGCATTTTAACGCGTTTAATTTATTCCTCCACTGGAGAAAATAGTTCCTACTTATACAGTTATGAATATGTATCATAAGAAATATTTTCTATTTTCTATATATATCAGGCTGTGTATTAAAGCAGGTTGAAAGTAAAGCAGAATGCGCCTTAAGGTGCATTCTGATTTACTTTATTCATTCTTTAAGTGGCTACATGTCTTCAAAACTATAAACAAGCTATGGGGTAAAGGGTAAACACATTGAACCCTAGCGACGAGTATACTCGTCATTTACAGTCCACCTGTAAATAATATACTTGTCATATGCAAACAGTGTAGACCCAGATTAGAGGGGCCATGTAGGGGCCCTCTGATCAGGGTCTGCCCTGTTTTTCATTTTGCAATTTATTGTTAAAAACTTAAAATTAACCCTAAATATGTAAAAATTAGACTAGACGCAATTTGAAACTGGATTGTTCCATTAGATGTTTCAGGGGCGAGTGAGTTAACCCATGACAACACACATCCACGCTGTATTGTTCAGCGCGCCCTCTCTACAACGACACCCAAAGGGAGACAAACATTGTGTGCGTTGTTCGGTAGGAGTCGTTATAGGGAGAGACATTGGTTAACATTTGCAAACAGCTTAAATCCAGATCAGACGCCGCGTAACGCGGCGTCTGATCTGGATTCAAGCTGTTTGTCACTCATCAATAACCTTGTTCTGTCAAAATGTTCATTATGTATCTATTAGAAGAACGGCAGACGACAGTTATAAGCAGACGTTACTGCAGCAGTGAAATATTTAGAAATAATTGTCTTGTTTGGGGACCAGCGACAAGGGTCGTTGTAAGGAGGGAATCGTTGTTGGGAGGGTCGTTGTAAGGAGGGAATCGTTGTTGGGAGGGTCGTTGCAGAGAGGGGGCGCTGTACATGTATCGATACCATTCTATTTCTGAGGATTGTTTCCTTCGATCGTTTTCTTATTATTTCCCTGTTTTCATGCATGGATAGAGGCCATGTTATTGTTAAATCGATATTAACTGCACTGTAGAACTCTCAACTCATTCACCCCTGAAACTTCAAATAGACAATTCTAGTTTCAAATAAAGCCATTTTATCTTTAAACTCTTAAACATGAGGGACAAACAGCTTGGATCCTCATTAGAAGTCCAAAGTGGTTTGATACAGTGGAGAAAACGTTATTCTTTCCCGTTTAAACGCAAACGAAACGCAAACGCATTACAATAAAAGGTAGAAAATGAAAACTTCTTGACAACTCTGACTACTAGTTTTAATCTGAGTGGCAAACAGTTTGGAGCCTGATCAGACGCCGGGTTACCCGGCGTCTGATATAGCTCCAAACTGTTTGCAATGGAAATAATAGTTTTAGCGTAAACGCGTTTACTGGGAAAGAATCACGTTTTCTCCACTGTATTATAATGAAGCATTGGCTACAGTGGAGAAAACGTTATTCTTTCCACTTAAACGAGTTTGCGCTAACAATTTTATTTGCACTATGGGGTCCGATCAGACGATTGGTAACCCGGCGTCTGATCAAGCGCTTTGCTATTTGCTATTCAAATTAGAATAAATGGTTAGATTTGTAAACAATTTTTTTTTACGTTTCAGTGCATTGCGTTTTGTTTGCGTTTAAACGGGAAAGAATAACGTTTTCTCCACTGTGGCTCCTGGGTAAAAGGGTAATTGTGCAATCGTTATAATTGCTTTCTACCCAGATAGCATAAACGTTACCCGGTGTCCATATACAAATAATCATTCATTAGACACAAATCTGACGGAATCGTTGTTTAAAAACGGAGCTCTTAGAGCAAATGTCCTCGAATATGCAAACAGTTTTGATCCAGATCAGATGCCGAGTAACTCGGTATCTGGTCTGGAACAACACAACGTATGTCAGTAGTATTGGTCCATCTTACTAGATTTAAAAACAAACAAACCCAACAACAATGGTTATTTAAGCATATTCAGGGTAAACCCCTTCACGTCCATGACGTCATCTGCTTTAAGCTTTTGTCATCTGGTTTTATTTCTCGAATTTAAATTTTCGGCATTTCATTTAAGAAATATCGAAACAAGTGTCAAACAGTTTGGAAATAATCGTTGTCCATATCCCGGGTAAGGCAGTTCAGGTGTTAACCCGTTCACTCTCAATGACGTCATAAAGAGCATTTGCAAATAGTTTTGATCCTGATCAGACGCCGCGTAACGCGGCGTCTGATCAGGATTAAAACTGTTTGCCACTTGTTTTGGAAGCACGCAAGTTATACTGCCTTAAATCTAACTTTGAAACGATATTGCAGAAAAACAATATTGAAGCAGACGACAATATTGCGGTGAAGGGGTAAAAACCTCACGATAAATTTGATCATGACAGGGTTAAAGGAGGCCATTTAAAATTGTTACACAAATAGACCGTGGAAAGTTGATACGTTTCGCACACATGGAGAGAATATTGAATCAGCGCTGAATTGTCATTGTCAGTATT
This sequence comes from Gari tellinella, assembly GCA_922989275.2. Taxonomy (NCBI): domain Eukaryota; kingdom Metazoa; phylum Mollusca; class Bivalvia; order Cardiida; family Psammobiidae; genus Gari; species Gari tellinella. Next base: position 6,485,270 of record OV277869.1, read on the forward strand.
GTGTTCATGTATGGGCAATTGACAGGATCCAATGATTTATCGGTCAATAACAAACCATGTTCACAGCAAAACCTCTCTGTTACGACCATTAAATCGTGCCATATTGATTGCGCCATTATGTTAGCAGTGGCTCAATATTGTAGGCAAGATGGCTCAATGCTCAGGGGAGTAAATGTACAGTCGGCTGAGCGGTCATTCGGGGTGAAAGTAGACTATAACTTGGTATATATATATTTTATTTATTAAATTGTGTTTAATGCAGATGGTGGGTTAAAGCTAGGTGAACGTAAAACAGAAAGCTCATTTCTGTTATACAGTCAGCACCAAATTGTTTGCAATGGAAATACATGTGATAGATTTAGCGTAAACGCGTTTATTGTGAAGGTATATTTTCTTCTCCACTGTACAGTGGAGAAAACATTATTCTTTCCCGTTTAAATGCAAACGCAATGCTCTAAAATGTAGAAAATGACAACTTTTTGACAATTCTTACTATTAATATTAAACTGAGTTGCAAACAGTTTGGGGCCTGATCAGACGCCGGGTTACCCGGCGTCTGATCTGGCTCCAAACTGTTTGTACTGGAAATAATAGTTTTAGCGTAAACGCCTTTATCGGGAAAGAAAAACGTTTTCTCCACTGTACATGTTGTAGCTGCAAAAAAATAAAATTATTAAACAGAAGATGGAAATACCTGAATAGATTGATTGATTTATTGATACAGTTGAGATTAAATGGAAGCCAACATAAGCGCAAATTAATAAAATTTAAAAAAAACCCGTAAACTATTGGTTTTAATCTGAATGGCAAACATTTTTGGGGCTTGTACAGATGCAGGGTAACCCGGCGTCTGATCTGGCGCCAAACTATTTACATTGAGCATACGAGGTTTAGCATAAACTCGTTTATTTGGATAGAATAACGTCTTCTTCACAGTGTAAAAAGTGCAGCAATGATGGAAAAAATTATTGGCAATAAGTCTAGGAAAAATCATCTTGGCGTTGACCCATTTGTGCCCACGATCCCATATATATGGGACATAGGCAAACAGTGTAGACTCTGATCAGACGCCGCATAATGCGGCGTCTGATCAGAGTCTACACTGTTTGCTTATAGGAATTTCAATATAAAAAAAAAATGAAAATATTGACCAGGCATCCCTTTGATAAGAAATGGACTAATCCAATAAAAAACAAAATGAAAATTTTGACCAGGCATCCCTTTGATAAGAAATGGACTAATCCAATATAAAACATGGAAGAATCCACTGGGCGCAAACGGGTTAATATTCAAACTCTATAAACAAACTGTGTTGTTCTAAAACATTTTCAATAAACCCCTTGATACTTGTAAACGGTCGTAAACAGAGTACTTTATGAGCACTTACAATGTTTGTCCCACTACCTCATATCAACTCTTTCTCTGTGATAGTATGTTCTACTTTACACATTTCAATGTCAAAATAACACCCCAGTAACCCTCAGTGTCAATACATCGTTTAATGCCACAACATCGTAAAAACGCAATGCATGAAGTTGTTCGATCTAAAGTACAGCGGAGAAGTCGTTATTCGTTCCTCATAAACGTTTTTGCGCTAAAAATATCATTTCCATTGCAAACCGTGTGCTCCAAACTGTTTTTTACTTAGGTTAAATAAAAAAGCTAGAAATGTCAACAACAACAAAATGCCACACTATCGCATCCGTTTCCATTTTCAATGTCACAATATCGTTTCCTTTACCCTTTTTAATGTCACAATGTCGTTTCCTTAACCCTTTTAAATGTCACAATGTCGTTTCCTTTACCCTTTTTAATGTCACAATGTCGTTTCCTTAACCCTTTTAAATGTCACAATGTCGTTTCCTTTACCCTTTTTAATGTCACAATGTCGTTTCCTTTACCTTTTTTTTTATGTCACAATGTCGTTTCCTTTACCCTTTTTTAATGTCACAATATCGTTTCCTTTACCCTTTTTAATGTCACAATATCGTTTCCTTTACCCTTTTTAATGTCACAATATCGTTTCCTTTACCCTTTTTAATGTCACAATGTCGTTTCCTTTGCCCTTTTTAATGTCACAATGTCGTTTCCTTTACCCATTTTAATGTCACAATGTCGTTTCCTTTACCCTTTTTACTGTCACAATATATTTGCTTTAACCCTTTCAATGTCACAATATCGCCTGCTTTACCCCTTTTCAATGTCACAATATCGCCTGCTTTACCCTTTTTAATGTCAAAATATCGTTTGATTTACCCATTTAATGTCAAAACATCGATTGCCTAACTCCTTTCAGTGTCAAAATGTCGTTTGTTTTACCCCTTTCTTTGTCAAAATGTCTTCAGCTTTAATTTTAAACTTAGATATTAATGATTGAAGAGTGAACATTTTGGTCCTCAAAAAGTCAGTCCCTCTTCCCCCAATCCCTTGAAATAAGACTGCAAGACTTCAAGTTCAATTTCATAGAAATGATTGTTGCACACCGGTTATGAAAGGAAGAGGCATGCTGCTATTGTCCACTGTAAACGTTAATTCTAAAAAACAACAACACCAATACCTATTGTAAATAGTTAAGAGCGTGATCAGATGCCGGATAACCCGGCGTCTGATTAGGCTCCAAACGTGTTTGTCACTCAATTTAACACAAATTGTGAACGCTTCATATTCTACTTTTACATGTAATTAGATAACGTCTGTGTAAAGTTTCGTTTAAACTGGAGAGTAAAAACATCGTTTTTCCCACTGTGTTACTTCCATGCAGGAGCGCTGCCAATAAACTTTTCAACTTTGAAGAGTGGCAGGCATTTAGCCAGTATGTTTAACTTGTCCAATTAATCCGTCATTATTATTTATTCTACAAAAAGCCTTCAAAATCGTCATAAAAAGTGCAAGCAATTAGCGCTCTAGTAAACTATATAAACACGTTCGATAGTGTTTTTAAACCCACGCTATTGGAACTGATGAGTTTTTAAATATATAATTATACCTTTTAATTACATGTTGGCTATGTTTAAGTAGGGACAGAGGCTTTGACACACGAACGCACATGCACATGATCGTACCCCCGTTCGCACAGATGCACGCTTATGTATAAAATCAGACACATATTCGTCAAGTGTAAATATAAACTGGTCGTTTCGATAATGTCGACACATTGAACCCTAACGACGAGTATACTCGTCATTTCCAAATAGTATACCTGTGAAGAATACGTTTGTCCTATACAAGCAGCGAAGTCGCTGATGAGAGAACCCTCTGTTCAGGGTCTGCACTATTTGCCTTTTAGCAATGTATTGTAAAATTAAAAAAAAAACAGTAAAAAATGGAAACGACATACTTTGAAATTGGAGTTGTCCATTAAGCTTTTCACGGGTAATGAGTTAAAAGATCTTTGATAACATAAGTTAAACAAACTACAATAGATGGCTAAAGAATCAATGTTGGGTGTAAAGTGGGATTTTGTTTGAAATGTCCTAAACCCGGATACAGTTCGTCTATATAGGGAAACAAACATCATTTTCGCACAAGGAAGGTTTCTTTTGCTGGTCAGACTAGATTTTTATACTGTAAAACCGTTTGTTTTTTTCGCGAGAATATAATTTACGCGTTAATTCGCGAATGTGTTGCCTCGCGTCTCTAGTTTTGAAAAAAGGTGACTTCTTAAAGCAGGTTGAAAGTAAAGCAGAATGTGCTTTACTTTCAGCCTGCTTTAGATACCGCCTGCTAGAAATATTGCATGATGTCGCGAATTAATACAAAATCGCATTACGCGAAATATTCATGACGCGAAAAATACCTGTTTTACAGTACTCTTAACCCTTAGCCCGCCAAATAAATTGTCGTCTGCTATATTTCCCGTCTGCTTCAAGTTTCAAAGTGTTTCAAAGATGCTCAAAATTGCTGAAAATGTTGTCCGAGTGTCAAACAGCTTGGATCCGGATGAGAAGCCGAGTTACTCGGCGTCTCATCCGGATCCAAGCTGTTTGCATATGGAGCTATAGTCGTGAGTGGCAGGCTAAGGGTTAAACATCTAAATCATATGAGGGTGGTTCAACAAAATCATAATACTTGATCAATAACTCTAATATAATAAGTGCAAAGTGCATGTGTTATATATCATTTTAAAGAACAATTGTTTGCCTACACGATGGTATAAAATCATTATACCATCATGTAGGCAACTAATTGTTCTTTAAAATGATATATATCATATAAAAACTTCGATACTTCGAACTCGCTTAAATCGATCGTACCAGTATTTCATAAGTTGAATTTCGATAAGTTGATCTTGCTAAAGTCGAACATACCCGTATTTCAAAGTTAAAACGTTGCTATGCTACGTTTTAACTTTGAAATATTGCTATGTTCGAACTAACGCGAGTTCGAGTTATCGCGTTTTCGACTGTATTTACACATCGTCAGTCGTATTTCTATATATGCGCTTTAGCTTTGTGTTTATACATTGTATATCTCTAGACAAACCAATATTGACACATAGCAATAATTGGATTTCGTTTATATCCCATTCACTAACACAATATCGTCTATGTAATACTCGTTGTCTGCGAATATTTTCAAATTTTGAGTAACTCATTGCCTGGTCAGGATGTTAACAACTTTTTAAGGAGACGTTAGCACACAGTGTAGACCCTGATGAGACGTCGCGTAACGTTGCGTCTGTCCAGGATCTGCAATCTTTGTTATTTCATATATATGTATGTATGAAATAATCTGTAGATCTACATGTATACGCAAACACTGTAAATAATACATGTTGCAGTGTCTTTAGATCATTACTGTGTATATGTAATGAAAATTTCCTACAAATAAATAGGGAGGCTTCATTGCAATATTCAGACATAAATGTATTAAGTTGTTGGAACTCGTATCGAAATTTCTTTAACCAAAATGTCTGGAATATAATTTTGAGTAATAAAACGCAGACGACAATGTTTAACCCTTTCCCTTATAGAAGCGCCTTTTAGCACATTCATTTTATTCATCCGCTGAAGAAAATAGTTCCAAATTATACCGTAATGAATATGTGTCATATTTAATACTTTCCTTATTCTAGCAGTTAATAGCTTAAAGCAGGCTGAAAGTAAAGCAGAATGCGCCTTAGGGTGCATTCTGCTTTACTTTCAACCTGCTTTAAGTAGTCACATATCTTCAATACTAGAAACTTTGCTATCAGGTAAAGGGTTAAAAAGACGATATTACAACAGCAAAAAGGTTAAGCTACCTCGATGTGTGCAACAATATAAACGCAATGTGTTGACAGACTATGTTTGATATACAACGTTCCCTCTCTACAACGACACCTAATGGGAGAAAAGCATTGTGTGCGTTGTTCAGAGGGAGTCATTATAGGGAGGGAATTGACTACAATTGCAAACAGCTTGAATCCAGATCAGACGCCGCGTAACGCGGCGTCTGATCTGGATTCAAGCTGTTTGTCACTCGTCATTAAGTTTTGTTTCTGTAAAAATGTCGATTATGCAACGTTAGAAAAAAACAGCAGAAGACAATTTTAAACAGACGATATTGCAGATATAAAACCGTAAGACATAATTGTCTTGTTTAGGGAACTGTGGCAAACGTCGCTGTAATGAGGGAATCGTTGTTGGGATGGTCATTGTAGGGAGCGGACGCTGTATCATAATACATGTATTTGCACTTTGACCCCTTCATTGCCATACCCCGAGTAGCCTACACTTGTTATTTGCGAAACGTTTGGATCCTGATCAGACGCCGCGCAACGCTGCAATCTGCTCAATGATGTCACCCAGCTAGAGCATAGTCTTTAGTAAATAGCAAAAACCTCCGGGTAAAACAACAAACGATAAGTCGATAATCCTATCTATGTGACGAGCTTCGGATCTATTTTCATGAATATTTAAATCCACAAGTAGATATGGATCTTAATTAAATCTAAGACAGCTTATCATACGATCAATGACACTTGCAACCGCCTTAGATCCATGTCAGATCAACAACTCGAACTCTGGGGCCCGTTTCATAACACTTCGTAGGACAAATGTTGTCGTAAGTCAGATTATAAAAGTATCAATTATTATTCATTTCTCCACCTAATCCTATCTTGTTGTATATTTTTGGAATCGTCGTTTCAAGACATCAGATAGAGAAATCAGAAATTAAATGTATTTTAAGGTTTTGACTTACGACCGTTTTTGTCGTACGAAGTTTTATGAAGCGGGCCCCTGATCTTTAGGATAGATACTTGTATTGTTTAAGTTTTTTGGATGTTCAACCCATCAATCAATAAGTAAAAAAAGTATTGCTTTCTGCAACTCAACTTGGGCGAGATTATGCCTCTACTGCAGAAGGTAATTATAGTATATAAGTTAACGTTTACAAAACCAGGGCTACCATAAGTTGCTCATAAAAATCCTAAGATTTCAAATTTTCAAGCGTGACTTTAGGAATTATACCTTTAACTCTTTCGCTGCTAGGCTATATACAGTGGAGAATCTGTTATTCTTTCCCGTTTAAACGCAAACGTACGCAAACGCAAAGCGCTAACACGTAGAAAAGAACAACTTTTGGACAATTCTGATATTTCATGTTTATCTTGGTGGCAAACAGTTTGGAGCCTGATCAGACGCCGGGTTACCCGGCGTCTGATCTGGCTCCAAACTGTTTGCACTGCAAATAATAGTTTTAGCGTAAACGCGTTTATTGGGAAAGAATAACACATTCTCCACCGTAGCACAAACATAATTATGCAAACAGTTTGAATCTGGATATGTGTATTACAGGAAAGTCTCGTTACACGAGAAAATTAATATGAGACATGTCATAAAATTGCAGGCAACAAAAAGCAGACGATATATACAAAATGGTTAAATCAGACGGTTAGTCTGACGCTGAAAGGGTTAAATGACGCCAAGATAAAGACAATCTTGCATGAATGCTCGCTAATTATCATTTTTAATAAACGATTTGACTTAAACAATATTACGCCAGCCTTGGCGAGCGTTATATTTATTTTAGTCAACGAGTTTATTAAGAATGATAAGTAATGAGCACGAATGTTAGATTCTATTTATCACATAAGTCAACTAAATCCTTAGTTTGTAGTCTCTCCGCCATTTGTATTTCCCGCCCAAAGTTGACATTGTTTATAGAACGTCATGACAAATGACGTTAATTGGCGTCCCGCGTCATGCAGCGCTTGTCGACGAACAGGTAGAGCCGGAGCCCAAATATTATATTTCACTATCATTTATTGAATGGCTTTATTACACTGCAAGAGGCGGTTTTATGTGATAAATGGTGTTATAATTCACATCGATATACATGTATGTATTACAGGAAATCTCGTTATACGAGAAAATTAATATGAGACTTCTCATAAAATTGCAGACGACAAAAAGCAGACGATATCTACGAAATTAGTGAAATCAGACGATTATATTTGACGTTGAAAGGGTTAGAAGACGGCAAGATTGGGTGTTATGATATACAACGATATGTATAATACAGGAACGTCTCATTTTACGGACCAGTTAATAAAAGGACTTGTATCCGATGATAGCTGCAGGTGATTGCTTGAAACAGGTTGAAAGTAAAGCAGAAAGCTCCGTAAGGAGCTTTCTGCTTTACTTTCAACCTGCTTTAAGCTTCCAGCATATATTTACATCGATGAAAGAGTCATCACTTTCAGAGGTCGTAATAGCTAGGCTGTGCTATATAGCGTGTCTTATTTATAGCTGATAGAATTTATTGAATAGGATTTCTCTGGATTAGATCTTAATCTCTTCTTTGGTAAGTCATAATCCATGACCTTTGGGGTCTATACGCCCAGCAAAAGTTTACACTTCAAGGCTTCCCCATAAAACGGTGCATTATTAGACTGTGTACTGGAAGTTTACACTTCCAAAACTGTAGACTGTGTTTTTGGAATTTTATATCTCATAAAAAGGTATAGTATGGTATTTTTTGAAGTTCTACACCAATTTCGTTGTCATTTGTAAACAGTTTGGATCCGGATCAGACGCCGAGAAACTCGGCGTCTTATCAGGTGTCATAGTGTTGAAGACTTATATCTCTATTTCTAAATTTAAGCTACATAACATTGGACCTTTTGACAGTAGAAATATTTATAAACAGCGGCAATCAGCTTGAATCCAGATCAGACGCCACGTTACGTGGCGTCTGATCTGGATTTAAACAGTATGCAAATGTATGCCACGTCTTAATTTTCCCTCCCTATAACAACTTCCTCCAAAAAACAAATACATTCTTTGTCTCCCATTAAGTGTTGTTGTAGAGAGGGAACACCGTGCACCACAATGTTTCCTCAAGTAGCAGAAAACACGGTTTAATGACATTTAAGTTAAATTTAAGGCAGTATGACTGAAGAAGTTTAAAAAAGAATGTCAAACAGTTTGGATCCTGAAACAGTTTGGATCTGTTTGCAAACGCGCTTTTTGGTGTCATTAAGAGTGAAAGGCTCAAACAGAGGTATCGGAAAAGAATAGTGAGTCTCCATTTCTCATTAATTTTTTGACAACTGCCAAAGCTTTTTCGATTTTCCTTATACTGAAAGGAAGTTTATTATAATGGATATTGAGCTTATCAGTGCGTTATGGGTGGATAAACCCTATTGACTGTGATATTGATACATACAGTATATCATTTATTGTTTCCCAATAAACGCGTTTATGCTAAAAAAAAAACTTTGTATCTACAGCAAACACTTTGGAGCCAGATCAGACGCAAACAGTTTGGAGCCAGATCAGACGCCGGGTAACCCGGCGTCTGATCAGGCTCCAAACTGTTTGGCGCTGAGATAAAAATTAACTCGCTAGAAAATTTATAATTGTAATTTTATATATTCTATTACATTGCGTTTCGTTCGCGTTCAAACGGGAAAATAATACCGTTTTTCTCCACTGTATTAGCTAGCTTGTAAGCGTTAAATCAACTTTCCAAATATAATATGCCTTACATTTAGCAATCAAGATATTGACTTAGTTCAAGGCCACGTTGTAACAGTGCAATCTATAAAGTACAGTGCTCCCTCCCTACAACGGCCCTCCAAACAACGACTTCCTCCTTATACAACGACCCTTGTCTCAGTTCCCTAAACAGGACACTTATTTCTAACGCCTTTATTGCTGCAATATCGTCTGTTTAAAATTGTCGTCTGTCGGTTTTTTCTCAAAGTCACATAGTGGACATTTTGACAGAAAAATACTTGAAGTTGAGTGACAAACAGCTTGAATCTAGATCAGACGCCGCGTTACGCGGCGTCTGATCTGGAATCAAGCTGTTTGCAAATGTAAGCCAATTTCCCTCCTTATAACGACTCCCTCCGAATAACGCAGAGAGGGAGCGCTGTATTTCGAGCTTACTTTTTTAGTTTACTTACTGACAGGGTGGGGAGTTTTGGCGTTTAAAACAGGTGAACAGGATAATAACAAAAAACAAAGTTTTTTTGTGGCATGTGTTATTGATTCTATTCCACCCTGTTGTAAGCTGCTGTTTGTATCAAATGTCACTTTTGATTGTTTGTTTGAGAGAGATAGTTAGTGCAGCCATGTAGTTGGACATTGCTCCCAGAATTTTTACGCCAATGTGTTTACATTTACAAATGCATATATGCATTCAAGCTGCAATGCCTCTTTTGTGAGTTCGATCTAAGACTGTAATAATATCGCTGGTAAATAAAACCCCAAATAAACAAATTAAAAAGAAAATGCATCCTGACGAGACGCTCATGGGGTCCGAACTGTTTTACAATTTTGGAAATATTTCAGAAAATGGCAGACAAAACAACTCGTCGCAAATGGACATTGTAGGACGGGCTTAAGTTTAGTTAAGCCTTGTGTCATTGATGTGATATTGAGTGTGATTAGAGATTAAATTGTGATTTATCTGTGATCTATATACTTTGTATATTTTTACAGAGGATGGGACAAGAATCGCGACAGAAGACGGCCAAGAAATCCGAATCCGCCAGGTAATTATGTAGAACTGTGTCATTTAATCAGCGTCGTCATGAAATAAAGTCGTTATTATTATTAGTATTATTTAGTACAGTAAAACTTCGTGTTCACCAGACATTCATTGACGAAACATGAATATCTCCAGAGACAGGGTTTCGCTTAATGTAGGATAAGAGCAGGATTATATATCAACTCATCATAGGGTACTGTTGCATTACAAAGCTGTCACGTTTATGTAGGACTGTAAAAAACATATTGTTTTAACTCTTTCGCTTCCAAATTTATCGTAGGATTTTTACACCTTCACCGTTTCATTGTAGTCGGTTTCAATATTGTTGTCTGCAATATCGTTTTAAAGTTAAATTTAAGACAGTATGACTAAAGAAATTTAAAAAAAAATGTCAAACAGTTTGGATCCTGATCAGACGCCACGTTACGCGGCGTCTGATCAGGATCAAAACTGTTTGCAAACGCGCTTTTGGGCGTCATTGTGAGTGAAATGGTTAAGTGGCCGCGCTAGTGAACACAGGGTTATCTATATTTTGCACTGTCTATTAATTTTATACAAGTCATTTTTTGTCTATTTAGGGTTGTGTTTTTACTATAAATTGCAAAATAATAAACAGCGCAGACCCTGATCAGAGAGCTCATATAGGAGCCCTCTGATCTGGGTGTATACTATTCGTTTAATACAAGTGTACTCTCCACGTGTACACTGTTAAAGGCGGTAATACTTGTTGCTAGATTTTAGGTATTCATGTATCTCTGTTTATGTACTTTAGTCCTTTAGAATGCTTACATAGTACACAAGTATTGCTTGCTTAACCGTTTCACTGTCATTTACTCATTATGACGTAACAACTCATCCAGCTTAATCACTGCTATAATATCGTCTGCTCAAAATTTTCGTCTGCTTGTATCTTTTAAAAAAAATGATCCAAATCAGAAGACAAGTTACTGATTCCGTACTGTTCACAAAACTTCTGTCAGATCGTGTTTAGCTCAATGAAATACAATCAAACTCGATCGAGCTTTAGTCGAACATACCCGTATTTCAAAGTTAAAACGTGGCTGAGCCACGTTTTAACTTTAAAATATGGGTATGTTCGAACTAAAGCGAGTTCGAATTATCGAGTTTCGACTGACGATTTAAATCGTGATTTGCACGTTCTCGTACTTAGTGGCATGCCATCATATATTATAGAAAAAAGAAGTATTCAATTTTCTTTATCGCTAAATATATCAAGCGATTATGTATGTTCAATTATGCTTGCCTTTTAATATCGACCAAGTTTGTTTGAAATACTTACAATCAGATTTTACTTTAAATTTCTGATATTTGTAGAGATTATGTATAGCTTATTGTTGCACTAACCCGATACTCTATTATTACGCCATTTACACCTTTTATTATTTCTACACTAAAGAAAGTAGTGCCTCTCTAGAAAGTCCTTAACACAAAATACAGAAGGAATTATTACGCCATTTACACCCTTTATTATTTCTACACTAAAGAAAGTAGTGCCACTCTAGAGAGTCCTTAATACAAAATACAGAAGGAATTTCCAGTATATTTCCTCTGTGTAGCTTAAAGCAGGTTGAAAGTAAAGCAGAATATGCATTGAGGCTTTATATTCATATTGTTTTAAGCTGTCACCTGCCTTTAACACAATCAGGAAGTATGCTACTGCGTAGTCGTTAGTATTGATGATTGAATTGTATGTGCGGAAACAGAGGGAGGACAGATATTTCTCACTCTAGACAATTCTTAAAACCCTTTCACTCTCAATGACGTCATAAAGCGCATAAACTTGTAAACAGTATTGATCTTGATCAGACGCCGCGTAAAGCGGCGTCTGATCAGGATCAAAATTGTTAACCATTTGTTTTGACATTACGTCAGTTATACTGCAATAAATCTAACTTTGAAACGATATAACCACAATATTGAAGCACACGACAACATGGCGGTTAAGGGGTAAAAACATCACGAAATTTGATTTTGAAAGGGTTAAATAAAGAGAAGAAGAATACGCTTGATTTATAAAGAGACATGTTTGTCAAAGTAAATGTTCGGTTTTAACCCCTCCCCCGCTGAGAAAAATGGCTGGATCCGCGCATGCACTGTATTAGAATTCTCGAACCCGAACACTTCCTTATATAACCATTATATAATTTATCTAAGTCATGCCAGCAGAAAACCAGACTTATTGCACTGAAAACAGTATAGAACAAGACCAGACACCGCTTTAAAAACGTGGCGGGTCGTCTTGAACTACACTGTTTTACACCCACATTCATATAAAGCATGTACTATATACCGTATTTGGCAGTATGTACCAAACTCAGATACAGAACTTGGGATGATAACGGTGCTCGGTCTGTACAATGTTGCAATGCACTATGGCAGGGTTTGTCATTGCACGGCTCATATGTAAGTCATGCCATGAGAAAACCAGACTTATTGCATTGAAAACAGTGCAGAACAAGACCAGACGCCGTGTTAAAAAAAAGCCGCGTATGGTATTGGTCTATACTATTTAGAACTCACCAGTATATGTTCAATAAACATGTATTGTTAACTTAGATATTTTTACAAGTGCTTTACTTTGATCAGAATCCGAGGCTTACGTGACGGCCTTGTTTGGTATACACTGTTTTATATTGCATTAGCTAATTCATACATGACACATACTTTTGAAAATCCCAATTTTCGAATAAATCTAGACATTTTTTTATTTTTTAGTGCTGAGTTTTTTGTAACAAATTGCAATATGACAAATACATGTATTAGATACTCTGATCAGCGGACTCATTTAGGAGGCCTCTGGACCAAAGGTTATAAAGCTGTTGAGAAAAAACTCAAAACTGACCAATCAAATGCTTGAGAACGATTTCAGACTCAAATGAAAAGTTTTATAACTTGGGGTCTGATCAGGGTATAAAGTGTTTGCACATGATACTGTTCTCATCACAGCTATCACTGTGCTATTTGTAAAAGACGGGTTTACTCGTCGCCATAATTCAATGTATTAAGCCTGGTTTTGTAATGGCACGGCCCATATCTATAAAATTTAGCTTTAGTGCATATTATGCTTTCTTTTATGATATATATGCTTTCGATTATGCTTTCTTTAATAATGCTTTTACTAACAGAGCTGTATCGACGAGACGGAATGCTTTCCGGTGTATGCCGAACGAGTATGAGTTTATGAAAGAGGATATACGGAAATTGTGGACAAGCTGGGCAAACACCACTACCACAAGGTAAACCTGGGTCTTGAACTTCTTCCAGGATATACCACCGACACCTTCCTACATTACCGTGGCTTTGGGCATATTTGAAGATATTTTTGCCAAACTTTCACACTTATTCAGGTCCTGTGGGAGAAACCCAAGCAAATTATAAAAATGTGGAATTTCTGAGATTTCACAAACATTTTCAATTCCATTGAATTCTACATTTTATAAGTTTCTTAGAGATGATTTTCGTTTGTTAAAGCAATGCTTTACCTTTCAATTTTTTATTGTACCCATTAATGAGATGTAAAGCATGCATGTTGATTCAAAAACACAATTCGTAATGTTGGCAGTTTTCTGTGAAAAAATGATATTTTATCGTGATTTTTCAATGTACCTGCATTGGATATTTACATGTGTAAGTCACATTAGAACTTGTAGAATGTACAGTGGAGAATCTGTTATTCTTTCCCAATAAACGCGTTTACGCTAAAACTATTATTTGCAGTGCAAACAGTTTGGAGCCAGATCAGACGCCGGGTTACCCGGCGTCTGATCAGGCTCCAAACTGTTTACCACCAAGATAAATATGAATTATCAGAATTGTCAAAAAGTTGTACTTTTCTACGTTTTAGTGTTTTGCGTTTGCGTACGTTTGCGTTTAAACGGGAAAGAATAACATATTCTCCACTGTACCTCTAGCTGTAGCTCCTGAAATACTTGTTGAAATTGAACAAAACTGTGGAAATTTATACAGTGAGAAATTGATAGGGCCGGTACATTGATTCTTGTGGAGATAATTCCTTTGGTGCTTAGCAAACTTGGAGTATTATATTATAAGCTGCCCACGCAATGCAAGACATCATTCAAGTCCAATGGAAGCATGTTTCTGAACATCGTCAACTTTGTATGACGACGGGATTACCACTCTGAAATAGCTTGGTGAGACTCTCAAACTTATCGAGAACAACCGCAAGACAACAGTCACGTACAGTGGAGAAAACGTTATTCTTTCCCAATAATCGCGTTTACGCTAAAACTAATTATTCTATTACAAACAGTTTGGAGCCAGATCAGACACCGGGTAACTCGGCGTCTGATCAGGCTCCAAACTGTTTGCCACCAATATAAACATGAATTATCAGAGTTTTCCAAAAAGTGTACTTTTCTACATTTTAGTACTTTGCGTTTGCGTTTACGATAGTTTTCTGCACTTCTTATATGCTAAATTCAACTATTTCTCTTCAAATTCGTGCATGTAGGCTTCTCCTGAATAGTCAATTAGTACATATTTACACCTTTATTATACAAGGGTCCTTCAAAAAGTTTGTTTTGTTGAAATCTACAAGTACAAATTTTATGGTTGATACGTCATTTAAAAGGTCCATTTCTTGCGGATTTGAAGATATACAACGCAAGTCAATATTCTTATTTTACACGGTATAAATTGGGTGGTAATAACATCACATAAATGACACTACAACTATGTAATTTGTAAATTTTGAAAAAAAATACCATTCAGAGGCATTGAATGGGCACATATAGTTTTATGCTTTAATGTGTCAACGATAATGTTTGTCTGGTGCTATTTGAAAGTTTCAAAACAATGTAATTAAAGTTAGTGCAGTTTGTCGATGAATACGATTCTGATATATACAGTTTATATATAGTTGCTATATTAACTGCTAAGATTTTGCAAAATGGAAAATATGTAAGTTTGTTGCAAAACTATGTCCTATTTCAGATGAAATTGAAAACAATAAAACAATAAAAATATGATGTAATCAATACATACTTTTAAGATATTCTTTTTACATTTTCTCATTAATAAATCAAATTATATTATTATAACTATTATGCTTTCATCTTCCAAAAAAGTAAGTGAACCCATTTCGATTTTGACTATTAAATATTACATATAAGTGTTGTTTTGTAAACTTCCAATAAGCTCGAGAGAAAACTAAAGCGGTACGGCCGTTTATTTAAGCCATATAATATGAAAATGTGATATAAAGTTTAGTGGCAAATATGGCCATTGCCAATTACTAACTTACATTGGTTTCTATTTTGCAAAACAAAGAGAAGTGTTGTTTTCAAAGTACAGCACCCCCTCTCTACAACGACACCCAATGGGAGACACATATTATGTACGTTGTTCGGAGGGAGCCGTTATAGGGAGGGAAAATGTCTTACATTTGAAAACAGCTTGGATCCAGATCAGACGCCGCGTACACTCGTCATTATATTTATTTTATCGAAATATCCACTGTTATGTAACTTTGAGAAAAACAGCAGACGACACATTTAAGCAGACGGTATTGCAGCTATGAAAATGTTGGACATAAATGTCTTGTTTGAGGAAGAGCGGCAAGAGTCGTTGTAAGGAGGGAGTCGTTGTTGGGAGGGCGTTGTAGAGAGGGAGCGCTGTCTTATGTATCGCTTTATCCGCCAGAACGATGTATCACATATGATAATTATACACGTATATTGCAAGAAAACGACAAAGTATCACTATAACGTTTTGAATGACTCTCGTACCTTTAATAAATTTACTATTTACTAACCCATGCTCCTATTATACTTTTAATAAATTTACTAACACATTGAACTATGATACCTTTACTTATTTTACTACACAGTATCACATTAAATTGTTGTATCCATGAGTTATTGTAGCTTCAATATACATTGTATCTGCTAAAAAGTCTTATAAAACCCTGTTGTATTACGATTAGCTGGTTGATGAGTTTACCCTGGTTATACAGTGGAGAATCTGTTATTCTTTCCCGTTTAAACGCAAACGTACGCAAACGCAAAGCACTAAAACGTAGAAAAGAACAAATTTTGGACAATTCTGATAGTTCTTGTTTATCTTGGTGGCAAACAGTTTGGAGCCTGATCAGACGCCGGGTAACCCGGCGTCTGATCTGGCTCCAAACTGTTTGCACGGCACATAATAGTTTTAGCGTAAACGCGTTTATTGGGAAAGAATAACAGATTCTCCACTGTACAATATGTAGGTTAACAACGACCCAAGAATGGGGAACAATGACGTTTTATTTCCGTAAAATATGTTAATGTTATAATGATTCAGTTAGTCAATATATCCTCTTATTTCACACCTACATCGATTAAACCAATCGAAAGCCCCTCTTTCTACCACGTGACGGTACAAGAGTAAGAGGTTATTTAACAGTGTTGAGTACAATACTGAAATCTATTGGACGAGTACACAGCAGCCATAATTCATATTAAACGAGGCGATAGCCGAGTCCAATATGGATTATGACTGCTGTGTACGAGTCTAATAGAATTCAGTATTGTACTCAACACTGTTAAATTTCCTCTTTATTTCACACCATAAAAGTATAAAATGACAAAAGAAACCACATGCATTTTTTCCTATTCCTTCTAGCCTAGCCTTTGACTTCGCAATTTCCAAAAACAAAATACAGTGTTCCCTCCCTACACCGACTCTTGTCGTAGTTCCCTAAACAGGACAATACTATATATGTCTAACGCTTTTCATGGCTGCAATACCATTTGCTTAAATTTGTCGACTGCCGCTACTCGAAAAGTTACCTTTGATTTGAAGCATTTAAGTTTAATCCTTATGCCTACTTTATATAACCTATATGAATTACCCCCACTTTCCGCTCCAAAGGCATTCGCCATTTTTCTATTTTGCAATGAAAAATAAACAATAGTGTAGATGACTTAACAGTACATTATAACTGCAATCTTACCGAGGCGACTGCTTTTAAATTCAAACATTTGGACGTAACTCTCTTAGAAACAGCTCCAAAATGCTATACTCACATCAATAGATCTATTTCAAATCTATAATCGTCTACACGTATCATTTTCCATAATTTTCTGTTCTAGATCTAATCTTTAATCATTTACTCCATCAATATACTCTTTTTAAACATGTTAAAGGTGTAAGAAGTCTAACAAAGGGTCCTTTTTTCAAATTATGATATAACGAAAACTTTATGAATTACCTCCCTTTAATAGTGAAGAAACACCTATTTTTATTCCTCAAAAGCATTTTTATATTTTTTCTTTTGTTTGTTATCATTATAAAACTTACTAATGTTTAGAATTTCATTCCGATAAGGGATAAATTATCTTATGCATTTTTAAAACGTATATTCGGATAAACAAAAATTATATTCATAATATAGAAAAAAAAACTTATTACAACGTCAACACATTATTTACCGTATTTGACGTTTGAACGTTAACGCGCCAAAACGTCTACAGCATATTGTTTATCGTTACGTCATTAGATTAAATAAATATTGCAAATGTAAGCCATGTCTTATTTTTCCCTCCCTATAAAGACTCGCTCCGAGCAACACACACAATATGTGTCTCCAAGTGAGATGGAACTCTGTAGCAGACAAAAGGTAAAATGCCAAGGGAAGTTACTCTTAACATAGTGTCGGAAGAGTTGTCCAGTCCAATATGAAAAAAATATAGGTTTTTTGGATCCGAGTCCAATATGAGAAAAATATGGCCTTCTGGGATAGCTTTTTTAAATTCCGGTACAATATAGGGTTCTCTTGTACCGTCACGTGGTAGAAAGAGGGGATTTCGATTGGTTTAATCGATGTAGGTGTGAAATAAAACCCTATATTGTACCGGAATTTAAAAAGGCTATCCCAGAAGGCCATATTTTTCTCATATTGGACTCGGATAAAAAAAATATATATTTTTTTCATATTGGACTGGACAACTCTTCCGACACTCTGTCAAGAGTTACTTCCCTTGGTATTTCACCATTGTCTGCTACAGTGTTCAATCTCTACAACGACACCCAATTGGAGACACATATTGTGTGTGTTGCTCGAAGCGAGACGTTATAGGGAGGGAAAAATAAGATTTGGCTTACATTTGCAATATCTATCTAATTTAATGACGTAACGATAAACAAAATGATGTAGACGTTTTGGCGCGTGAACGTTCCAACGTCATAAATTATACAGTAAATAACGTTTTTGACGTTTTAAGTTTTTTTCCAAGTTATGAATATAATTTTTGTTTATCCGAATGTAAGTTTTCAAAATGCATATAGATAATTTATGCCTTATTGGACTGAAATTCTAAACATGAGTAAGTTTTATAATGATAACAAACAAAATAAAAAATATAAAAATGCTTTTGAAGAATAATATTAGGTGTTTCTTCACTATTAAAGGGAGGTGATTCATAAAGTTTGTTATAAAACTGCCCTTTGTTAGACTTCTTACACCTTTAATGTGTTTAAAAAGAGTATCTTGATGGAGTAAATGATTAAAAATTAGATCTAGAGCAGAAAATTATGCAAAATGATACGTGTAGACGATTATAGATTTGAAATAGATCTACTGGTTGTAAGGGGAGGGCCGGTGTATGGAAGGAACAGTAATTTGTTTTTGGAAATTTCGAAGTCAAAGGCTAGGCTAGAGTGAATAGGAAAAAAATGCATGTGGTTTCTTTTGTCATTTTATAATTTTATGGTGTGAAATAAAGAGGTAATTTAACAGTGTTGAGTACAATACTGAATTCAATTGGACTCGAACACAGCAGTCATAATCCATATTGGACTCGGCTATCGCCTCGTCCAAATATGGTTATGACTGCTGTGTACTCGTCCAAAAGAATTCAGTATTGTACTCAACACTGTTAAATAACCTCATATTATTATCCTTGTGCTTAAGTTGCACCTGACAATGCTGACTCTCCTTTAGACAGCCAGCTATGTTATGTAATTCCACAGAACAAGCGACTGTAGGCACCCAATTAACCCATTTGTTTTAGCGTCCCATGAAAAGGACATTAGCAAACCGTGTTTACTCTGATCCGTCGCCGCAAAATGCAACGTCAGATCAGAGTCTACACTGTTTGCAAACAAGAATTACTATCACAAATAAAATGAAAATAAAAGAATAGACCAGACACCCCTTAAATATATAATAGCATTGAAGAATACATTCGGCATAAAATGGTTACAAATGCAACAAGAGAAGTGATGGGACCAATAGTATACTGACAACAATGGTACATCAATTGATACACTAGTACACACAGTAGATGCTTATTTCACACTTGGTTCGTTTATTTTGTTTTGTAATCTAAGTGTTTTGTAGCATTACTTATTTGTATTATCATATTTTTGAAGTATTAGATCTACTAATTTGCGTTCGACATATATAGGTTAAAATATGTGACCTCTCAACAGACAATTTTGATTCCTTTGCAAACATTATGCAGCTAGATCAGACAACTGGTTACCCAACGTCTGATCTGGCGCCAACCTGTTTATTATCCGGATTAACATGGAATATTAATAATTTATTTCATTACATTTGAGTTTAATTTCAAACTAAAATATGAAAACGTAAACAGGACTGTGCTTTTACAACCGCTTTGTTTTGTTGTGTCTATTGTATACACAACAATTGTGTCAATTTATTTGAAACGACTTATTGTTTACTATTTTTATTGCACAGTGAATTATGGCGACGAATAGAGCAGTCCGGACTCGACAACGCTTTGAGAAAGCTGGCAACCTCGAAACCGGAACTAAAAGTAATATCAAGGTGAGCAGAGCATACCGATACAGTGAATTCCCTCTAAACCGGAACCTCTAAATACCGGAATCCTCTCTAAACCGGACAAAAGCTTTGGCCCCGTTTCCAATCCTTTTTATTTTTACCCATTACACCATCAACACGCCTTAAATTACGTCTTTGGTTTTTTCTTACACTGAAGAAAATAGTTTGTACATTCTAGCAGATGATAGCTTTAAGAGGGGTTTCACTGTATTTCAATATTTCAATAATTCTAGTAACATTGCTGTATGAAACAACTGTCGGCTACTGTTCTTAAGTTAGATTTTTCAAAAGGTATTTTTCAAAATGAATGTAAGGTCAGAGTGTCTAGAAGTTTTGATTCTGATGAGATGCCCATAAACTTGTCGACTCACATGTATCCAAACTGTTTGGAGTAAATCGCGGTTTCATCACGAGAGTAATGCCAAATAGTGAACTATCAAAACGGTACCAAGTCCAAGGTTATCAAGACTGAGATCGTTGTCAAGCATCTGATGATAGCTGAGCTTTTGCTATCAACCTTACGACCAGAATCCATAAAATATAGCTTTTAGATTCTCATTTCTTTTTTGGAATGCATTCCAACGAAAATATGATAGTTGTTTCATATATTTCATTTAGATTTATAATTACCCCAATAAAAGCTACTTTTGGCGCATAATGTTTATTCTTCCACTGAAGAAAATAGTTCAAAACTTAAACAGTCATGGACATGTACAATAAACATGTTCTATATCCTAGCAGATGGTAGCTTAAAGCAGGCTGAAATTAAAGCAGAATGAACCTTTAGGTGATTTCTGCTTTTTTCAACATGCTTTAAGTGGTCACCTGTTTTCAAAACTAGAAACAGTATGTGGGGGATGGATAAAACGACCAGTGAAACAAGAACGACGATCAGTTGAAAGTACATGTAGTATGCGATTATCGATACTTATTCAAAACTTCGATGTATCCAATAGTTCGTTATATCCAATATTTTGCTTTATTCAATAGCTCGTTATATACAGTAGTTCGTAATTATATCAATAGTTCGTTAAATTAAAAAGTTCGTTCTATAAATAGTTCGTTATGTTCAATAGTTCGGTATGTCCAATATTTCGTTGTATCCAATAGTTCGTTATATCCAATATTTCGTTGTATCCAATAGTTCGTTGTATCCAATAGTTCGTTGTATCCAATAGTTCGTTATATCCAAGATATCGTTATATCCAATAGTGAGTTGTATCCAATAGTGAGTTGTATCCAATAGTTCGTTATATCCAATATTTCGTTATATGCAATTGTTCCTTTTTTGCAATAGTTCGTTATATCCAAATAGTTCGTAAATTTACGGGTTCGCTATATATTTCAGTGTATCCTCGGACGATGCAGCCAACATCAGTTCAGTAATGACAGAGTTCTCCGAGGTTCTCAGCTGTATTCGACTGGCTTATGTGGACAACGAGAAGGAAATACTGGACAGTGACGAGAGGGAAATGAAGTAAGAGTCTCTCATAAAACATACTGTTAACAGGGCTCCAGATAAGAGGGGGTAAACTGAACAAATCCAACATTTATTTTAGTTTTTGAAATACTTCCCTTATCTGGAGCTTTGTGTTATTATAACGTCGTCACAACACATGCACCCTATCGCTACCAGATAACACTTACACATGCAAACAGTTTGGGTCCAGATCAGACGCCACGTAACGCGGAGTCTGGTCCGGATCCAAACTCTTTGGCACTCATAACAATGTTTCTTATTTAATAAGTTAAAAACGCTTAAAATTATATAACTTTTATAAATAAAAGCAGACGACCAATTGAGCAGATTGTATTATGGTTATTGACTGTGATAGACGGGTTATTACGTCATAAAGGCAGCGAAAGGTCAATGCATATTGTTATATGGTAAGCTGAAAATAAAGTATAGAAATATATAAAATAGAGAGTTACTCGGTGTCTAAAGAGGCTACAAATATTTGTCTGTCTAAAATTTCTAAACGGTATTGCTTAAGCTCGTTCACTGCCAATGGCGCCAAAAGGCGACTTTGCATACAGTTTTGATCCTGATCAGACGCCGCGTGACGCGGCGTCTGATCAGGATCCAAACTGTTTGACACTCATATCAATATTTCTTAAGTCATACTACCTGAAATATAACTTGGAATGATCTTGCATACGACAGTATTAAAGCAGGCGACAATGTAGCGGTGAAGGGTTAAAAAACTCACGATTAATTTGACAGTTAAGGAGTTAAATTTGCTTGGCGTATATACGGCTTATACTAATATGTTACCCACTGTATGTGTTTGTTGTTTGTTTCAGGTTTGTAACGTCATCGTGTCCAGCCATTGTGGAGATATGGAGAGCATACAACTCATTTGCCGCAGAATTTGCTATAGAATTCGTGGAATCGTGAGTATATTGTTAGGACGTTTACCCCACCCACTTTTGTAACATACGAAGATTAGAAATAATGACAATTATATTATTGCTCTATATAAACATATTATCTGTGTCAATTTATAGTATTTACCTTTAATAAATCATCCATTCAGTATCAGTTCCTAAACTCTTCGATTTAATAGCATTTTCTTTATTTAGATTCACTAATAATAAGACATGAGTTCCCCGCCATGGTATGACTATGTGTGACGTCATGTGACCGTTATTTTAGGAAATGCGGGAAACCCACATCTTGTTTTTGTCACATGACTTTTGTATATAAATAGCTCAGTTTTTAAAAGTATAAACATAATTGGAAAGAGATTTGATATAGTTGGAAAAGGATTTGGAAATGTTATTAGAAATGATTGAAACTGAGAGAGATTAGATTTGAAGAGATAACGGGTAAAGTTTGGAACACTGATATGATTTAAGGATGACACTGGGATTAATGTATAATTCTTATTAATGCTTTTAACCTATTTATTATGGTAATTTAAATGTAAATATGTCTTTAAGGGGGTAGGTGCACCTTGGTAAAGTAAATACCAAATTCTTCAAACTTTGCATACTGATAGTAAAATTAGTTTCTATGACAAAACTGGTAAAAAAAAGTGGGGGTACCGGACCTTTCTTTTTCACAATTTGAGATTTGTCAAGGCTACCCCCCTAAAATTGAAGCTTCATAAAAACTCCTACTTTTTTGTACTACGGTTTTTCAATCTTTATTTAAACAATCTATTTGTACCAAAAGTATCCTAATTTATATTACCATAGTAAGAATAAACCCTGAAAATAATGTTTTTTCAAGATCCAAAATAAAAATATTTGATTTCACCAGAAAGGAGTAAAAATTACCCCACCCACTTTTTTATAATGGGAGAATAAGGCACTGTTAAAATTGCCCTACAAATTGTAGCAAACTAAATACCAAATTTTTTATTTGTTGTTTTTAGCCTTGCAAACAATTTTTTTTAGTGAAATAGCAAATAAAAACACAGGGTCCCGTACCTTTTAAAAAAGATATAGATCATTTTATCTAAAAAATCCATTTTTTCTCATTTTTTCAATTTTTTGTGTACTTTTACCAAAAATATTTTTTTTCCAAAAAATTTTATTTCATCTATTGAGTTATCTATAATTTATACTAAAACTGTACTACCATGAAAATTTCATGCTTATATTCTGAGAAATTGAAATGAAATCGGATGTAACAAAATACAACCTACCTATGAAAACAGTGTATGCTGTTAACTACGAATAGGACATAAAACTTAAAAAGTCCCTACCGGAACAAAAATCCATTTTTTCCCGGGAAAATAGTGTTTTATTACTGTATGCGTTCACCAAAAATGAGTTCTTACCATTTTTTTGAAAACGAGTTTGTAAAAATTTTCGGAAATTTCATAATGCTCAAAAAGACAGGCCGACATCCTTAAAGGTAAAGATAATTAAATGTTGAAATGTTTATTTGTGGTTTGATTCTCTTAACATCCACTCTCCGGCCCGTCCTGACAATATACAGCTAATACACGAATTCTCCTGCCTATGAATACTCATATATTAAATCCCGCCCACTATGAACATCTTTTATCAGAAATATTTTTTATTTTGTTGTTTCTTTAACCCATTCGTGCCCGCGGTCCTATATATATAGGACAAAGGCAAACACTGTAGACTCTGATCAGACGCCGCATTATGCGGCGTCTGATCAGAGTCTACACTGTTTGCTGATATAAAAACAAAGCGAAAATGAAATGTTCGACCAGGCACCCCTTCGATGAGAAACGGACTAATCCAATATATTATGGGCTGTTAGACCTAAATGTGCGGAGGAACACATTTTTTACTTGATACATGCATAAGCCAGATTCTACTCTTTTGTTCTGCACTAATAGTGTATTCAGAAGTCTCTATGCTTCATTGTGAAAGTTCTTGTTACTCTACTATACAGAAATATTTACCCAGACAGTTTCGTAAACTGGTCTGTTCACTTGACCGACTACAGTTCAGCCGCCAGTGATCAAGTGAACAGACCAGTTCACAAAAATGTCTGGGTACATATACTTTATTAGCAGTGTATCAAGAAACTTTCACAATGAAATATAATACCTGCTAAATGAGGTATTTGCTTGCTAGAAACACTGCAACATGGCTGGAGGTTTTACTCTGAAATATAATACGTTTCAGATCTTGGTTGAACTCCTCGGAACACAGGGATCTACTAACCTCCGTGGTACACGTTGCCGCTAACAGTGTCAAATTAACTGATATACTCTGTTTGTTTCAGATCTTGATTGAACTCCTCGGAACACAGGGATCTACTAACCTCCGTGGTACACGTTGCCGCTAACAGTGTCAAGTTAACTGATATACTCTGTTTGTTTCAGATCTTGATTGAACTCCTCGGAACACAGGGATCTACTAACCTCCGTGGTTGAAGTTGCCGCTAACAGTGTCAAGTTAACTGATATACTCTGTTTGTTTCAGATCTTGGTTGAACTCCTCGGAACACAGGGATCTACTAACCTCCGTGGTTGAAGTTGCCGTTAACAGTGTCAAGTTAACTGATATACTCTGTTTGTTTCAGATCTTGGTTGAACTCCTCGGAACACAGGGATTTACTGACCTCAGTGGTTGAAGTTGCCGCTTACAGTGTCAAGTTAACTGATATACTCTGTTTGTTTCAGATCTTGGTTGAACTCCTCGGAACACAGGGATCTACTAACCTCCGTGGTTGAAGTTGCCGCTAACAGTGTCAAGTTAACTGATATACTCTGTTTGTTTCAGATCTTGATTGAACTCCTCGGAACACAGGGATCTACTAACCTCCGTGGTACACGTTGCCGCTAACAGTGTCAAGTTAACTGATATACTCTGTTTGTTTCAGATCTTGATTGAACTCCTCGGAAAACAGGGATCTACTAACCTCCGTGGTTGAAGTTGCCGCTAACAGTGTCAAGTTAACTGATATACTAGATGTTTGTTTCAGATCTTGATTGAACTCCTCGGAACACAGGGATCTACTAACCTCCGTGGTTGAAGTTGCCGTTAACAGTGTCAAATTTAACTGATATACTCTGTTTGTTTCAGATCTTGGTTGAACTCCTCAGAACACAGGGATTTACTGACCTCAGTGGTTGAAGTTGCCGCTAACAGTGTCAAGTTGTTGCTTGTGGCAGTGAATATGACAGAATATCACAGTCTAGAGTAAGACACACTACGTTTAATTCATTCATCCCTGAACTTTTATTGGACAGCTCCAAATTCTGATTAATTCTAGTCAATGTATGACTTTTCAGGGTTGCTTTCAACAATAATTTTTAAAAGGACACACAGTGCAGACCCTGATTAGAGGACTCCTAGGTAAACATTTTCTTAATGACGATTATATCAAAACCGAAAGTGAAGAAATTGACAAATATAGTACAAACATGATAAAACATCGTTTTTCTGGAATCTAAATCAACTATTGCAATTTATTTTTTGAGAAAGAGTGACAGTTTGTCAGTATATCGCACTATTTTTTACTAATGATGACCTGTTTGTTGTTTTAGAAATGTTGACAATTTAAAACGCACCGTGCTTATATAAAACGTTTGGTGCGAGCCTGGCACCGTTCTCTTAAGCTTTTGATTGATCAAATGCTGGAGAGCAGATGGTTCATATCTGACCAATCAAAAGCTTGAGAACGACCTCAGACTAATGTCAATGGCTTTATAAGTACATGTATACGGCTTGTTGTATATATATTGCTGTAGACTCTATAACGCGTGCTGTATACAATGCCGCTAATGTTGCAGGAATGTTGACACTCTACACACTACTGCTGTTACGGAGGCTGCCACTATGTGTAAGGAGCTGGATGAACTAATCACCAAAGTGTTCGCCATTAGGTGAGTAAAGACATGAAACAGAGGAACAGGTAAACTAAATTACATTTAACCCTTTACCTGATAGCATTGTTTCTAGTATTGAAGATATGTGACTACTTAAAGCAGGTTGAAAGTAAAGCAGAATGCGCCCTAAGGCGCATTCTGCTTTACTTTCAGCCTGCTTTAACCCTTTCCCCCATAGAAGCGCCTTTTAGCGGATTTGATTTATTCATCCGCTGAAGAAATGAGTTCCTATTTAACCAGTCATGAATATATAGTATAGGGAATATTTCCATATTCTAGCACATGGAAGCTTAAAGCAGGATGACAGTTAAGCAGAATGCGCCTTAGGGCGCATTCTGCTTTACTTTCAACCTGCTTTAAGTGGCCATCAATATTCAATAATTGAAACAGGCTATAAGGTAAAGGGTTAAGCTATTAACTGCTAGAATAAGGAAAGTATTTAATATGACACATATTCATTACGGTATAATTTGGAACTATTTTCTTCAGCGGATGAATAAAATGAATGTGCTAAAAGTCGCTTCTATAAGGGAAAGGGTTAAACCTGTTCACCTTTAGGTGAGTATAGTGGAGAAGACGTCATTTTTTCCCGTTTTCAATCAAATGAAATGCAAACGCGAACACTAACATGTAGAAATTTACAACTTTTTGACAAATTCTGAATATTCATTTTAATCTGAACAGCAAACAGTTTGGAGCCTGATCAGACGCCGAGTTAACGTTTTCTCCATTGTGTAGACATGAAAAGGAGGAACAGGAACAGTTAAACTAAGATACTTTTAAACCTCTCTGTTACGGCTACTGAAAAGAATGCTAATTAACTGCATAAAAGACAGGTGCCAGGTTAAAGCAAGGTGAACGTAAAACAGAAAGCTCCCAAAGAAAGCTCCAAAGCAGTCACCTGTCTTTAACACCTGATAATTAACACAGTTTAGGTTTAACTGTATTGAAATTTGATACAATACTTAATCCCCTTTGAACTAAAAATATGGATTATACGTAGAATCACTTCGTCCGCATGTCTTTCATTCGTTTCTTCTTTTTTATATGTTTGCTTTCAGAGCAATTTTCTCTTTATACAATGTTTTACAAACCTTTAATTTGTGATAATGATGTAAGCATTCTGGATACTGACAAAACACTGAGTTACTCGGCGTTTCAACTGAATCTAAACTGCTTGCAAATATTACAACTTGTTAAAATGCCTCGTTCTAATGATGGTTATTTATCAATTATCTATTGTACTATCATATATTTACATGTTCAGTGATAACCACACGGCCATGGGTGGTCTGATGGAGCTGTCAGGATGGACATTACATGGACTGACCCACATATCTACAAAAGCTATAAAAGTTGGCATAGACGCCAGGTTAGTCATGTTGTGTTGTCATTTATCAATTGATATACAACGCTCCCTCGCTACAACGGCCCTCCTAACAACGATTCACTCTTTACAACAACAATTGCCGCTGTTCCTCCATACCAGTCCATCATGTCAAAGCTTTCACTGCTGCAATATCGTCTTCTTAAAAGTTTCGTTTGTCCTTTTAGTCAAATTTACGTATTGGACATTTTGACAGAAGAAACATAATTATAGACGAGTGACAAACAGTTTGAATCCAGATCAGACGCCGCGTTATGCGGCGTCTGATCTGGGTTCAAACTGTTTGCAAATGAACTCTAAGAGTATTTATTTTCCCTCCTTCTAACGACTCTTCCGAACAGCACACACACTCTTTATAACCCATTGGGAGTTCTTGTAGAGATGGAGCCCTGTAGTTAAAACGGTATTGAGCTATTTCTGAAAAAAAAAGTAAATTATTAGTGTTAAATACGAGTGACATCTTAAGCAGTGTACGTCATAAAAAAGAGTCTCCCATTTCTTCAATGTACAAATGTGCATGTATAATCGCTAAACGAACGTTAACGAGTGGTATAACCGCTAGCTCACGTTTACAAGTAATATAACCGTTAAATGATCGTTTACAAGAGATAAACCCTCTGATTGTTTTCGTTATTTTCTAATATCGTTATTTCCAAATATCGTTATATCAAGTCCGTTTTACTCAGTATAACCCTTAACTGGAGATTGGGAATACGTTTTGTTTTGTAAAATCCAATATTTCGTTATATCCAATTTACGTTATTAGTGAGCTTTACTATAAGTGATTTTCGTTATGACAGGCCGGCTGAAAGCAGTCTGGAGGATCATGACATTCTTATGAACAACATTGATGATCTCCTGAAGAAAACACAAGACAAGTGGAAAACAGAAGAGAAGTATGTCTCACCAACTTACCTGTAGCACATAAACTGTCATCCCGCATTTGATAATACTCATTTACCCCCTGAAACTTTTAACGGACAATTCCAAATTTCAATAAAATCTTGGCCATTTTGACAATTTAGGTTTGATTTTTATAAGTGACAAGTGAAGACCCTGATCAGAGGGCTCCTGCTCAGGGCCTTCGCTGTTTGCATCTTACAAGTATACTCTTAATAGGTATATTGTTTGTGAATGATGAGCATACTCGTCATTTGGGTTGACTTTGACCACTTTGCTCTTCACCGCTATGAGTTTTACTCTCGATCTTTGCACATAGGATTTTAATGTGGGGAATCCTTCCACCTGACTTGCGGAAGGACGGTGGTTATACCATTTGCCGATCTGTGCCTGAAAAAGCGTATAAGATGCAACTGATGTATTTATTCATTGGTAATTAGCTTGACGTAATGATATAAATGAAATAATGTTAAAACAAACAAATCAAAATTACGTATCGCATTTCTAAAACATTGCAACACAAAAATGAAATTGAATTTTTAGAGAGTTTATTTCAAAATTTCGCAAATCGGTTACGTTATCGAAGACAAACATTATATTTGCCGATCTATTTATGCATTACAAACTGACAAAAAATGGACCGATTTTTCATAACATAGAAACGCAAAAAAAAGTTTACACATTTTTAATTGTTATATTTCCATATTAGGAACAGTAGAATCATCAATGGGCATTCGTATGGTGATAATATATTACACCATTTTGAATACGAACAGCTATGTATTTAGAATTTTAACCCTGTTGGAAAAGTATAGGTATAATAATTCCAATTTAACGAATCTCATTTTGTCTCACTTACGACGATATAAGGGATATTCAGTGGTCTTGAGCCATCGTGGCACAACCAATATCCAAATATGTAGAGAAGATTTAATTCTACTAAACAGCAGGATGACAGTAAACTTTTTTGCGCATTACATGTATACTGGATTGGCGTGCTTTGCTATTGCTTATTTCTTTCTATCTTCAATGAATCAACTCTACCTGTTGATATTCTACCTCGATATTTCGAACTAGTCTAAGTGGAACAAATTGTTACACCCCACATACTGACACATCTGTCTGTACTATAAATAGCATAGCCACGGCGAATGACATATGCAATACCTAGCTCCTGCGCTGGAGAGTAGACTCTTTAGCTCAGAGGTTATGGTATTGGACTGTCACCACAATGTGGATTTTTTCTATTATGCTTCGTTACGAGAGTTCCTTGTAAGAATATCCACGTTTTAACTTCGAAATATGAATATAATCGACTTAAGCGAGTTCCAAATAATGAAATTAATTTACTAGTGAAAGAAATTTAATTATATAAAACGCGGAAGTTAACTTATAAAAGCGAATTCGAGATAACGAAGTTTGACTGTACTACATTTACTGAATTTAACGCATTACAATACTACATGTTTTCTGCATTGCTTCAGTCAGATTAATATTAACTTAATTTTTCCATTTTTGTATTTGCTTCATATAACACTTTGTTCAAGTGTGTCAGTATCATTTTAACTTCACACGTTTGTGTGTTGTCAGTTGTGTGTCACTATGTCTTCTAGTAACCCATTGTTTAACTTAAGTACTGTCACTAGTCACTATTGAATTAACCCATTCATTCCTGATTTGCAATATCAAATTAAGTCTATGTCGCATTTTACTATTTAGTGCTTATTTTAACAATACAGTAAAACCTTTCTACTATGACCACTAAATTTTGTTAATTACCATGCGTTTTAAACAAAGAGAACGTAAATCAAAAAGCTCCTTAGGAGCGTTTAAGACTGTAATCTGTCTTTTATGCAGTCAATTGGCCTTCTTTTTAGTCGTCGTTATAGAAAGGTTTTACCGTATTTTGCAAAATGACAACAATGAAGACCCTGATCAGATGACTCATTTAGTAGCCCATTGATTAGGCTCTACACTGTTTGCATTCGACAAATGAACTTTTCATATTTATATTGTCAGTTGATAACGATTATAATCATTGCTAGGGTTGAATATTTTAACCCATTAATGCTCATCGTCAACAAAAACTGTCATAAACTAACAGCGTATACTCTGATGAGACGCCACAATGGCGACAAACGCGCTGGTTTACAGTTACGTGTGGCGGTTTGACTGATAGCAAAGGTTTGTATGACATGGCGAGAATACCAGTCTGTTTGCATGTCATAACAGAAGAACCAGTCTGTTTTAAAGGCGTATTTGTTTCAGTAGACCAACAACACCACCTCCTCCTTCTCCTCCCAAGACCACAGTTCCCGACAAGAAATCAAGGTATAGTTAGACATATAGTGGAACCCCTCCAAACCGGAACCTCTAAATATCGGAATTGTCTCTAAACCGGACAAAAGCTTTGCTCCCGTCTCCAACCCTTCTTTATTTTTACACAGTTACACCATAAATACGTATTTTTATGTCTTTGGTTTATTCTTACACTGCAGAAAATAGTTTATAGATTCTAGCAGATTATAGCTTAAAGAAGTATGAAAGTAAAGTAAAACGCGCCTTAAGGCGCATTCGGTTTTACTTTCAATCTGCTTTAGGTGGTCTTCCATACTAGAAA
Source organism: Gari tellinella (assembly GCA_922989275.2). NCBI lineage: Eukaryota > Metazoa > Mollusca > Bivalvia > Cardiida > Psammobiidae > Gari > Gari tellinella. The sequence continues at coordinate 6,516,316 of OV277869.1, forward strand.
AAGCTATTTGGTAATGGGTTAAAACCCCTCTAAACTGGAAACCCCTCTAAACCGGAACGTTTTGTTGTCCACACACACGTCCGGTTTAGAGGGGTTTCGCTGTATATCGCTATCTTGAAACAGCTAGACATCCAACAATACATCTTAAACTTGTGATGTAATAGTTAAGCTTGTTTCCCAACAGTATATTTTAAAGCAGTGATGAGATAGTTAAGCATGTGTCACTAGATACCCAAACAATACACGTGATGGTTAGGCATGCATCGATAGATACACAATCATACATTTTATAGTAGTGATGTGACACTAGTAGTTATATATGTATCGCGAGATACCCAACACTACATTTTATAGTACTGATATGATAGTTAGATATGTATCGCTAGATACCCAACCATGCATGTTATAGTAGTGATGTGATAGATAATAACGTATCGCTAGATAGTAGATACCCAACAATACACCTTATAGAAGTGATGTGATTGTTAGGCACGTATCACAAGATATACCCAACCATACATTGTACAGTACTGATGTGATAGTGAGGCATGTATCACTAGATTATAGATATCAAACACTACATTCTATAGTAGTTTTATGGTTGTTATACATGTATCGCTATCATGTAACAGCTAGATATCCACAATAAATCTTATAGTAGTGATATGATAGACGTGATGTGAAGATGAGATCATTAGCGTGTGATATTAAGTAGTTGGGCTGCCATAAGTTGATATATAAAATCCTAAGATTTCAAAATTTGCATTTTTCAAGTGCGACTTTACGAATCGTACCTTTACCCCAATAGCTTGTTTCTAGCTTTGTTGACATGTGACAACTTAAAGCAGGCTGTAAGTAAAGCAGAATGCGCCCTAAGGCGAATTCTGCTTTACTTTCAGCCTGCATTAAGCCATGCATTAAACCATGTACTGGGAAAAAATCCGAAGATTTAGGAAAAATCCGGAGAAATGGCAGCCCTGTAGTGGTGTGATATTTAGATATGTATCATTTTCATGTGACAGCTATTAATTCAACAAGATATGTTATAGTAGTGATATTAATCGAATCAGATAATTACATGTTCAATCGATGGTCGAACATCTCTGTTATTTATTCCGTTAAGTAATTGTGTGCTCATTTATGTCATTGGATGTCTATTAACAATCTAAAGAACAGTCAACCCTGTGTTAAGTGACTTCTGCACGAAGATGAATGTCGATCTTTAAAAACAAGTGACCGCTTAATGCAGGGCAAACGCCATGTAGAAGGTTCCTATAGGAGCATTCTGTATGTAATTTGCCCTGCATTAAGTTGCCACCTGTCACCAATACTACAAATATGTCGTCTTCCTAGTGGTTGTTTGATATTGATTTAACTGAAAATGTATGTAAAAGTATGTGTTTAGACTTTTGTTAACTTAAGTATAATCTCAGATAAGACAACTATTACTACTCAAAGGAAACCTCAACTATGATAATAAAGTCAGGTGATAACTTAAAGCAGGAAACAAGTAAAACAGAAAGTTCTTATTGGAGCTTTCTGATTTACTTTTATTCCTCCTTAACCCCTTCGCTGCCTTACCCCGAGTACAATGGTTATTTGCAAACAGTTTGAATCCTGATTATACGCCGCATAACGCGGCGTCTAATCAAGATTCAAACTGTTTGACACTCATTTCAATATTTCTTGACTAAAAAAACCTAAACATTAAAGCAGACGACAAATGTTTAAAATTGACGACGTCATGGCAGTGAATGGGGTTAAACAGCTTTCTGTACTCGTACAATCGATTTTTGCGAATCCAACATCAATTGTCTATCGAAAAGTAGACATCTATTACTTTCGATTACGAAGGTCCTTTTATATATAGGTACAGTGGTCATTGTACACAAAAAGGATGGCAAACTTAGATTTTAAAAAAACAACACACAAATTCGACAGTGCGTCGATGCTCCAGCGAGGCCCTGCACTTAATGGGAAGAAGAAGATTATTTAACCAATTATTTATGTTATTGCATTCATTTTATGTTTAATGTCGCTTTAATGGGCATAAATAAGTATTGTTTTCCTACTGCCTGATAAGTCGATTAAGTTGAAAATAATATTATTGTACTAATATTACTAAAACTGCAATTCAATTTCTTGTTATTGATCATAATAACCAATGCTATTTATCTGTTGTCCTTTCTCTATGCTATAAAATTAGTTTATGTTTTATTTCACCTAAATATTTTTGTTTGAATAAAAAGGGGTAAGAACAAGAAAGGATCTATAACAGCTCCTCCACCCCCATCACCACCACCAAGGTAAAGGCATAGCAAATATGACCGCTTAGTAGTGACATTTTGTATATATTCTAATACCACAAGTAATTCGCAACACTCAGTCAGTTGGTTTTCGATAGCTTGAGCTTACTTTAACCACATATGCCAATTTTCTTCCTGCGAAGTGTTATGACTCGCACATGTTTTACGTCGAACATACTCGAATTTCAATATATAAATGTGCCTCAGCTACATTATAACTTTGAAATACGAGGAAGCTCGATTTAACAATTTCACTGAAAACGGCGCCAAAATGCGACTTTGCAAACAGTTCTGATCCTGATCAGAATTCAAACTGTTGGACACTCGCATTGACATTTCTGCGGTCAAAACAGCCCTTAAGCTGACTTGAAAAATATTGCAGACGCCACTACCAATGCAGACGGCATTTAGGCGGTTAGAGGGTTAAAGAAGACGATACAGCTTGGCAGTGAAGGAGTTAAGGGTGTTCGTGTTATCCAGACTCGATCGTGTTTGCATATGCACAAATATAATCTAAAATAATATTTGCATTTTGTCAACTTTATTGTAGATAGTTTCAACACTCAGTAACTTTACATTGAAACAAAGTTATAGTAGAATGTAATTGTTAAAACATTGTATATTAAAACTCGAATTTTCTCATAAAAAGGCCACTTTTTATTTAATATAACTCACAACTTTCGATCTATTATATGGTGTTAAGAGGTATTCAGCAATATAGTAATTAAGTATATGAAATACTTACTTAAGTAGTATAGGCAATGGTTTATTCAGGTTAATATACAATGTGTTATTTTTAAGCCTTTTACATTTATTATAACTCAAAACATACAAAAATACATGTTTTAGTAGGATATTAATTATCTTCCTTTTACCAATTAATATCCTACTGCCATTTATAATTGACAAAAAGTTATTGACATGAATTTATTATCATATTATTGCTCAGAAAACATAAGCTTTTATATTTTGCATATATATAAATTATAAATTTCTATAAAGACAATAGTAATGTTGATATAACTACACAAACAATTGATTTTTTAGAGATGTTATTGCATATAAGTTGGTCTGTATAAGCTTCCGTAGGAACTTGATACGGACCCTTTCTATGTAATAATAAGTCTAAAAAACTAAAGATTTACTCATATAGGTGATATTTGTAAATTTAGTAGACTCCACTTTCACTATGTTCTGTGTATGAGTAATTTACGGATCAGGAGAGAAGGTGGCATGCTGCTTTGAAATGCGGCGGCACCGAGGGATGTCGATTCCGCATCTGTTAAAAAAAGAGAAATAAAGTAATACTTGATAGGCCACTTCCTGTACCTTCAAACATGTATCAGACGAAACATGGCGCTGTAAGGCATATTATAGTGACGGAACATGGCGCCGTACAGTAGTTAACGATTGCTATCAGCAAAAATCGGACCTTGTCTTATTTTGTCACATATTACAGTAAAACCTCTCTATTACGACCGCTAAAACGAAGGCTAATTGATTAAATAAAGGCAGTCGATAGCATAAACAAGGTGACAGTGAAACAGAAAGCTCCTAAAGGAGCTTTCTGTTTCACTGTTTCCTTGCTTTAAGCAGTCGTCTGCCTTAAATACATTATATTTTGCAAAATTTAGTGGTCGTAATAGAGAGGTTCTACTGTACATGTATATTTTGGCGATTTCATGTGTTTTTCTTTCATTCGTTACATTTATTATGATTTAATGACTTTAGACGCCAGCGTATGGAAATTGAAATGAATGAACATATGCATTAAAGCCTCTCTATAATGACCTCTACACTGTGTAAGTGTTAGGTGTTTACGACAGGTAACAGCTAAAGCAAGGTGACAGTAAAGCAGAAAGACCCTAATGGATATTTCTATTTAACTGTCACCTTACCTTATGCTGTCACCTGTCTTTTATACAATCATTTAGCGTTTGTTTTAGTGGTCTTAATAGAGAGTTTTCATGTACAGTGTTCCCTCTCTACTACAACATCCATTGGGAGACATAGATTGTGTGTGTTGTTAGGTGGGAGTTAATATAGGCGGGATTGGTTTACATTTGCGTAATGCGGCGTCTGATCTAGATTCAAGCTGACATTCGTCAGTATGCTGTTTTGCTGTCAAGATGTCCAATATGTGATTTTGAGAAAAACAGCAGACGACAATTCTAAGCAAACGATATTGCATTCGTGAAAAAGTTGGACATAATTTTTTTGTTTAGGGAACAGCGGCTAGAGTTTATGTAAGGAGGAAATCGTTGTTTAGAGGGCCGTTGTAGGGATGGAGCGCTGTATGTACGAAAACTGCTCCAAACGCATGTATGGTTGTACTGTTCTTGCTATAGTAGTGTTTGTACAGAAGTTTTATCGCTTATATTTACAGTAAACAAGAACCAGCTGAGACCGATGGGAAAAGGTAACATTGACTTGAACCTATAACAACCCTTCAATGGAAGATATAATTCCAGGGCTGCCATTTCTCCGGATCTTTCGGAAATCTTCGGATTCTTATCCTAGCAGATTATAGCTTAAAGCCGGATGAAATAAAAGCAGAATGCGACTTAAGACGCATTCTGTTTTACTTTCAACCTGCTTTAAATAATCGCGCTTGAAAATAAGAAAAATCGGAAATTTTAGGATTTGTAAGACCTACTTATGGCAGCCCTGTAATTTTCGGAAGTGAGACTGGTTGTTGCTAACAGCAGGGTCCCAGAATATAAAACTTTTAAGTTGAGTCTAAAATCGTTTTCAAGCACTTGGTTTGTCACATTTGAGCTTTTGCCCAAATCTAACTAATCAAATGCTTGAGGACGATCTCGGACTCTGAGATCGTTATCAAGCAGTTGATTGGTCACATTTAAGCAAAAGCTCAAATGTGATCAAATCAACTGCTTGAACAATCTCCGACTCAGCTCAAAAGCGGCTCAAATTATGCTCAAATCCAACCAATCAAATGTCTGAGAATGATCTCAGACTCAAGTCAAATACTTTATAACCTTGGGACCTTCATAAAAGTACTGTCGAAAAATGTCCGTCCTGTGGCCCGTTTCATAAAACTTCGTACAACAAATGTTATCGTAAGTCAGATTATAAAACTCTCAATTATATTTATTTCTCCATCAAATCCTGTCTTGTGACATCTTTTCGGAATCGTCTTGAAAAGACAATTCCAAAAAGATGTCACAAGACAGGATTAGATAGAGAAATCAGAGCTTAAATGTGTTTTAAAGTTTTGACTTACGACAACATTTGTCGTAAGAAGTTTTATGAAACGGGCCCAAGTAGTTCAAACCATGAGAGTACTGACCACGACTTGGATAACATTTGCAAACAGTTTGACTGTTAGTACACACTTCTAGAATCTCTTGTTTGATACAGCAGCGTAAAGCAGCACACGGAGTCTTGTAATTATTTTCATATATTTGCACCGTGTCATGACAAAACCTGACTTATTGCATTGCCAAACAGTGATCAAGGCCAGCCACCACGTCAAAGACGATGCGGCTGGTCTTGATATACTCAGTTTGACACCCACAATAATCTAAAGCATTGTATTCAGCAGTATTGTCGAGTTTTTATAGTTTTCTAAAAGACGAGTTTTATAAATCCAATAAATCGTTAATACGAATGTTAGATTCTATTTATAACATAACCTGACGACAATGTTGTTTTTTACGATCTCGATACTTATATTTAGCTTTTATTGCTTCCTTATAAGTCAACAGATGGCGCGTGAATGGACCGCCTAAGTAAGTAAACATGTAAACGTAGTTCCAAAGTTAATTCCGATATATTCAGAATAATTCTAGGGAGCAAACAGTCCCTGTCCCTTCCCATGTGTAGCCAATCGATCGCCGTCAGAAATGTCATTTGACGCCATGTTTGTTTTCAAATATTGACAGCGTGTAGGAATACACATTTCAGTAATCAACGTCATTTGCATAGTTAAACCACGAGTAATAAACAATGAGTGTTATTCACCGCTCTCACCGTGGGTTATGTTACAAAAGAAGATATTATAGCAGTGTGGTTGTTTTTATTTGCAGGACACGGGAACAGTATATCGAAACTCTACAGAAACTTAACGAAGTTTACCAGAAATACAGTGATGACGCCTGGGAAACAAAACGGTACGAACTACATTTATTACGACAATAATACATCCGATTATATAAATATAAAACACCATATGAGTGCAGTGCTAACTCAAAATATGTGTCCACATGTTCCCTATAGCATGTTGCATGTTACCACTTAAAGCATACAGTAAAGCTCTTTTATAACGAAGCCGTTGGGACCTTCTGGTTTCTTTCGTTATATCCACATTTCGTTATATCAGGTCCATTTTACAATATATTTGTTAAATTGGGAAAATATTTGTTTTGTTACATCCAATATTTACATTCGACCCATTTTTAATTCTATTGACAAAAATGCTGTTCATTTCGTATAAACACCATTTCTCGAGAGGGCGGGACTTGTGGAAAAGTTTCGAAGAGGAGGCGGTGCATATGCAGTTTTCATTCGCGAATTAATCTTTGGAACTTGGACAGCAAACATTTGGCGGATTTTTTCAAAATTTGTTCTTAACCGATCTATGCCTTCCTATTAGTGAAAACCATGATTCCCGGCGTCTGATCAGAATCTACACTGTTTGCCTATCCCACATACATGGTATCGTTGGATTAAAAAGACAGGATAATTTAACACAAGTGTTTTTCGTCTATATATCAGACTTCCGGTGATGCACGGTACTTCCGGTGTTCAGATGATGTACAGAATGGAGTGTTATGACGAACTGGGAAAGGCGAAACTTGAAGCATGCCCAATGGCGCAGCGGAAGAAGTTACTAGACAGTTTGTCATTGACGGATGGTCACGTGCTACAGTCGGATATCTTCGTCGTTGGTAATTAGATCTATCAACAATATATTTAATACATGTACTACTTTTAACGTTGAGATTGAAATCAACATCTGAATTGAAAAAAAACCTAAAGTATTTGACTATGTTTAGACCGGCTGGTAACCATAATGAACATTTTCTTTATTATGAAAAATAGAATCTAAACAATTTTTAGCTGTAAATTTAGCCCTCTATGCAGACGAGGAGTTCAAAAATGTTTACAATGAAAAGTTTTGTCCATTCTTATATAAATTGATCCGCAGTGTCAAATACTAATATAAGTCGAACTTTAATAACCTGGTTCAAGGTTACAAAACGTTTGAATTGAGTTTGAGATCGGTCTCAAGCTTTTTATTGGTCAGATATGAACAATAGCTAAATTCTTACCAAACAAAAGCTTGTGAACGATCTCAGACTCAAACGCTTTAGAACATTGGGGTCTGATCTCTCCCTAACATAACCGTATTTCAAAGATAAAACGTGACACAGCCACGCGAAATTAAAACTAAGAAATACGGTAGGTATAATGTCGATTCAAACGAGTAAGAGTTGTCGATGTTCTATTGTAGTTTTTTTCAAGGCAACAATTCCCACAGGGTGCTTAATGTTTACCAATTTTGTTTCTAGCGTCCAATGAAAGGGACATATATAAACAATGTAGACTCTGGTCAGATGCCGTATTCTGAGGCATTTGATCAGAGTCTACACTCTCTGCTGATAGGAAATTTAATATAAAACCAAACGAAAATGAAAATTTAGAACAGGTGCCCCTTACATTGTATATCAAAAATGGACTTATCCAATATATAATTATTTAAGAATCCATTTGACATGGGTTAAATAGTTTACTGTCATTCACTGTATGCAGTAACCTGGATAGATTTTAAAATAGGTAACTACTTTATTCAGCACTTAACGCTTTCGCTGCCAAATTAATCGTGAGAACTTTACCCCTTCACCGTTTCATTGTCGTCTGCTTCATTTTTGTTGTTTGCAAGATCGTTTCAGAGTAAGATTCAATGTAGTATGACTTAAAACATATCGATACGAGTGTGAAACAGTTTGGTTCCTGATCAGAAGCCGGGATCCAAACTGCATGCAAAAGTCGCCTTTTGGCTTCGTTAGCAGTAAAAGAGTTAAATAAAGCAAATAGTTATTGTAGAAGATTTCTGTTGCCTTGCTTTTGTCCGGTGTATAGCTAACACCTCTTCAAATTCTGTAAAAAGTTTTGGTAAATCCTTGAGCCCAAGTTTTACTATAGGACTGAATTCGTATCCAGGTCCTTCGCCTCTGGAATGCTCGAAAGAAGTAATATTGAAGTTCCCACTGATGGCCACGAAACCTGCAGAAGGCAGTAACATATACTTGGTGATAAGAGAAGGTGGCGCCTGGAAAGAAGTAGAAGAGCCTAATAAGGTAGATAACTCTGGCTTAGTCTTTTTTAAATTGCATGTATTACATTTTGAACTTTATAGAAGCGATTGAAAGCGATTGAAATCACTATGATTCATTTTACCCGTAGATCTATATGACATTGCTATATATTTACATTCTCCCCATTCAATTCCATTGAAAATATGACGTTTATTTCGTATAGACGCAATAGCTAGACAGGGTGAGACTTGTTGATATAGTTAGAAGAGTCGGCGGGGCTTATGGATCTGATCTCCGGGAATCATTTTGTTGCGTTACTTCTGTAAAGCGGTTATGGCTGTGCCTTTCAGAGTACACATTATTCGTGTTAACAACCTTTAATTTAATATGGATTCATGAAACATGCATGTATACTAATCAAATGCTCATTTTATATCAGAAATTACAGCAAATATAATGAAAAGCAAATATAATGTAAATGTAACAATTGAACTGATTTTTTCGGCGTTTAAGCGAAATAAACGACAGAAAATGATCGGAAAAATTACCATGAATCATGGAATTTCTTAAATGTGTGACTTCTAAGAATGGCATTACTACATAAAACAGCTTTAGTGGTTGAAATTATTTTTTGATCAATGAGAGTTATGTATTTTTGAGAAAATTTCGAGGATTAATTTTTGTAAGTCAGTACTATCAAACACTAATCAACGACTGAAAAACTTAATCCTGCGCATGCGTATTTGGGTTGATTCGCAGGTGTTTCTTTGGGTGCTGTATTACCATTTCCTTTGACATCTCTTTGTCGGTACTATTCAAAAAGGGTGTTTCGGGAAGAAATTTCCAATTGACGGTATAGCTCTTTGTCGGTACCAAAAAATAATTTCAACCACTAAATTGGTTAGTGTCTATTAGTCTATTTTAACAAAAGATTAAAAGTCGCTCGGGTGCCCCTCGCTCGACTTTAAATTTTTGTTAAAATCGACTAATAGACACTAACCTATACAAAATGAAGCGACGCAGTCAAAGGATATTGCTCCTAGTACAGCATCCCCTCTCTACAACGACACACAATGGGAGACAAAAATGTGTTCATTGTAGGGAGGGAGTCGTTATAGAGAAGAATTGACTTACATTTGCAAACAGTTCTAATCCAGATCAGACGCCGCGTTACGCGGCGTCTGATCTGGGTTCAAGCTGTTTGTCACTCCTCATTAAGTTTTTTACTGTCATAATGTCGATTATGTAATTTTGAGAAAACTAGCAGACGACAATTTTAAGCAGACGCTATTGCAGCAGTAAAGTGATCATGTTAGGGAACTGCGACAAGGATTGTTGTAAGGAGGGGGTCGTTGTTGGGAGGGCCGTTGTAGAGATGGAACGCTGTAATGCCAAATTTTTGTATCACAGGTTGAAGATGACGATCAAACCTTCATCGTATTCAACACAACAAAGTGTGAGGCGTTCGCGGCGATGTCGTTCAGCCCCAGTGACGCCCTCATGGTGGGGGCAGCAGGGGCCAGCTATGTCAGTGAGGAGAACGGGAAAGTAGAGGTGGTCGTACCCCAGGACTGTTTCCAGAGTGACGTCACACTAGGAATAAAGGTTTGTCAAACGATTATACAGTAAAACAAGACCCCTTTAAATACAATAAGCTTATGTACGGGTCTGTCGTATGACGTTTCGTAAGACAGGACCCTGAAGTCCAAACTGCGTTGTAAGTGCATTCGTCTAAAAATGCCAAAGGCTTAACCCTTTCACTCTCATTGACGCCTTAAAGCGCGTTTGCAAACAGTTTGGGTCCTGATCAGACGCCGCGTCTGATCAGGACCCAAACTGTTTGACACTCTTATCGATATGTATTAAGTCATAAAACATTAACCCTTTCCCCAATAGAAGCGCCTTTTAGCGGATATGATTTATTCATCCGCTGAAGAAAATAGTTCCAATTTAATCAGTAATGAATATGTATTATAGGGAATTTTTTCTATATTATAGCACATGATAGCTTAAAGCAGGCTGAAAGTAAAGCAGAATGCGCCCTAAGGCGCATTCTGCTTTACTTTCAACCTGCTTTAAGTAGTCACCTATCTTAAGTACTAGAAATAGGCTATCAGGTAAAGGGTTAAACTAACAGAATGTTTCTCTTCTAGGTCGTCCCATTTAACATTTGTGATAACAAGACGTTCATGGGGACGGTGCAGGGGTCCCACGCCGTGGAACTCTCGCCTGAGACCGAGGGCATGGAGATGAAGAAGTGTGTCACTGTACAACTTCCGCTACCAAAGGGTGATGGCGACGAGAAAGATACAGAACTGGTCGTTGTCCGGTATAACGAGACTACTATTCAGGTAAATATGCTAACTTTTGATGAAACTGATCTTCCAGGAATAGCAGTCATTTAAATAGTTACAGTGGAAAAAACTTTATTCTTTCCCGTTTAAACGCAAACGAAACGCAAACGGATTGCAATGAAATATAGAACATAACATTTTTTTGACAATTTAGTGGCAAACAATTTGGAGCATTATCAGACGCGGGGTTACCCGGCGTCAGATCTGGCTCCTTAATGTTGGCAATGGAAATAATAGTTTTAGCGTAAACTTGTTTATTTGGAAAACATAATGTCTTCACTGTACACTAGCCGTCGTTAAAACTGTTACACGATGATTACTCTAGTTTTGACAGAAGTAATTCTAGTTTAAATAGTTTAAACATATTTATTGCATATAATATACATGCAGGGGATTGGGCTACAAGTTTTTACAACATTATATAATGCCCGCTCCCCAGATATTAACAAAACAGTGACATGACAATAATAGAGGTAACATTACTATTTTCAGTATAAATAGCATAGAAATTTGAAAACAAACTGCCATGTTAATATCATCATAAAGAGTAGAGAAAGAGAGGAAGGAAGAAAAGTGCTAAGATCAAATTCTTGAATTCAAAAACGGTTGGAGGCTCGGATGTAACGATGAACTGCATTAAAAATAACTTTATTGCAATCAGTAGAACAGTTAGGGTTTCCAAATAGTAAAATGTCTAAATTGACAGTGGTAATAGGTATTATATCGTGGAATAGAATATCCCGAATATGAACATAGTTTGGACAATCTAAAAAGTAATTAAAAGCATTTTCACATTGATATCCACATATACATGCTGGGTCGTTTATTAAATTCTACTTAACCCTTTACTACATAGCCTGTTTTCTAGTATTGGAAATAAGTGACAGCTTAAAGCAGGCTGAAAGTAAAGCAGAATGCGCCCTCAGGCGCATTCTGCTTAACTTTCAGCATGCTTTAATCTACAGCTGTGAGACAGCTGAAAGTAAATATTTGATTGCTGAAAATAATATTTCTAGATATTTTTGTTATTACAGTCGAAACTCGATACGTTTGTGTACTTCGAAATCGCTTAAATTGAGCGTACAAGTATTTCGTAAATTGAAGTTCGTTAAGTCGATCTAGTTTATGTCGAACATATCCGTATTTCTAAGTTAAAACGTAAGCCACGTTTTAACTTGGAAATATGGATATGTTCGAACTAATGCGAGTTCGAATTATCGAGTTTCGACTTCATTTAACCCCTTCACTGCCTTACTCCGAGTACGATAGATATTTGCAAACAGTTTGGATCCTGATAAGACGCCACGTTACGTGGCGTCTGATCCGGATCCAAACTGTTTGATACTCATTTCAATATTTCTTGAGTCAAAATAGCAAAAATCAAAATTTAAGAAATAAAAGCAGACGACAATTGTTTGAAATTGATGACGTCACGGCAGTGAAGAGGTTACATGTAAGAAATGCCAATATCACATCATAACTTATTGTTTTTGCATCTTGTAGGTTCTAGATAAGAAGCAAATGACAGTGAGAATGGTAGACAATGGACTTTATGCAGTAGATTTGAAAGGATTCTGGTGGTAAGAATGTTGTGTTTATATTATTGAGAAAACATTATGCTTTTCCAATAAACGTGTTTATGCTAAAACAATTTTATCATTTGCAGACAGTATTGGTAACCCATTATTTTAAGATCATAGCTTAAAACAGTTTGAAAGTAAAGCGGAATGTGCCTTACTTTAAACCTGTTCAAGTGGTCAAAACTAGAATGGGTTAAACATATTCCCCACTGAACCTTACTTGGATAACGAATTCGATTCAAACCATACCGGTATATCGCAATACATGTATTATATCGTTATATCGTTAAACCTGTAACGTTTAGTTACCAGGGCTCCAGATATGGCTGATAAGATAAAGTAAACTGAACAATTCCAACATTTTCTCACTCGTTTCAGCACCAAATCCTATGGTGTTACTACTCATTAGAATCGTCTCGAATAGACGATTTTAATGAGTAGTGACACCATAGGGTTTATAAAAGAAATACAAAAAATAGATTTAAAAAAACACATTAGGTGGAACCCTGCATAGTTACATCTCCTTCCGGCTAGGGTTTACAACTGGTCCGTCGCCAAAAACTAGGGTTAGGGTAAACTTTAAAATCTTTCCGCAGGTCTTTTGGTATTTTCGTAGAAGTTATCTGGCCATTTCTTGTGACATTAACCTGGCCATTTATTGTGACTTTAATCTGGCCAGTTCTTGTGACATTAACCTGGCCATTGAAATGACATTTTTGGTGGCGGACCAATTGTAAAAGTGCTCCATTCTTCCTCGCTATTCCAGTGTTGCAGTCATGCGTATCAAACGTATTTTCCTGAACATGCGAGAAAGTATCAAAAAGGAGTTCCTCATTGGTTATGGGATGAAAATCCCATGTAACATTCTGACGTTCATTGATGACGTCACAAAGGGCGACGAAAAACAAACGTTTGTGTCGGAGATTGCCGAGAAACGTGACGCCGAGAATGTAGTGATTGCAAGACGGCAAATGGGGCTCGTAGAGGTTAAAAAGGGACGATCTAAAGACGTGTTGTTGAAAAGGGGCGACCAAATCATGATGGTCATTGACGGTCAGATGAGGGCGGCTGAGGCCATGACGGAAGAAGAGCACACGCTGTGCTTCTTACAGGGAACCACCAACGTGGTTTCCATGGCAACAGAAATAAAAAGGGACTCAGAAAAGTACCCGGATGCTATGGTTATTTATAGACAGCTTCCCAGTGAGAATTCCGTGCATTCGTTGGCGATAATGACAAGAGATTTATCCGAACTACCCATAGGTATACATAAATCATTTAACCCTTTCAACCCTAAATATCTCTTTTGGGTATTTATTATCCTTATGGACTCTTCTAGTACAGGCATTTTGAACCAGTCTACTGTTGCATTTTTTATATGACAACAAAAACCAATGAAACTATCAAACTGCAGACCCTGATTAGAGGCCTTCTATAGGAGCCCTCTGATCAGGGTCTACACTGTTTGCATATATAACCAGCAATCTCTACAGGGGGCTGTAGGGTTGAAAGGGTTAATGCTGATTTTATGAGATATTCCACTTTGGAAAGTTTATCTTGGTTTGAGGGTTATTTTACAAAATATTTCAGAAAAAGTAAAAGTAGGGCAAGCAGTTCAGATCCTGATCAGAGGGTTCCCCTTTACCCAACAAATAGTGTACCTGTGAGGATTACACTAAGTCTTGTTCCATGAAAACAGTGTAGACTCTAGCGCGCCGGTTGGTCAGGTTCTATACTAACACTCTTAAGCATAAAACATATTTTTGTTATTTTACTTTTTGGACAGCGCAAACCCTGATCAGACTCTTTACCTTGTATGGCGGCTAAGCTTCGTCTACACCAGCTTGTAATGTAATAGGGCTATGTCTTGTAATCTCATGACGACATTAGTACCAAAACGGTGGAAAAGACTAAATTCATTCCAATGAAACGCACTTATGCTTAAACAATAATTTCCATTTCAATCAGTTTGGAGCCAGATCAAACACCGGGTAACCCGGCGTCTAATCATGCTCCAAACTATTCGCCATTGAGATTGAAATAAATCTGAAAAGTATTTTTTTCTACATGTAATTGCAATGCTTTAGCGTTTAACCGAAGAAAAAATAACGTGTTATCCGCTGTATATTGTTTGTTGTTGTTTTCCAGAGGAAATCACGGCAAGAACAAGCACGAACATCTCTGGCATTGATAGCTCTAAAAGCAAATTAAAGGACGAAGGTGAGTGTCACAGGGGCAGAATAATGGGGTTGTATGTTTCCATTTTCAACTAACTGAACGAAAAACGGCATGTGCATTAAATATAGGAGCTTACACAATTACATGAGTGTACATAATTTATTGGATTTATAAAACGAAGTATTTTAGAAAACGATAAAAAGGAGGCTTAATGAGTTTTTTTCGTTTGCTTAAAGACGTTTTTATAAATCCAATAAATTATGAAATCTCATGTTTTTAATAGAGGATCTTACACGAGTGCTCATCATTTATCATTTTTTATAAACGAGTTGACTAAAATAATATGACGCGAGCATTGGCGAGCGTCATATTCATTTCAGTCAACGAGTTTATGAAAAATGATAAATAATGAGCACGAATGTGAGGTTCTATTTATCACATAACAAGTTTAAGCACATATTAGATTGACTAAAGCCGTAGTTTATAGGCACTCCGCTATATAGATTTTCCGCCAAAACGTTACGTTGTTTACTTTAACGTCGTCACAAATGACGTCATTTGGCACCCCGCTACATGCAGCGCTTGTGGACGAACAGTTTAGGCCGGAGCCAAAAATATGATATTCCACTAGTGGATTACGATATTAACATAATGGCTTTATGTCACTCCTAGACCGAAAGTTATGTGATAATTATATTTATAACATAAACTGGCAATATTGTTTTTACAATCTCGATACATGTACTTGTTTTTGTTTTGTTTTTTGACTTACATGTATTAACTTCTTTATAAGTCAATGGATGACGCGGGAATGGACCACCCAAGTAATTTAAACATGCTAAACGTAGTTCAAATGTAATTTCCAAGTTATTCAGAATAAATCTATTATTATTGTTATTGTTGTTGTTATTATCACTATTGTACTGTCTCATGTGTATATACCTACTGTATTTTATTTTAACCCAGGAACAAACATACTAAAGATGGAGAGCTTAATGTCTCTGGCAAGGGAGCTAACTTTTGAAGAAGGGAAGTCACTCGGCCAACAGCTTGGAGTGAAAGATGACAAAATTAATCAGATCAAGGAAGCAACAGAAAAAGACCCGACAGCCGGGAACTTCCAGATCTTGTGTAGCTGGAGGGGAAGGTACAAATATAGAAATTATTTATTATATACATGTACCTATAGAGATTATGCGTCACAGCTGATATCATCATTAGTGATGATATCACTTTTCCAGTGACGATA